>CM029357.1:10458675-10582031 GCA_017140985.1 Hormaphis cornu
GGACGGGTCAGTGGCGTGCGCAGAAATTTACAAAGGGACACGTATAAAGATCATGTGAATAATGAAATCCTCCGAACATTTTACCAGTTCAACCCTCAGTAAAACAGCATAACCGTAAAGACACTCGAGAGGGTTTGACCCCCTACAACGGTGAATAATATATATATAACCTCCTATTTTTTTTCCCTATACGTTCTTTACAAAATTAGCCTCCCGTAATAAAACTGTTTGGTTTTAGCCAAAGGAGCGTCCCTCCCACAAAATGTTTAACTCGATTCGTGCTCATACGGACCTCAGTCGAATGAGCGTTTTAGAAACAAACAATTTTTCATATTGTAAATTTTTCGTACTACCCGAGACGAGAAAATTATTATTGTAAACAATACGGAACTGCAGTTTTCATCGTTATTATGAAAAAAAAAAAAAATTATATAATCCTTTCGTATAAGAAATTTTATTTCTTACTTAATATTTTAAGATCTCTGTAAACGTGATGTGTTTAGCAGGAATTAAACGCGGTACGAAACCTTTAAAATAAAAAAAGGACGGTACACTACACGCTTTGGATGGGTTTCAAAGTTGCTGTTTGTATCATTTTTAATGTCTGAAAGCAACGATTGCGTTGAAAAAAATCCATTCTGTGCAAGTCGTCTACTAGTATTATTACTAGGTGAAAATAAAATGATCATTACTCTTATTATACGGACGTAAAACAAAACAAAAATAGTGTACACCTAGCAAAAAATCTTTTGTAACGTGTTGAATTAATTTAGTACGAAAGTTCTGACGCCGGATTTGACGATTTCGCCGTTTTCAGCGCGTAGCTAAGGAAAAAATCAAAATGTCGAAAAACGCTTCGAGCAAAATAAAACTTACGACGTTCCGACTTTTACGAGGGGAATTAGACGAACGGAGCAGTCCCGTCCGAAAACGTCCGACGTCAGAAAAACATGAACACCTTTTCGCCGTATAATTCTCGATTTTTCGTGAGCAAAACTCAAAAAGTAAGCGACATTTCCATAAATAAACCTGGATGAACTTCTTCTTGTAGGGCTCTAACCTGACCTGTTCGCACGCCACCGATTCAGTGGACTCCCGTCATCCGGTTATAATTAAACAGCAGGTATTATTTATAGGTGCGCTCTGCGTTGATGACTCGGAAACAAACTTAGTTAACCGGCGCGCCGTGTACCGGGTCCAATCACGTAATACATTACTTTCTTAATAATATTTGTTATTATTATTATCATCGTCCCCACGGTCCCCGGGTTCGTTTCGCTGCGTTCAATTATAATAATATCGTCCGGCGAAACAAATATAATAACATATTGTCAATTACGCGACAGTAGTGTACCTACGCGAAATCGTAATAAAATTGGTTTCGTACGGCGTCGCGATGTGTGTACGTAGAATTTCGTAAGTATAATAGACACGAGGCGGACTCCTTTTTTGAAAAAATTCGATTTACGCGTAAAACGCGAACCCGACCGGACGAAAACTGCGAGCTGGCGAACCGTTCGTCGTAATCTTGAATTTTAACTTTTCGTGCGGCTAAAATATAAAACACAAAATACCTAACGATAACGCGTTCTCGTGACACACCGTGAAAACATCGGCGCGACCCTAATTTATTCGCAGTGACTGGACGGTATGTTTCGTAGCCGATGTAAGAAGAACAACAACAACAGCCGTACAACGATAATTGGTGACGACTTCATCGCTACACGGTTCGACGTTGTTTTTTTACTAGAAATCACGTTTATCTCTCGCAATAAGAAATAAAAAGTCGATTTTTTTTTTAAAATTGACGCACCTTGGATTGTTTTTCAACACTTATATCGCGAATTGTGTAAACGAGCGTAATATTGCAAATTCAACTCGAATCGTGTATACGTTTTTTTAATCGTTAGTCTCTCTGGGTGTACACCTACTGTTATAATTACCTGTAAAAAATTACAACACCTATTTATTTACGAGCCGAACAAAACAGTCGTTAAATCACATACGTAGGAAAACCAAAAAACCTAAGACAGATTTTCGTGTTGAGCCGATTTCGCGCGTTTAGCTATACGATATTTTTTTAAATGCCATAATAAAAACACAGTCGAAACCAGACAACTTAAATTCAAAATGTGTACGATAAACGATTCGCGAAACAATACTTACGCACTCTGTGCGTCAGCAAGTGTATTTACGATGATGTTTTTGTTTTTCTGTCAACGATTTTTTGGGTGGAAGAAATAATCCGATTTATTTTTATACTAGTACCTCTCATGAAAGGTCAATGAATTTCGATGGTACTTGGGTCGAAGCTTTTTTTTTTTTTTTAATTTTAACTTCATTTTGAGTTACACCCAAAAACCGAAACAATTTTCGAGCGTTTTGGGAGAATTTTAAACGGCGAAAAGTTGAAAATTTTCAGGTTTCTAACGACGTTTTCGGATAGAAAGTGTAATCCAGTCGTTACGTTGAATACTACATAAAAGTTGGTACTTCGGATTTTAATTTTTTATTCGATACATTTTTTGATATTTTGATTATTTTCTGAGTTAAGTGCCGAATCCGGCGTCCGATTTAGTGTTCTGTCCCTAACATCCAAAATAATGATCGGAACAAGCTGATAGTTTTACGTAACATTCGAACAGGTATGATACGGGTTTGACACAATTTTCAAGTGGTTTAGAGAACGTTTGACCTAAGAACCTACAGGACAATTCTCGAAAAATTTACCAGGACGTACCTACTGTAGACAACTGAGCTCGTTTAGAATCTTTTTTTTTTTCGAAGGCAACGATTCGTCATTGCCATCAGATATTGAATAATACGTTTAAACTTCCAAACCAGTGACCCACCCTGGAAAGCGTAGTCGTCACTCCGTCAAACTACCCACGCGACCTAGAATGATCCCTGTTTTTTTTTTTTACCATATTCACTGACCAGGTCAACGTGAAAGGTTTGAGCCCTTAAGCTGAGCCCGTAGCGTTCGCTCTCGATCGCATTATTTTATTGTAAAATAGCATCTGTGCGCGATTCGTTATGGGCCTTGTGCCGATTTTGACCGTACCGGTAGGAGGGATTATTTTGTGTTCCTGAGTACGCGCTCTTGACGCGTACAATGCAAATATTGAACGCGATTTAACAATATAACACATTATGTGACCCATCAAGAATGAAAAAAATCGTACACGAAAAAGAATAATGAAAACATTGCACGTAGAAGTTTCTATTTCTCGCTCGCTCCGTTTTTGACCTACTGCAGAGAATAATACAGTATGATATCTACTGTCTATCACAAAGATTATCCTTGATTCAGAACGACGGTTTTCGTATTATAACCGTGCAAATCGTTAAAAGAAATAAAAACGATTGACACTGCCTGTATAGTCTTATATACACAATACGTAGTTTAGTTGGTTGGCAGCCGTATATCATCATCACGTGTAGAGAAATGTACGCTCGTTCCAAAATCGTTGTGATTCAATTGTTTTTTACGTATCATGTCGATTGCACACATATGTTACACAACCTATAGTGAAATTATGGTCAAACGGAAGGAATTATTACGAAGTAAAACGAGAAAATAGAAAATTCGGTTAATTCGTGTAACGTTTAAGTTGACAAAACAACACTATAACATAACTTTTATACGTATTGAGTAGTAACTTTTCCGTTAACATACCTAAGCAAGTACCTTTGCTGCGTATCCTGGTACACTTAAATTAAAAAAAAAAAAAACATCTGTCGTAGCGTAAAAAGAATGCGAAAATAAATAAATTGGTGAAAATTTTCAAAAACATAGTGGGTATAAAATATACTGCATACAGTTTTTAATAATAAAATCTACTAGTTGCAAATAAAATATTAACGATTCCAGATAAAAAAAAAAAAAAAGTTTTTATAAGATTTTTGGCAGTTTGCTTTTGAGAATACCATTAAGCTATCGGAAAATATGTATAATATTACAGAACTATTAAAAAATATATGAAATTAAAAGTACCGTATAAGAAGTTTTAAATATAAGTCCGGCCGATATGGATTAGAATACACGTGGGATATTATTTATGGCTTGGCGTTAACAGTAGAAGAAAACGGTTAAGCAACTCAGATTTTTAAATACACCATAAACACCGAATTTTTTTGTAATTTTGTTGTTTGAAACAAACACAAGACATACCTCTATAAGTACACATGTAAAAATACCTATACTTTTAAATTTCCTACAGAACGATTGTTTGTTAACATACTTTTGAGTTCTATTCGATAAAAAATGTAAATTTTTTTACACAATAAGTAAAGAAGAGTTAATGAAGAGGACAAACGTGTAAACACGAATAATGGTAAAAAAAAAAAAGTTAAAAAAATGTTTTTTAAAGTAAAAATACCGGATTGACCTGATTAATAATTATTGTTTTTCGGGTGTAATTTTTTTTTCAGTTTAATGTACAGTTGTTTTAATGAAAAAACATTAACATTGTACAATTAATTTTTAATTAGAGTCCATTATAGAATGAGATAACTACGTTAAACTTCAAGTTTTTGTCATTTAAATGTGTTTTGAATAATAATCATATACAATATATGTTTAATGAGTGGTATTACATTTTAATCGTCATGATATATTACAAATTGTTGCTGTTAACTTTAGTTTTTGTAAATAATATTGAAATTAATAGTTACGTATTACGGAGATTTAAGCAATAAAATAACAGTTACAGGTAACGAAAAATTCTCACCAATCATATTTTCTTAACTTTTTGAAAAACATTCTCCTACGCAACTGAAGGTAAGATTACTAAAATCTATTAATTTAAGTGGTATGCTCGTGTAATCAATGAACTACGAATATTTGTATAAAAATCAACTGAACTTTTTAACTTGTTAATGCCCAACAAGTTAATAGCTAAGCGAATTGGAAATTTTCGACTACTCCTGATTATTATAAGTCATCTTGACTTAACCCTCTTTTTTTTTTTTTAACCAACTTCAACTATGGTCAATTTATTTCGAAATCCCGTCAATTACGTTACTAAATTTAGATGTAACGTTCGTGCTAAAAACAAAACGTATAAACATAATTAATTGATTTTCTACTCCGTCCAACGAAATCAACTCGAGTCAGGTTCATTTTGATTGCGAACACTCATCTTCCAAATTTACTTATCGACTCAAACTAACTCTTTTTACTCTTAACTTGTTTGGAAAAAAAAAAAAAATTCGTTATCTTAATAAACCCATAACAATCGTAAAATTGAGAATTTATGACACGCGTGTTTACAGTATCGTTCTTTGTAGGTACGTCATCTTGAATGTTTTTTTCTAAACGGATCTCGAGAAAGACAGCCAGATTAAACGCTCCGCTAACCAGTCAGGCGGTTATTAAACACTATGATGAGGTACTATTCGTTTAAACAACGATAATCGCAAAACTATAGAGATGTTACGGAGATGACGATCGAAACCTTTGTGATGAAAAAAAAATCTTAAAAAACGAGTAAATTTTACTCGTACCCGCTTAGTGAAAAAATAAAACTCCGATAATAATGAACGTACGTCACGACGGAGTTCAAAACTCGTATCGGCTCATCAAAACTAGAATAAATTAGATTTTCATAGTGCGTAAGTACACCCATCTGTAGTGTTTATATAACAATAATCGTTACGTTCGCGTCCGCAATAAAACAACATAACATAAATTATTGGTGACCGACCGAAAGACGTTGACCTCTCATTCACGTGGCCGGGTTAACCTAGATCCTTAATTAGTTTTCGACCGAATCCCGTTTTGTAATTAAGCTGATCGTGCGCTTTTGGATTCTATTTTTTCTTCTTTTTTGTTTTCGGCACAGAATTTACGAGGCGAATGCGTGTTGACGGCGGTCAAACGCGATCGGAACTTCCGTCGGGACGCACAGGAACGGACACACTTCACAAAACGTTTTCCGTTACGATAATCGTTGCGGTGCGAGCCGAACAGGGCGTTTCGTACACAAACCGTTGGGTACCGACGTCCCGAAGGCGATTAAGATCGCGATACGAACAAAAAAACAAACAAAAAACGTTTTCGTTTCATCGCGATCGTACGTATTCTTCGAACGAAACACGGTTCGTGTGAACAATTCGACTACCGGTCATGCGGCGGCGCGTGTGACGGCGTGAATTCGACGATCGTTTTTACACGATGCAATCGAATATCGCTCGAAAAAAGGAAAACAATTGATAAAAAAAAACCGGGCGGAGTAACGCTTTGGATGGGTCGACGGTAAGAAAAGCGGTTCAGATGTCCGAAAGCGACGCATCGCGTTCGAAAAAACGATTCTGAGCGGGTTGTCCATAGTAAAATAGTCTGTAGCACGTCCCGGTAAAAACCGTGTTTAACGAAAGTCGTACGCTCGGAAAATTGTTGAAAAAATTAAAAAAAACGCCCAGTAAAAACCTTTTTTCAATCTTTTATAACGTATCGTACACGAAAACGCCACGGAACGATTTTTCTGTGACGATAGTTTAACATCGACTTGGAAAACACATCGAAAAATGATTGAAATAAAATAAAATTTAAAACCGCCGAAACTTCTCGTATTTGGAGCACTCCTTCTATGCCCGTTATAACGTCATTACAAACCGGAAAATTTCAAACTTTCCGCCGTGAAATTCTCAATTTTGTTTTTTGGGATAAAATGTTTGTACACGGTCAGTCTTTCATGTGTCACTATGCTTCACGCGTGTTATGTTTTAAGTTGAAAACAATAGAAAGGAGAAAAAGGCGAAAACGAAAATGCCGACTACAAATACTTATCAACTAAATTGAAAGGATCGATAATTTCGTTTTGTAATAAATCACAATAATATAATCGAACAGTTTTACATTAAATTGTAGTGACAATACATCGATCCGTGTCACGGCTGTTTCTGCGATAGACAGTAATATAACAAATGTCGACCAATTATACAATTCTAGATGGAAATTAAAAACTGTACAGCTAAAAATTATTTACTTATAAGTAAGAAATACACGGACGAAATGACGAGTTTCACGACAAAATAACAACTCGAAAATGGCTATAAACGCGTTTACCGATTTTCTAAATTTTTTAACCGAAAACTATTTTTCGTATTAAAGTCTTGAACATAAAAACTAGACGTTTTATGGGATAATAACTGCGTAAAATTAAAACATTTTTCAAGTTCCCCGGTAACTCCCTTAAAAATGATCGAAACCGATTCAACAGTAAACTCGTTTAACCCTTCTCGACGACACGTGTGAATTTCAAGTCGAACGGAACACTTTCGAAAGTTTGACCGTTTACGACTCAAAAAATAATCGAAATTTCAAAAAAAAAACGTTTCGAACAAAGTGCCACGGAGCAACTGTCGACATTTTTAAGGTATCTTTCGTGTCACAGCTTACGCCCTAAAAGGCGTTCACGGAGGAACAAAATTAAGAGAAGAGGAGGAAAAACATCGTCGTAAAAACAACACATCCTTCGCTTACGATCGGAATCTAAAAAGGGAAAAACAAAATCGTTCACGGCCCTCCACAAAACAAACGAAAATCCGTAACACGCGTATCTTCTGATAACGGTTCCCGGCGCGTTTCTGAAAAGCCAACGAAATCAATGTGACTCCTCCTCGTTGAACCCGTTCCTACCGAGCACCGTATTATATTATATTATAATGGACAATACACCTTTACTCGTCGTCGTACTATTAAAATAAATAATACACGTACACTTTACAGATATAAATCTGTAAAATATATATAATACCGCGTTTATATACGCACACAATAATATGACGTTTCACGCATGTATGTACGCCACGTCGTCGTAGGTCGTACGCCGTGTCGCCGCATAGCTGGTTTCTATATAAGTCCGCCGACGCCGCGGCAAAAGCGTCGTATCTGACTCGTATAAATCATGAAAGCCGTACATTTCGTGTTAACATTACGAGTATCTTTCTTTTTTTTTTTAATTTTATACACTTATATTCGTGTTTTACGCGCGCTGCAGCGTATAATAATAAATATTACGTTGTAGTATAATAATAATAATAATGGGCCATTGTTCGCGAACCGGTGGAGGAGAGACCTGGATACGTACGCCGCGCGCACCTACGCCTCTATTTATTTATTTATTTATTTACTGCGACGGGGCGCGCGGAAAAACTTTGCACGATCCGCTGTTACGTATCCTATATACGTCTGTAACGAACTCGGATATCGTTATGACACAATACGATAATGTTTTGACGTACCCGCTGTATAATTTATAGCGCGTATAAAAAAAAAACAATGACTCGAAAAAAAGTGATGGAATTTTAATATTTTTTCATTTACTTATAATATCGTTTTATACTATTTAGCGCTATTATTTTTTGAACTTGATTGTTCGAATTTTATCCAATGCGATCAGTGTATAACGTCACATCTGCAAACACTAATTTGTTCGTTACTCGGTGTACTCGGTATAATGGATGGGTGAGACCAAAAAGGAAAACGTGAGATGAAACCCGGATGTTCGTCATACCGTAACAGCGTTGTTAAGCTGCGTATAGAGGGTAAAAACGACGATATCGCGTGTATACAATCGTGTACACTTTTTTTTTGGTTATTTTTTTCAAAAAGCGCAGAAACAATTTCGATAAAACTTACACGGGACCCACCACTGAAGTGTCAAACGAAAATCGTCAAAATCCGTTCATAATTGGCGGAGTACATAAAAAAGATTGCCAGCAGTTGGACGATATGTTTGAATTCGGTTGAAAAACAGACGTCGTGCGATCGTCGTAACCGTGTTGCGATTCGCTGCAGTGACGGAGCTGTACGTTTTCGGGGTGGCAAACTATCTTTTTAAGCTCTCAACGGTTGATCGCCTAATCGATTTGAACCACGTCAACACAAACGAGTATGGTCGGTACCACGAAAAATGACCTAGAGTACTGCTGTTATACCTACAATACAACTCTAACTTGCCAGTTGTGGTTAGGTTCGGTACTGTTCGGTTTAAGGCTTAAACCGAACCGTTAACGACACGCGGGACGGTTAAAATTTTTATTATGTCCATACAAAACGTCTAGATGAAGGTCTTCTTCTTATTTTTCTTCGCCCTTTTCCCAACTATTTGGGGTCGGCCACCTTCGTCCTATTTCTCCACTTATCACGATCATTATTCACATCCCCCACACACCCACACATTAAGAACCTTCATCGTTTTCAATTGTTTCCATCCAGCTCTTCTTTGGTCTTTCTCTACATCTTTTCCCTTCAACGTTCTTTTTCATAATCATCATAACTGCTCTTGCTGCTTTTTATCTTCTCATCACGCGTCCAAAACCATGTCAGCCTATTTTCCCTCATCTTATCCGCTATCGATACAACACCAAGACTACCTCTTAAACGTTCGTTTCTTATTCTATCTTTTCTTGTAACTCCACTCATCCATGCAAGCATTCTAATATCTGCTACACTCATATACTCCGATTTATTATTCTTTCAACCACCCAACTCCAGTAAATCATACCTTTATGAGAATAGTTCTTTTATCACGTAAAACACCTGACAAAATATCCATATTATGTTACTGTGATGTTTTATTTTTTCTAATTTTGTGAAAAAAAAAAAAAATATATTTTAATTCCTACATGGTCTAGTGTCTAAAGTTCTAAATTATTTTTATTCCACGGTTCATCTCGTCTATATTTTTCCATTTTAAAATCTGGAACTCGGCAACAAACTCGATATATTTATTTTAAATTAAGTCTTTTAGTACGTTTCATTTCAGAACTCGCAATTAGTCGTAAAACTTATTGACTACACAATAATACACGTCATGTTGTTCGAACATATTTATACAAAGGGACAACTCCGAGGTATCTTCTATACAATATTCAATGGGCCCTTCCCGTGTGGTACTCTAGATTATACTTGTATTTATATATATTTTGTGATATACATAAAATGGTATTTATTTGATTTGATTCTGCAAAAAAAAAAAAAAAAATCCCAGAGAATATTCCTACTTTTGATTTTTTTGAGGGGACCACGCATGTACACAAATAGAATACAAAAACGTGTCTTCTATGTATTATATACGTAGATACTAAGGGTAATAAATCGTGTTTCAGTATGAGCCACTCGAATTTCGATTCTAGTACGGTTCAAAAATCAAAACACTCCCAATCAATTATGTATGGGTACTCGTGCTACACGACGGGCTGATTTTTTTAAACTTATTTTTTTTCATTGTTTTACCCTTTATGAAAAAGGGTTGGATCAATAACAAATTATACTAATAGTAATAATGCGTACGACCGTATGATACGTATATATATATGTATATATTATGCTCTCTTAATAATATTCATTTATGGCAAACGATTTTTCTGTTGTTTTACTTTTACTTCTTTTAATTCGAACGGCAACATATCTATATTTAACGTAATAGTGTGTACGCTATATAGTAAGTATGATTTGCAGAGTAAGACAAAAAAGTACAAAAATAAGCTTAGGTTAAGTAAGGTCAGGAGGTTTCGGCCGAGTTTGTACGATAGATATTACCACTGCTTTCGGGCCAACAATTCATTGTTATTAGGACGAATATAATATCAAAATCTGAACGGCAGCAACCAGAAGAGAGAGACCTAGGTTGTCAAAAATAAAGTAATCACTTCTATATTTTCTCCGCTCCGCGTAACGTGCCATCAGTGGTTCACCCAGAATTCTATTTAGGGAGGGGTTGTGAAAAATAACAAATTTTTGTGTATCTTTTCTAATTTTTTACCAAATTCGGACAGTATCAGTTATTACACGATTGGGGAGCTATGCCGACTGAAACCGTATAAAAAAATTTGGGACGTTATATTCGTATACGGTCTGGAACGCTGAAATTTAAATTTTTAACATGGAATCGTTTTATCATTCTTTCATGCAAAAATAATGAATAAGTAGGTAACTACCTACCAGGTGTAACGAATTCAATTTCTAAACATTTGTATCGTTATCGGTACTTTTAATAGGTAAATCTATAAGTTTGTTTAAAATAAAAAATGACAATCGGTGGGAGGGATAAGACCCTGTGACTGTGTGCCGTGCAAATGTCTAAAAGAGATATGAGACATTATATTTGTCAAAAGTAAAATCAACTTACGGTATAATTATCGTTTCGGAGAACATCCTTGGGTGTATTATTTGGGTTCTCTTGAACCGATTTTACCACCAATTTAGTTGAATTCAAGCGTACTCTGCCGGTATGATTCGTGAATGGTTTTAACAAAGTTTTTTTTTTATAAACATAATAGGTACCTGTGTAATGTAGATATTGTTCGTTTCTGCTGTGACCGTTAAACCTGCAAAGTCCCGAGGAACACACACTTAGCCTTTTAGGTTAAACGCTGAACACAAAAAAAGAATATCGAGATTACACTTTTCATGAGAATATCGTTGTTTTTGAGAATATTCTTTGCTCCTCGCATCCGCACTATAGCGGTCGCCGTCTCCCGCGGCTTTCGGGCCAATTATTATCGGTATTTTCGCTGACCGCGCGATATGACTTCATCCGTCATAAAAGTGTACGGAGAATAATCGTAAACTCTTATGTTCTTTTTTCTTCTAATAACGCCGAGGACGACGACGGTGGTAATAATAGTAGTTATAATAATAATTATTATTATTATTATTGACGAGTGTACGCGCGGTCGGAAAACTTTGTGGGCCCGTCGGGACCTACGTGCCGGTCTGAACCAATTCGGTATTATCGCGCGGTCGTCTGCGCTTATTATACAAAGAGCTCGGTACGAGGCGACGGTGACCCGCGGTACTGTATTATTATTATTATTATTGTGAAAGACGAACGAATATAATAATTTTCGGTGGCCAGAGACATTTTTAATCCAATTATGACGCGGTCGGTAGTAAATAACACTGGTCCGCGGTGGCACGGAGAGTGTATATATAGTTATAAAAATAATAATACGACACGTCGGAGGGGAAAAAACAAACGAGGACACGTCCAGTGTGCAAGGTTTTAGTATCGTTAGGGAAAGAGAAAAAGAACTCAAATATTGCGATGACGCGGTGGAGCTGATGTGTCCAGCCCGCGTAAATGTTCGCCGGAACTAGCTAAGCTGATTCTTTCTCGAGTTGAAAGAGATTAAACGAAATCGAGATAATTTTTGCGCAAACATTTGAAAACTTGAACAAATCCGATATACGTTTTTTTTGACCGCCTTTCCGGTTACGTTTCGTGGGTTAGACGACGTTTTTAGTGGAGTATATGCGTATAAATTAATAACAAATCTTTTTACTATATATATGCGCAGACTGCTGTTGATCATGGTATCGGTGATATGACGATTCATTTGCTGCAACACTCTGTATGGGTGTTTGATTTACTTAAAAGTTTACACACGATTCGTAAACGTAACGGCGGTATCGAATTTTTTGTTTTACACACAAACACGTTTTTTCATCGTACACGAAATGGTTAGCTTGACGATATCAATTGTGAGCTTGAAGCGAACTCCATATTGTTTATGGCTGTGCGCACGATTTTCTGCATTCTTCCATGTATAATACAGAAATGTGTGTTTGTGGTACAATAAATCGCTGAAAACGGTAGAACGCGTTAAAAAGTGCTTTATGACGCGACCGCGATTGAAAAAATGTGACTGCAGGTTACATACAGTGCGTCCGTTAACTTTCCAAAACACATCCAACGAAATATTCACGTGGAATGTTCATAGTAATTTCTCTAGAAACGTTTTAATTATCCCGCGAATTATTCAACCACCCGAATCTTTCAAATCCTAACGCTACTTGTGCGCTTTGAAATTCAAAACGTAACATGTATGTACGCGTGTTCGGATGCATTAACCCTACAATAATTGCTGTTAGACATACACATTTACACACCTTTATTACCGCAATTAAAAATGCAATTTAACGCCATAGCGACGAGTGTAATAATTATTGTTACTCGACTTGATGATACGCGTTACTATGTAGTAATTAGTAACAATTAAAAATAATAACATCATCTTTCAGGGACTGTTTCATCAATTATAAGACTTTTTATTTCGCTCACGCCTTATAATTATCTAACCTCTATGCACTGTCTACGAGCGTTTACGTATTTATGGTAAACATTATCAATTAATGTGAAAAAACGAAAATCAACAGTGTATAATACAACAAAGATATAGGGCAGTGGCCGTTGTTAAAAAAAAAAAGTATGAAAACGTTAATTATTTGATTTCTTTTCGCGGCACGTCTTACCGAATGCGCGTTTCAGAAAGAGCGGTTCGAAAGCCGTTTTATTATACGAATCGACCGCGTATAATGTACTGTAACTATTATTGTTTTCATAATACGATGTCGATTAAACATAAAACTTTTTAGTGAAACGGTTTAATGGTTCTCTGCGCGTGATTGATTTTATAGCCGAAATCTAATCGCTTCCTTGTTTTTCACTCAAATTGATCCGCGGTACTTGTCGCCATAATCCGTACAAAATATACCGCATTTCTTTTTTCCTGTATAGTTTTTGGCCGATAGTCTGTACAACCATAGGCGTGGGGTGTGCATGGTGTACGTCTGAAAACTATGGAAATCAACATTTGAGTTCAAACAAAAAAGACGAAATGAAACACTCCGTGTTTAATACAGTTTTAGACGATCCAATAAATGATGAAGTCAAATTCGGTGGAGAAACATTACGTTTAATTGGCTCGGTCGGACGTACGATTGAATTTAAGCAAACAACATCTGACATTGATGTATTATCAAATGAATTCAACCTAAATCGAGATGAATTAAACACAAGAACTACGATTAATAAAAGCCCTAGGGCAATTTGAAAAAGGAACAACGACCAAAACTGTTCATATATGGTAACAAAAATTATCAAGCAGTGACAGATTTCCTAATGTACTCAGAGCACTCTCAAGTTTTGTGACAATGCCGGTTGCTCTTGTGAGCGATCATTTCAAAATTGAATATTGTAAAAACCAAAACGTAGGAGTACTATGAAACAAGATAGAACGAATTCTTTGCTCGTGATTTTTGCGGAGCAAAATCTTGCGAATTCAGTCAATTCTGATGATGTCATTGAAGAGTTCAAACCAAACATAAAACGACGTTTAGAACTATAAAATCATTTTTTTTGTAAACGTACACTTCGTTTTTGAAGTTAACATTGGCCAAAAAATGCGGGGGTTACAAATATTTCACTTGCACCTCCTGCGAAAAAACTCGTCTGTGTGCACAACTATTATTGTAGATACGCTTGTTACCGTAAAAACGATACGATTTGCTGCGTTGTGTGTGTGTGTGTCGAACGAACTAACTGTTATCGATTCGAAACAAAGACCACTGTAAAATAACGAATCGTAATAACGGTTCCGCCACGACGACGGGAGTCACCGCCCTGCCAGAAACGAATAATATCGTAAGCACTTCACGTAATGCAGTTAAATATACATATATATATATAGTCCACTACGAAAGAAACACTATAAAAATTATTATATTACACTATCGTTCGTTTAAAAGTGTAGTATACCTGCGCCCGTCTCGCGTGATAATTAAAATGGTACGATTAAAAAAACACACTAATTTTTTTCGTTTCGGGAAACCGCCGTGAACTCGACGTGAAGTGTTTGTAACGTTCAAAAGTAAATTGGTGCGAGTTAAAACTAAAACTAAAGAAAAAAAACGTTCGACCGTGAAGATCGTAATACCGAGATAATGATATCAGCGACGCGATGCCTATTATATATTTTTTTATACGCGCACGTACCGGGGCCTGCGTGAAGTGAAGATTTTGTGCTATCAAATGCGCAGTATAATATTATCGTAACAATTATACAGAAAATAATAAAAATACGGTTCTTACACGTGTAAGTGTTTGACGACCGACATCTGGATGAGGAGGAGCGTATAATTATAACTTACGATAATACTACCGTACTACAAACTGTGCGCGTTAGGTGTGATACCCACGAGTATCGGACGAAAACCGTTTTATTTTTGTTGTTGAAATCGTCGGAGCTTTTCAGTCGGGGGGATCTGGGAAGCCAAGACGATTTCGGTTCGATAGCTTTTGCAGAAAATTTACCGCGATTAAATATTTACAACGCGATCGATGGCCGCGGGAGATAAGTGAACTGATGTCCGCTGTGTTTTTACAGGATAATTTTTGAAATTTTTAAACAGATTGATTAAACAATTGAATAATTGAAACTATGACGGTACGTGACGAATTTCAAACGTGAAAGCTCACCGTGTAAAAGCAGCGTTTAGGTTCTCGTGTTCAACTCGAATAGTATGCAGTGTTGTTCAGCCTACCAATAAAAATCACAACCGAGGATAAACAAAATGATACTTTTTTAAATAAAACGTATTGGCAAGACTAAAAATCTATTTATACTGTTGAGATTGAGTGCCCCCAAATGTGTGATACGTTTCTTGATATAATCACGCGGGTTTAGAATACGATTTTCAGACTGAAAATCGGAAAAATACAAATACTTAATTATATCAGATCGGTTTATTGACTGCGCTTGGACGATAAATCGAGTCGCCAAAATAAACGTTGGGCGATCATAGATGAAAAACGATTGATTGTTCCGTGCCGAGTGCGTACGTGACGATAAGCTTAAATTTTGACAAAATCATTATTTTTCATGGAAAGAAATTATAAAAGTTATTTCGTCCCGTATAAAATCGTTATTTTTCGTGAAAAAAAAAAAAAAAGGATAAAACTTATTTCATCCGCATGAACATTGTATCGGCGACTAGTGCTCGTGTGTTAAAAATGTTCAAACAGTGTTCCGCGGAACCCCGGAGGGGTAGGTACTATTCAGTTATTAACACTTTTTTTTTAAATTTTTAAGAAAACTAAAAACTTTAATATTTCGATTAAAGTTCTGACATCCGATTCATCGTCGCGAGAAAAATCTAATCAATGCCATTCGTAGAATTTTGGAAAAGGATGATTACCCCCGATCGTCACGAACGGCCGTTTTGGCACTCTTGCCACTTGCAACTGCTTAGGTATATAATGACGTTTGTAACGGCTAATCCTCCTCCTACGTACTTATCAACAAAAACAAAACACCCCCCAACAGACCCGATGCCGTGTATCTAATACACGATAGTGCGACTTTCGTCGATAAAGCCCGATGTTAAGACTGTTTTTTTTTTTAACGATAAAAAACAATTTTACTCATCTCGTCAAAATCAAAATCTAGTCCAATCAAATTGTTTCAAGTACCCGTCGTTACATAAAAAAGACATCAAAAAGGGTTCCGCGGATCGAAAAAAATTCGAGAAACGCTGACACCCGCGTTTTAACAATCGACAACGTCAATCGACTGATACCGACAGAAAAATCCTTATGTTGTGCCGTGTGGAGCTGAACAGTTCGCGGCACGACGATGGGTGCGATCGGGTACACGACAAAACGGACCGTTTCTTTTTCCGTACACGAGTCGTTTATCATTCCGTTTTTCGAATGTTTAATACGTGCAGTGTACGAACAATTATATTTATTATCGATTACCCATCGCCGAACCGTTGTAAAATTATTATTCGAGAGCCGAATGGGGGAAAAAAAAAAACCATTTTACGACACCTCCGGAACGGTATTTATCGCCCGCACCGCATCGATCTGAACCGGAATAAAAATAAACGAACGTAACGCGTTCGTATGAAATAATTACCACCGCGTTCATACAACACGCTTTTTTGACGCGTTCTGTGAATGCCGTTTTCGTTGTTTTTACCGCGTGTGTGAATGTGTCACCCCTAAAGTCCTAATTATTGATCGCCCCAACGAAAATAATTATAAAATTTTACGCGTTTTCCAGGACCGATCGAACGGACGAGCGCGGTTTTACAAAAAACAAAACGGTTTCTCGTAGCAAATTATTATCGCGTGAACAGACCGAACCGCACGATTTTCGTATCTTCCTCTATTTTCTCTCTCGACATTTCCGACGAATTCCGCGCGACAAGGGTTCGAAACTGCCGTCGAGTCGGTCAGGTACCCGGGGCACGCAGCTGCTGTTTTTGATGTTACACGTCAAAAGATTCGTCCGAGATAGGTCAAAGTTATTGTTTTAAGATTTTGACTACATTTTGAGTCAGGCACGACTATTATGGAACATGAAAAATCAAAATTTTCGAAAAAGCTCCGGAGACTCGAGTCGGATCTTCAACTGTTAAGAGGTTAAACAAACTTTCGTGTACGGAACGGGAAAACTGTAACTGTTGTAACTCCTAGATTACTGTAGTTATTATTTTGTAGAAAAAAAAAAATCGATTTTCGTTTATAATAGGTTCAAACGACGTTTAATTCAACTACAAACGTTCGAAAATTTACTGACGAAATTTTCCTCTTGTCGCTCCTACACGTCCTTCTAAGCATTCTCAGTCACTACATGCCGTACAACGTACGTTTTATTCATACTAGAACATTGTTTTATCACGACGCGTATAACACATCAGAGATTAGCAGCGGGCGCCAAAAACCATAGGATTAGGTAAATTCTAAAGTAGGATTCAGCGGGAACACAGTATCGGTGATTTATTTTTAACGCTAATGAAAACCAAGACGATTGACGTTTACCACGGTTTCAGCTTTCGGAGCAACTACCATAACGTGAATAAAATATAATATCGTCACTCGGCGAACGAATCATTAATGAGCCGACGGTGTTATAAAACGCGATGGTAAAATAATACAAATGAAATCGTATTGAAAAACGTCAGTTCGAATGATATTTGTTTGTGCTTACAGTTTAACGTCAACAACAAGTCATTCCACGCTAGACGCTCGCATTACGGTTTTCACGGCGTCACTTGTTCGCATCCCAGCTGCACATGCAACACATTAGTCCGAGACATTCGAAATTGAATTTTTTTTCTTTTTTAATTAAAAGTCCCGAGACGTGAACATCATAGACAGTTAAAAACGTTTACGTTTTCGACTCTACACCGCGATTTGTATCTATATTTGAGAAACGGAGTTTTCAGAGGCCGTTTGATCAGTATTCTACTATTTACTATTTCGAACAGGGCAGGTCAAAGTAGGTGGATAAAACTCAAAATCGCCCGTAGATACACTATTTGTAAATGCGCGAGACGACGTTTTAAAAAAAAACCCAGTTCATTCTCCTCTTTTTTTGTCAATGTTTTGTCGCATTAATTTTATTTTCCACTACGAATCGTTCGTTTTTAAGTGCACGTTTCTATTATTTTTAAGATTTTGAAAAATTTTCCTTTTGGCATCTCCCGTGTATCCTAGCAATAATCGACCTAAAATAAAAGACAAATTTAATCGGTGATTAATTTGTTATAAAATAATTACCCAAACAGGTTTAACCTACCTTTAGCGATTACGTGACAAATGACAATGTTAATATAACATGGTGTGTCTATTTTTCTTCATTTAAACCTATGCTTTAATAACGAATGCACTCAGTCGAAACTAAATGCAGGTATATATATCTATAATTTAAAGTCTCTAGGAGAGGTAAAAAAAGCGGTTAAAAAGGCCTCACTATTCGTTCAAACTGCATTGCATATATTTCCCAAAAAGTGTTTCTTATTTCCATATCCGATTATCATCGCAAAAATGTTCTTGTTTAGTTTTTTAATTTTCTATTTGTTCTCCTCTAGACGCTCTAATTATAGAATTATACTGTTACCGATGAATTATAGAGATTTCACTTTAAGGTTATTAGATGCACCATATCATAAAGTCATAACTCATAAGTTTGACTTAACACTTTGATACGGAAAACTTCACGTAGACAACTATGGACTAATTTGGAGAAACATAAAAACTTTTGATTATTTCGGTCAATTTGTTTTCTTTCGGAACTACACCGCAGCAACGAAATTCGTCGAAACTTAAGTACCGAGGAACTGAACGTCTTGAAATAATCACTCTGTATATTATGCGTTAAGACACGAATCTCAAAATAATTATAATATTCTCTCCGGACTGTATGTGTGTATGTTATAATAGACAGTCGAAATGCGCGCGTGATTAAATTTCGTGTTTATGACCCCGTGGCGACGTGATATTAATTTTGTGTGGCCTACCCTCCTCACATCACAGATCACACGAAACAGATAGGTATGCAAATTCAGTCGGAGGTTTCTGGCCTTGGTCTAATGAGATATGAACGTTGAAAAATGAGAGGGACAGACTTTACGATAATAATATTGATTGCGGTGGTTTATAGTATTATAGTTAATGTAATCGTATTTTGTTGCGTGTGTGTGTGTAGAATCGTTTAAAATTCCGTCGACCCGGCGTAACGTGCCTGCAGTGTAATATTATAATAAAAATGACGTTCGGAAATTTCTAATTCTCCTAGTCGAGATAGCGAAAAGACTTGCATTCGATTTAAAATGCTGAACTTGAGAAGGTATTTTAACCACCCAAATGAAAACCGCGATTAGTTTTTGAGCCGGGATCTCTCTGGGTCGCGTGGGTAGTTTGACACTTTGACGGAGTGTGCGACTACGCTGTCCAGGGTGGGTCACTGGTTTGGGAGTTCTGGTTCAAACGTATTATTCAATGTCTGAAAGCAATAATAAAAATCATTGCCTTCGAAAAAACGATTCTGAACTCTGATCGGCTCAGTTGTCTATAGTAGGTTCTGGTAATTTTTTCGAGAATTTCAAAGTTCTGTAACTAGCTCAAACATTTTCCATATATTATGTCATAGTTTGTAGCTTGTTCCGATCATCGATTTGGACGTTATGGCCAAAAAAACTAAATCGATATGTCATAAACACGTCTGCCGTAATTTATGTTTCTCCTAAGCTTCTCCCTAGTTTCACGACGGTAACTTATTCAATTTTGAACATTAAAATTTAAGACCTCTTATTTAAGTGCCATCGAAATTCATAGACCTTTCATTAGAGGTACTCACTTCAAATATCTGAGCATTTATTATTCCCTATTTAAGTTGTTCACGGCAAAAAAATAAAAACATCATTGTAAAAACAATACAAATATAGAAAAACGATTTTAAAATGTCCCGAATGATTTGAAATTTTCACACGTCGTCACTGTACGTATTATATACGTACTATCGTAATATTCAAGTTGTTTCTTTAAAATGCATGAATATCATTGGAATGGATAAGTTGTCGTAAAAGACTCAAAAGTTTTCGAGTCGCGTACAAAACTTCAAAATTTAGATCTCGTTCTATTTTCTATTATTTCGTTCTTTTTGTAATTTGTATTGGCAGCGACCCTCTCAAAAGCCGTGGAAACTTATAAAAATTTTCACATATTATTCGAATATAAATACTAAAACATCAATGTTACGGCATACGAGTTAGAAAAAAAAAACTCCAGCCAAGGATAATATAATTACAACTTGATAATTCACACATCAGCTGGTTTGTTTAAAAGTTGACATATAGTAGACATTTTAAAACGTTTATCAGTGTATTTACTTCGTTCAACAGTTTTATTTTGAATGTGACACGGAATTTCGTTTATAACCGTATTTTTAATGGAATTACTGTAGATTCTGATTATATTTTTCTGTTATCGAATTTTTTAGTATTTTTTGAGACTGAATTCTTTCCATTAAGTATTTATACGACGTATTTTTTTTTTTTTTTTACAATGATTAATAACCCTCGCACCGTTTGATCATAAAACTTTAAATAATATCTCATTATGTCGGATCAGTACCTATAATGCAGAACGTAATTCACATTATTCCACATTCTCGACGTGAAACAAAACCAATTACCAAACAAGTTTCGTCACATATTATTATAATTAAAACTCGCGACTACGTATCATAGCTCTTTTACGTATCATTATATAATTTTTTACGGATATTATAATTCGCATAGTACGGATACGGTTTTATGCGTTGTTTTCAGAAGCATTTTTATTAGGGTCTTAGAGTCGATTTTTTTCTCCGTTTCATTCTGTCCGTAAATAAAGTATCGATTTTCCGGTCATAAAATATATTAGTATGTATTATAGTACACGTTTGCTGACCTCCAAATAACCACTGTCAATCCGAGTATTTTGTGCGAAATATTCTACTAAAACGTAAAAGTATACAGCTATTGATACTATTTTACTCGTACATTACGTTCGTATATATTTTCTAATAGAAACATCTTATATAGTGTACGATTTATTGTTAGTTCGTTGGCCTTTGATGCGGTGTTTACAACGCACAACGTAGAGTTCACCGACATGCATGTATAATAATTTTAAGACGTATTTGTTCAGAGAATTTAATAGTATGCTTTCGTTTTTCTGTGTTTCTGAAAGTATTTTTACTCTCCCGTCAATAACACATTTATTCTACGCTGAATATGATTACATTAAAACGAAATGTCATCCCTGAGGCGCAGAGACTTTTTCATCCGACATATATATACCTAATTACCAAATATTTTATGAAAAACAAAATTGTCTTATGTCACCCAAGTATTTATTATTAAATAAATAGGCTTATTTTTTTAAGAAGAGCATCTAACTAGTTCACTCCAATCCTATCATAACTCCTTACCCATTCGCGCCGACACAATTCAAATTGTACTGTCAATATTCGTTTGAACAATAATAATCACACTACAGTTTATAGAATTGAGTTATTGCGCGGCGATTAAATGCTATTTAGACGAGAACGTTAATATTGATTTACAACCACGTATTTACATCAATTCATTAAAATTCCAAGGCCAATGAAAGAATAAAATCGAATACGAAACTTAATTTTATACTTTTAATTAACAGCGTAAACGCTTCATCGTACTGTAGGTGGCCAATTATTTTGTTTTTGTTATGCGTTGAAAAAAAAGAAAACAAGTTTCTATTTTTATTTTGTTAATTCGAGGAAAGTATTATAAAATAATTTTTCATACTTTATTATATTTGCATATAATCAATTATCATAAGACAGATTGTCGGACCAAGATGATTAATTACCTGAATCGTTCTTGGAAATTTTTATTAATTTTTAAATCATTCACTCGCAAAACAGTTAACGTCTCTTGAATCGATTTAAATTAATGGAAATATTCACACATCATTGGAACAATTTTAAGGAATGCTCCGATTTTTAACATCAGTATCTCTAACGAAAGTCTATTTTAGATGTGAATTGCACTTGGGGAGTGGAGGGGTCTCAAAGTTTAAAGTTTAAAATTTAAAAATTTACAATAAAAAAAAACTATGCGAAATTTGACGAAAAATGTTTTTCGACATAATCGGTTTGGTTTTTTGTCCATAACTTCCGAAAAAAATGGATGAAACTTTTAAACAAACTTTTACACTTTCTACGATATATTGCCGTGCCGAAACACTTTCTCGGGACACGTACGGCAACCCCGTCCGTCGTAGTAGTACGCAACCGTGTTTTCAACCGGCAAAGTGTTGAGAATCACCACATCCTTTCAGCGTTACTAACCGGACGTGTAGCCTTGGATGCACAGTAGTGCACCTTCTAGCCGACGAGCGGAAAAATACACTCGATGACCGAGAACGTCTACTTTGGGATCAATTTTTCATTCGTATGGGTGTCGAGCAGGGGCGATCGTTCCGTACCCGCGCGCACCCGCCGAACTTCTAAAACAATAGTGACCCGCCGGCCAAGACTGATCCCGGGGCTTTTTTTTTTGTTTCATTTTCGGTTCTTTTTGCGGGACGACCCACCGATTTCTTTTTTTCCGTTCTTCCTGGACCACTCATAAAAACCATCCGGAAAATATGACCCGGCGTCGTTTGACCGTTCCGCCGCGGCGCTGTTCGAAATCCACGCGCTACCCGCTCGGCGTCCACCCGAGGATCGGCGTCCACCCGAGAATCGGCGTCCGCCCGAGGATCGGCGTCCACCCGAGGATCGGCGGGTACTTTGCGCTGGAAACGCCCGACGGTTGTGCCGTTTCTTCCTCCGACTCGTCCGCATTATAATAATATATAAATGTGCTCCCCGACGTACGTTCGCCGCCGACCCGCCATTGTCGCGCGCGCGTGCCCGCCGCGGCTTTTTTTTATTGTTTCGATCGCGTATCGTTTATTAGTTTGTAAAACAAACGCACAATCGCCGTCGAGAGCCGCCCCGTGTGTACACCACGGTAAAACAATGACATAATAAAGGTACACGCGCGCGATATCTCGAATCCCGAACGTTTATAATATTATCGCGCGGCTCGACTTTATCCGTGCCGTTGCAGCAACGTAATTGACCGTCCGCGGCGGCGCTTTTGTCCGAGTACGGGCGGCCGCGTTGACGACGACGAGTGTTTCATTGTTTTTTTACGCTCGTACCCCCCTCGCCGTGGCCTGGTTACTACTATTTATACGTCGTTATATACGTTGTTATGACGCAGTTCGGTACTACTACTACTCATAATATGCGGTTTTCACGCGGCGAATAGAGAGAAAAGAAAAGGAACCATTGTCGGCCGCAGGTCGCGCGCGACGAGCGGTGGCGGTTTTTGAGCGGGTTTTCGACCCGACAAGTCGTGAAAAACGAGAAAAAAGAACCCGGATTACCCTGGTTCGCGTGGGTACAGTTTGACGGGGTTCGGGTGGGTCGCCGTGGTTCGGGAGTATTGCGCGTTAAGGTCCGGTCAAACAGAAAGCGGACTGTCCGCGCGGCCAGGTCGCCAGTCCGCCGCGAACTAGTCAAACAGAATGCGGACAACTTTGAGCGAACTAGTTCGAAAACTGCACAAAAGTGTACTGCTGGTTATTTTTTATTTTTACTTTTTCACGTTTTCATAGTACAAAACGTCTAGCAGTTCTTCCGACGAAGAAGAATCGCTTCTTCTGCTTGCCTTAAGTCGAGCACGAAGAAAAAAAAGAAAACGGGTACGTGAAATAAACCAAAAAAAAAACAGAATTCGGGGAGTTGTGCGATGAATCGGGTGCTTTTGAAGACCGATTTTTTACATATTTTCGAACGTCTCGCGAACAGTTTGAAAATTTACATATTCTTTTAGGAAATAAAATATCTAAACAGAGCACAAATTGGAGAAAACCCATAGAAACAAAGGAAAGATTAGCGATTTGCTTGAGGTAAGTAAAAATACTCGTTATTTGTTTACAGTATTTACTTATTAAACCATTTTTTTACTACTACATTTTACATTTTGTATTTATATCAAAATAATGAATTAAGTTGTGAAGTGTTCGTACCATTCTTTTGCTGAAGTCGAATCAAATTCCTGCGGTGGCTTGTTTTTTAAAATAAATATTACTTGTTTCTCCGGGTAAATTATTATTATAGGTCGTTTGCCATGATGAACTACTTGCGTTTGACGGAGAGGATAACTCTTATTGAGCATCGATTTCTCGGAGTATTATAATATAATATGTTATTATATTATGTGTACATTTCATTCGAGTCCGCCGCGAACTTTGTGAAAAAATACAACAACACGTTTGTCCGCCGCGGTAGGCCGCTGTCTGTTTGACCAGAACGATGCGTTTAGAGTACACAGGACTGGCGACCTGGCCGCGCGGACAGTCCGCTTTCTGTTTGACCGGACCTTTCGAAAGGTGCGACGAAAAAAACGCGTGCGCGTCATAGTGGCACCAATAATAATTTTTTACGACGTCTCCGCGGTGTCGGCGGGTCTAGGTGTGCGGCAGTCGAACAACGATTGTTGTTGGTGTCTCGAGATCGGCAAATGTACAAAAAAAAGATCGTGGCCATCGAGCATAACGTATTTTGTGTGGAAGCGTACACGAACACGTCGGTGTAATTGGCCCGAGGGTGGCTTACGTAAAAATTGTGACGCGAAATCGAGGATCGTTCAAAGTGTCCGACTGACGTTCGAATGAATCATGAACAGCGATGGCGATTTAGCCGCGCGTTTGTCCGTCGCACTCGGTGAAGAACAGTTTTTTTTCCGAAAACACGAACAACTCGGAAATATCGGTATCACCGGTCTCTCGGTCGTTCAAAAGCCGTTTGAAAACGACCGTATACGCTCTATCTCAATGGTTCTACACGATACACAGTACGGTTTAAAAAGTGAATTTTCGGGACGCCACGGGATTCCTGTCGGAAAACCTGTGAAGTAAAATACACGTGTATCGTTATCGTTGTAATAAAACTGCGCAAAGGCCGTTTTAGACGTTTCGTTTGTAGATCATCCGACACAGTTCGATTGACACGTTGCGCTATGGTGGATTTTATATAGTTATATTTTTTATATTTTTTACCACGATTGCAGGACGGACGATAGAAAATCGTACTGTGTTTAATTAGGCCAGCTCGGGAGAGCGTGCGAACGGCGGACGAACGTATTCCGGACTCCACGGGACTGCGTCGTCGAAACGATTTCGTGAACGGAATTCGTCGCAAACGTTATTACAATATCCGAACGGAGGTATTACAACCGTGTAGGCTTGTCGTGATCGCGACCAATTATCTCGGGCGGACGAACGGAATTATCTCGTTTGCCGGTTCTCTCATTGCGAACGGACGAAAAGAAGAACGGAAAACGACGGCGGACATTGTACCGCGCGTAACAACGACGTTGTGAAAAATTCATACGAGGAGCAATTATCATTAAAAAAAAAAAACTGACGACGGCGGATCGTTCGTAATGTAAAAACGGAATCACTTTTTTTTTATGCCTAAAACGGTTTGATCGAGTATTCGACACTATAAAACATTTAAAAGTTAATTTTTTAGCCCGTCGGTTTAAAAATCGAAATTTTGTAATTTTTTCACACTAGTTTTGACTAACTATAATATTACACAATTTATACGTGTTTCTCGGTCCACTGGCGTGTCGTTGGCCAATTTTTTAAAATCAAAACTTATTAAAGTTTCACCTCGTTGTTGAAAATCGTATTGCGCGGTTTTATTTATTTTTCCAGAAACAAACTCGACGCCAGTTGACCGGACAGGTTTTATACCGTTCTGAACCGTTATTAGGCTGTACCAATAGTTTAACTAGTTGGTGGATCGACTTTAAATACTAAACAACACATTTCGACATATTTTGTACGATTTGCTTATACATCGTGTCAAGCACAGCAGTTACGTTAAGTTAACAAAATATACCCATCTTTTTCTATTCAAAGGTATTTTTTGTCGAGGGTGGTAACAAAAAAAAAAAAACGAATGACGGCATTTTGCAGAAAAGGGGGACGCTCAGTTAAACGTCGCCGTTGGATTAAAGTCAAATTTTTCATTTCAACACGCCATACTAAAAAAGGCAACAATTTTTCACAATTTCCGCGGCGTATTTTTGTTTAAAAATTATTCTTACTAAATTTTGTTTTCGAAAGTTCTTATTGATAGACATGTCACACTTCAATATTATAACTCTAAATCTTGTATATAGGTAAAAATTCGTCTTGTGAATAAAAACGTTCTGTACGATAGATAGGTAGGTAGTAATACTTTGAAGAAAGACTAATTTTTATACTACAGTTGTATTGTTCCATCCATTTTCCCAAAATGCGTACGAACAATTCTACAAAAATATAATATTAATTAGTGAAAAATGATCGGTGATTTTGTTATTTTAAATTGAAGTTTTTATCCGGAAAATTAGGTATTACTTATTGATCGGCCGTTAGAAAAAATTATACCGACAAAACATTGTACCCGGTAAAAATAAAAAAAGCGCATTTTGCATCGTATCATTTGTCGTCCATCAATCATTTCGATTCGGTTTGAACCCGGTATCCCCGCGACGTGAATTGCCCGCTCGTTTTAGCTTATCCGCGTAATGTATTTGATTTTTTTTCGTTTTTATTCGAATTTCGAGTGTGAAAAGAAAATAAAGGAAAAACGTTAAAAGGTTTATAATAATACGATCGCGGTAACGGCCGGAACGTCGTAATTTGTCCGCATAATTTAACACCGAGCGAAAATTATAACGTAATATTACCTTCGGCCGATAAACGCGGCTGGATAATAACAGGTATTTTTGTGTACGCGGTCATTGTGGTTAGCTCGTGTGACTAGTATATACATACACAGTATTGGCAGGGGTGTGTGTGTGTGACGGTAATGCGCGTAGTAATGCACAAACCGCGCGACGATATTAGGCCAGCCTGGGGTTTGTCGAACTTGTATATGGGAAAACGAGGAGAAAATTTTTTGTTTTCTTCTAAATATAGTACCTGCCGCCCAAGTCGATTAACGTAGTTTAACGAATAAAAAATACTCTGTACGGTGTATAAGAATGTTTTTGTTCACGAATTACGATGCGCAGGCGATTTTAACATTATATCGAATAAAAACCAAAATCGATTTTCGTATTAAAAATTATAAATGCGATTATAAACGTTTTAAAGATATGAAATAATAAATAACGTAGAATACCGTACGATGAGTACACGCACGCAGGAATAAGGTTCGTTTTTGCGGTCACACGGTTTTCACAGGTCCGACGGTTGTCGATTCGAATGTATGCGATTGGTGTCGGAATCGCGGCGTCGTCTAAACTTGACTGTTTTACTACGCGCGAAAACAAAGTCGAGTTTCTACGAGTAAATTTCTGTTCGGGTGCAAATCGCGTTTCGGGTGTAACCGAAAAAATAACTGTGTCTTTTCAACAAATTCCTTCCGGAGAAACCGGCTCGCGTGAACGAATAATCGTCAAATTGTCAACGGTCCTCATATCGCGCACGTGTTATGGCGGACCAGAAGGGCAGTCCAATAAAAAATTAAAAATTGACACAGTATTCCTCATCTCGGGGTGGAAGCTGCGTAAATACAAATAAGCCTCAAAAAGAAGTTAACGTTTAAACACACTTAGAATCACGCCAACGCCGGTCCTCGCCCGTCGTCCGAGAAACGGTGTTATGACAAACCGTAACATCAATGACGTTCACGCGTCCTCCTCCGAACGAATCCTCGAAGCGGGTCGAAGTGTTCTCTCGACGTACACAAAACGAAACTGCTCTCTGATTAAATATTAAAACGATTCATCGCGTCGATTCACCTTGGTGTGGTTTTTTTTTAGATAAAAACACGCATTTTCGTGGCGAACGTGCAAACGCGTAACATTATATACCGTTATAACGTTTCGTAATATTACGCGTCTCATTGGCGAAACTATAGACGTTTACAACTCATATATATTGGTCCGGGCGAGAGAAAAATTAAGTTATCCATATTATTTTCCCTTCTTTGTACGATCAATACTCGTTAGTAAAAATTATAACACTGCATTTGGCTATAACACGGTTGTAAGTTTTACGAAATTAAAGCTTGAACGTTCCGGTCGAAATCCAAGTCGTAAAACGTATGAAAAACAAACGTATTTTTTTTATAAATCGTTACAAAAAATATGATTTACTTGTTATGGAACATACATTCGTGTAATTCTTGTTAATTCAAATCATTTTTATTTTTTTATTGCGAGTTAGACTTGGCTGTAGCCTAATCAGCATGGACCGTAGTTTCACCTAAGACGTGTCGAATAAAACGTCTTACGCCATATCATGTTATACGTAATTCAAAAGAATCGGTTGTTATGAATACAATTTTTTTTTTTTTGTAAATTATAATATTATAAAATATGCCAACTATACGTCAAGTGTCGATAGTGTGTAAGTTTGTTAAAGTAAATAGCTTTTAAATTGTACGAAACGGTTGTTTTTTAACAAACCACGATTCGTTTCTGACGCATGGGTAACGACGATTATGGGTTAAGTAACAATTTTGATCGAATTAAACGTCCGTTTTTCATTAAGTATAAATAAAGTAATAATATTATGATAATGATTGGGAAACAAACTTATAGGCGAGACCTTGAAACGAAGTACGTTATTTATAGTAAATATTCATTTCCGAATATCGCCAAATAACTATAATATATATATATATTGTGTACTATGATGCGAAAACCTGTCCAGTTCATCTTGGCGCAAAGCGATTGTTTCGTTACAAGAATTTTATGCTGACGTAAAAACATGTGTTTTAAATCAAAATCCGTTGCTAAATCTAACAAATAGATTCAATTTTTTAAACAATATTAATCTTCTCTCAGTCCTTATCAAACATTTTAGTCGACATCTAGACCAAAATGAATTGAACGGGAACTTTCTACTTTACATTTATGAACACTATTTAAATGATAGACTGTGTATATTTATATCCTATTAGAGGATGAAATGGAGCTGACTAGTGTTGACCGAACATATTATACTGACACCGTTCAAATACTGTGTGAAAACGTTTAAAAGAATCTTAAATAAATGATATTTCTTAAATTTCAACTTAAGTTGAGTGTTTTTATTTTTAAATTTTAACTTATAACCACAAGTTATAGGGCAACAATCGAATTCAATAGTTACACTATCCGACATCTCCGATTCGAATTGGCCGTTGATCGTCCAACAGAGTGATCATAACGGAGAATGTATAAACTCGTGTTGAAACTGCAGTATCTATACATTTAATTTTTAATAGTTAAAATAGTGTATGTCGCCGATAATAATTTAACACATTCATTACATAAAAACGTACGGATTTTTATAATGAACGAAAAGAGAAAGTAGTTTTAGTACCACTTAATAATAAAACATACACAGTATATACGAGGTATACGTAATTTACAAAACGTCAATTATTATTTTTTTTTTATGTTTTTGCACTTACTTGCAAAAAAAATAGTAAAACGAAACTAACATAGGTTTCATTGCAACATTATAATCTTCAAACCATCAGATTCCAGCTTCAAATACTGTATGTAATTAATATATATATATATATATATTATATACATACGATTCTATAGCGATTTCTTTTTTGTAATAGTTTAACGTTCTAAAATGATTTGCGTTCCAAACGACACTATTCTTTTGGTCAAATTTCTCTACACTTTTTATTTTGACTAGATATCGTACTTCTCGTTTAAATTATACCCACCAGTGACCTTCAGATGTTTTTTTGAAGTCCATACGTATTTAAAAAATATTCGTTTGTGTTTCCATAATTGAACACCCTTTATTTTTTTGTGGTCCGAAATTTCTTACATATATTAATCGTATAGCGTGTGTTGTTTTACTTTATAGACCGGTTGAAAAGGACTTTTTAGGCGGTGTTTCTCAGCAAGGTATATCGTTTGAAATAAGTAAATGAAAAATTAGAACAATATCGTCTTGTAAATGTGTGTAATTTAACAAACCATATTTTCGGGTTGTATTCTGTCGTGCTATTTCACTAAATGTATACAACGCGACCAACGAAATTAGGTTTTCAATTATATTTACGTCATAGTATGTTATAATATACAATTTTTTATTTCTCGATATCTTTAGTAGTGTGCTTTTATATATAAAACCGAACAATTTGCGGAACTCGAACAAAGTAATTAAGGAAAATAACTTATAGGAAAAACAATATTTTATTAAATTACAAAAAGTTTCTTTCGTATGCAGTTTTCTCCGTTCATAATATGAACTTATACAGCGATAACCTCAAACCCTTGTAGCCTTTCACAGGTTTTAGATTCTGAGCGCAGAGAGGAATGTGTTGTTTTTACAATGATTACCGCATAAAAATTGGGATTTCGGCTCAAAATTGTATTTAGTTCTAAGCATTTTTTGTTATTTTGATTATTTTTTGAGTTATGCGCCGAAAATGACGGAAATGTCGAAATCGCCAAATCCAAATCTTCAGACATATCGATTTAGTTTTTTGACCATTTCATCCAAATTGATGATCGGAACATGCTGAAATGTTGACACAATATTCAACTAGGTATGATGTAGGTTTGATATAATATACTTTTATTGCGATTTCAAAAGTTTTTGAGCCGAGTACATAGAACTCTGAAATTCTCGAAAAATTTACCAGGTCGTACACAGCTAGACAACTGAGCTCGTTCAGAATCGTTTTTTTGAAGGCGATATATCATTGCTTTCGGATATTAAATAACACGCTTGAACCAAAAGCGTTGTCACCACTCCGTCAAACTACCCACGCGACCTGGCGTGATCCCGGAGATTTTTTTATCGATTTTTTTTTCAAATATTTTACCACCGAATCGCGTTGTTTTCCTTTTTTTTTTATTTTTATTACGTAGTATTTGAGTTTATGTAATGTTGTCACAAAAAAATTATACGAATTAACCGACAACCGTACGAGCATAGTACGTCGTCGGTTGTTATTGAAATTTATTGTTAAAGAGGACTATAACGAAGGCAACGCGAACGGGCGATCCTCCAATCTCCGCACCACGAATCGTAGACAATTATTATTATTATTATTTAGTCGCAGTCAAATCCGCAGCTCGTATTATATCATTTAGGCGAACATTAATATAACGTACAGTTAATGCGGAAGTGTTTAAATGGTTATGTGAATGTACGAGTATAGTATGATGTACAATGATAATATTTTAATAGCACGAAATAGGGGTCAGCCAAATTACAGAAATTAATATTTCAATTTAATTTCTCGACTGTAATACGGTATCGTACGACGCATTAATCCACGCCGCGCTTTGATTTGTTGGCTGGCTCGTTCCCACTTTGCGCGCACTTACATGGTGTATAGAGATCTCAATTTGTTATTTTTTATAATCTCCGCATGAGAAAAAACACAGCGCTGATTCAAATTACATTTTTATTTTTTTCGAGACAATAGAGAGAGAGCAGTTTCTTTTGCCAACAAAGTCTCCGCCGAGACGATAAAGTTTTTCCGGCATATTTCACCACGTATACGTTGTACAAAAGAGTTGTAGCGAAAAAGTCCTCCGATTGTGTTTATTAGATCGTTTACTGTACAGTTGTATGTTATAAATTAACGTTTTTTCAATCGTTTAGTCGAAACGAGATACGTATTTTAAAGATGGAATCGAAAGACGTGCGCAAATATGATACGAAGAAAATAAGCACGGCGGTGAAACGGATATTGAAATTGAAACATACGTTTATTTCAAACGCATGTTGGGCGCAAACGTTCGAAAAATAACAATTTCCTATAATATTTATGAAACATTGCTGTTTGGTAAATCGTTTTCGTCGGAACGTTACCGAAGAAACGCGTGGACGGACATTCCGGATGTTTCCGTTGAATCTAACCGACCCGTCTGATCGAATTCTTCTGCGAGACGACTCGTACTTGTGACGAGCCACGTTTCCTCTGTAGCCAAATATGAAAGAATACTTTACTTTTTATTCGTCAGAAAACGGCGCAGAGAAAATTGTCCGAAAACGGATAGTGCGCGTCGGATGCGTGTTTTGAAGGCTTACAGAATCCGCGCGTCGATAAAAACTGATCCGTGGAACGAGGAAAAAAACACCGTCCGAGCATCTACGCGTCTAATAGTCGTCTAACGGGCAGAGGAAAAAGTAATCGGATTATTGTAGCTGCGCATATACTCGCAATAAATAATATTCCCCAAATATATTCTCAATTTCCCCAAATGTAAAATTATGACCTTCACCAGATCTCGCTCTCCTCTTATATCCCAATACGTCCTCAATGGTAATGCTGTTTCCCGCGCGGTCGACTGTATCACGGACCTAGGTTTCAAGCTTACCTACAATCATGACCCAAGTAAGCACATAGAACACATATGTTGTAAAGTTCTCAAAATCCTTGGTTTTATAATGCGATCGACAAAAGACTTCAGTCTAAAATTATCGTTAAAAACGCTTTTCTGTGCACCATTGTACGCCCCATTTTGGAGTACGGGGCTATAATCTGGGACCCTCATACGGCTGATAATTCAAGACAACTTGAGAATGTTCAACGCAGATTCCTACGTTTTGCTAGCTTCAAATTCCTTGTCCCCCTCACAATTATGCACCAGTGGCTACAATCCTCGGCTTGATTTCTTTAGCCGAGCGTCGACGCATCACTGGTATCAAATTCCTCGCAGGGTTATTAAACAATTGATTCACCTAATCTGCTTTCTCTTATCTGCTTCAAAGTTCCATCTCATATATCTCGTTCCCCATACCCCTTCTATGTTCCATTTTCTACTACCAACTATATGGCTAATGAGGCGTCTCATGTCAATTGCCCATGCAGATCCTACCTTTAACGATTTGTTAAAAACTTGATTGTATATTATCTCATATGTTATAAATTATTGTCTAATATTAATTGTTATCTGTTGTATGTTTCAAAAAGGGCCCAGCCCGTATAATTAAATAAATAAAATAAAACATATGATTCGACAAAAACAAAAGTCAACTGCCGATTCGTTTTAGAGGTACGGCACGGTCCGAGCGTGATGATGTCTTGCCGCGCTAATCTCACGCGGCTCGGGTCGCGTCCGGTCGTGTTTGTCGACTCGCGTTTCCTCGACGTTATAATAACACGCGCGCGCTCGACACACAAACAAACGCGTCGGGTGAGCTGGCGCACGCGTAAACAGTACGTGTTACACGGACGAAACGACGAAATCCGGCCGGTACACAGGGTGGTGACAAACACTGTTATTACACTGTTATAACACTGGTTATTACTTACGATAGAGGATTTTTTTTCAAACCCGTGTCGATCGGAAAGCGGCAATATGGCTACGTCCAACTCTCGTCTGCTGATGCGTTTCGACACAGAACATCGATTTTTGCGCGTACATTTTTATTGTCGATGTCACGCGGTGGCGCTGTAATACCGCGGGAAAAATTCGATCCTATCTGTATTGGGCTCAAACGTTATGCCGCCGAACGCGTCTACGAATGAAAAATTAGTCGGAAAACGCAACGGTACTTATAGTGGAAAAACGAACCGAAATCCGAAAAACGGATTCGTTGAAACCGTAACGCGCTCGACTTTGCTTTTTACGCCTTTTTTTCCGGTCGTTCTTCTACCGAACATCGTTTCTTCTACCTTTTTACGCGCACTTTTTTTAAGACGCGATCGTAGACGTTAGTTAATCGAAAAAAAAAACGGCGGAAACTCGAGGTGGATGTAGTGGTGTGGATTTTAAGTGGGCTGTTTGTTTCGAATCGCAAAAAAAAACGCCGTTCGCGGTGTCTCTTGTAAATAGTCGTCGAATACACCCCGTAGTGTACAGATGATTTTGGCGTCTTTTCCGTCCTCGCCCGTGATTCGTTCGTCCGATTTAATTACCGGCACCTACGCGACGATCATCGCGCACACACACACGTACGGGTCGTCACGGGGTTAAATTGATACGTTTCGTGTAGACGACACATTTCACCGGGCAAGCAATCGCCCTGCTGCTGTGTAATCCGTACGATTATTATTGCGGTCGGACGGAAGACTTTAATTTACTTTTCTTTCTTTTTTTGTTCCGTGTGAAAACGTCGCGACGAGTTCACGATGGGGCCGAACGCGTACAACGACATCAAAGTATTTTTTATCGGTGGCCCTTGGTTGACACGTCAGCGTCTATGACTCGCTAGTGTGTACTGCGAAAATGCGTTTTCCATTGAACTGGTTTACTATGGATCGTTGACAACGTATCAGACCAGAAGTACGTTTTTCGAACTCTCGGGTTTCGTCGGGGTAACGCGTTCTTTTAGGATTGACAGGTTTCTACGAGTAACAAATATAATGACTATCGTGTTCAGTTCCTCTTTAGTTGTAAACGTATCAACAGCGTAAAAATAACATCAATATTTTCCTCGCGAACACGCGATTAAATTTTTAACAATCGATTTGATCCATAATCGAGTCGTAAATAACAATCGTAAACAAATCTTATGACGACGTATCAAATTTGGCCGTCGCATATGTCAATCAAAAAAATGATCGTTTTTGGTCGTTGCACGCGTAGATGTACACGTGAGAGAAACACGATATCATGGTTCGTCAACTATCCACGTGATAGTGCGAAAATCGCCCGACAAACGACGTATCGACTTTTGCCGAGTCTCATCGCGCTAACCACAGAAGTTTTGTGTATATTTTAGCGAATCTTAAATTTGCCAACCGAGCATTCGAAACTATCTCCCTGTCCTTTTCAGTTCGTTTAATATTATTGTTTGGTATACTATCACTCCTGCAGAATTTGTATACGTCAGTAGCCGATGAACGGCGAAAATTGGCCTAAACAAACGCGTGTCGAGATAATTTTATGCTTACCGTATCGTTTATTCTCGTCGCTATTTATTTTTGTGCGATTTCACGGTTCATAAATAGTTCTGCTGCAACGGACCGAAATTTAATTACTACTAAAATTTTTTTAGGTATCATCAAAATTCGACGTACAATCTTGGAAAAATAAATATGAATATTTAAGAAAAAAATTTCATTTATGTAAGTTTTTACATAATTCTTTTCATCGACAAACATTGATTGTCTTTACGTGGATACAAATTAATTTTACTATTTACATAAGTATAAATTGTTTTCCATACGTTTAATCAGACTGTTTATTTGGTTTGTTCAAAAGTTAACGAAACTCTATCGTAAACGGTTATGATAAAAACTTGCAAACAATACTGAGATACTGAGCTTACCATAAAATTATATTTACCACCCGATAAGCTAATGATTTTTTTTTTTTTTCCAAAACCAAACGTGATTTTATCTAAATTAAAATTTTTCACTACCGTTCAGAGTAATCAAACGTATTTAACAATTTTATTTGAAATCGTATTGAAGTGCTTTATGACTGTAATGAAATGGTCAACTCATTTTATTACAGTAAATTATCTGTGTACAACTTATCAAGATAACAAAGCTTGTTAAAATGTATCCAGATTGTTAGTCTTCATCTAAAAATTCATCCGAATCAACTGTCTATATTTATCATGTACACAAACAAAGGGTTTACTGATCGTTTAAACGAATCGTATCAATTATGTCAATGCTTATCAAACAAACGCGTATCAAAAGTTCCGTTTAATTTACCGTTGTTCATTGACTTTTTGACTCAATTCGTTTCACTGGCTTGAATGTAAAAGTATTTTTCATACACGAGTAAAACGTTTACTGTCAATTCACTAATAATTGATTGCGTTAAAATAAATAAAATATCTTGTTGAGCTTGCAGCACTTTTGTAAATTTCGTGCTTAATCCTCGGTTATTTTCCGCGAGAACACAATTAAGGTATTCAAAACTATTTTTTCGTATCAAAAACCTATAAACGTCATCATTCGGTTTTGGAGTTGTAGAATTTTTATTCATCCAAATAGTTTATATTAGAGCAAGGCTGCGCACTAGTCCTACACACTAACCCGATTGTTCAGAAATGTCCGGATAGTGTATAGATTCGTTGATGACAGTACTTTTTTGTACTTTCTACTTATAGGTAACCAATAAAACATACATAAATATAAGTTAACTACACGTGTTAAAAATTAGTTTTATTACAATATTTTATAATATCGCGTACCAACTATAGTGTGGTATAAATTTCATAAACTCTTATAGATTGCGTAATATGCGGTTATAAGAGATTGATTTTCACAACTAGCGGCGCGCATTAGGCACAGAATAATTTTTGCAAACACCATGGTGACGTGATTGTAATATTTAACACTATATTTACTCGGAATGTCAGTCAACCGTAATAGTAAGGAAGACAACTCACTTTTTGTGAGAGCAATAAAAATCGACGCGTTTCTTAGTTTAAAAATATTTAAAAAAAATGTAATCACGTAGCCGAGTATCGATATAGATTTTTACGCGCTCACAATATATGTCGGTCGCGGGGCCAGCACAAAGTACCTACCTAAATAATAGTGATAACAATAATAATATTATCATAGTTCGTAAATGGTTATGCCTCCAGCAAATTTCCACGATATTATATTACTATGATATCGTGTTCGAGAGAACGCTGTATACTATTTGAATTCACGTGTGTAATGGTTTTTTTTTTTTTTTCGACCGCTTATAAATGTACATTAATTACTTCTTTAAACGAGTCGTATTCAAATTGAGCGACGGAACGGAATAAGTGTGAAAACGTACTATGATATTGTAATAGTATTTTCTACTATCGTTCGATTCGTATTATTTTAATTTATTACGATATCGTATAGTATACATATATTTATTAGACGCCATATCTCATGCGATGATGGCAGAAAAACAAGAAGAAGGATTATAACATAATAATATTATAACATACAGTGTGTTTCATTTAAGCTGGGTGTAATAGTGATATGAAGTTTCTACTGCAGATTTTTAGTTGGGACGTGAAATACACGAAAATAATGTGAATATTTCAATATTAAATGCAACATGATCGATGTATTATGCCGTGTGACACGAAACTTTGGTGACACATTAAATTCTTTATTCCCATCGACAATTTTATCGTTAGAATTTCGCATTGAAACACTAAATAAAAACTTTAATTTTTCTTGCGTAATAAATTGCGGATACATTTTGTACACAGAATAACATTCGTAGCGGCTGTCTCTATTGAACAGTCCGCACTGTTGCGCAGCTAAGCTGTATTATGAGTTAAAATTGATTTAACTTCTTCAAATCGATTGTTCTCTTTACAAAACGATTAGCTCGTATAGATTCGAATTTGGTTATTCTTCACTGTAATTGATCAGTAAACCCTAAGCTGCGATGGATGTTACTCGCGTGCGAGTTTTAAAATTGTTTCTGTTTGTATTTTTTTAATTTTTTTTTTTTTTGCAGTTTTAGGACATTAATAACATACATGATTTACCCGTCTATATGCCTAGATAAAGTTTTCCGATTCATAAAAAAATTACCGAATCTTACTTACTTTTTTAACCCGAGAAGTTCATAGCGGTTCGTCCGTCGCGATACGGTGTCTTTTAAACGGCGTGTTCCGCGGTTATTGTAACGCAGTGACCCGAGAGGTTGAACTTTTGAACTCGCAGTAGTGGGCGCGCGTAATCAATGCCCGTACGCGGTGTTAAACGACACGGTATTTACCCAGGTACGCATCATATTCTTGTTTCCAGGGACAGACGCAGGAACGAATTTCAAAGGCGGATTTTGAAAAAAATCTAAAAACTCGACTGTGCGTTGCTTTTATACAATACATTAAACGGTTTATTGTTTTTTTATGTCGTATTTTTTTTCAAAACGAAATCTGTGCTCGTTTTGGAACTTACGAATACGAGTTTGAAAGTGCTCGACATTTCGGAGGCGTCGAACTCCACCCCGCGTTCGCCACCATTGACGTTTGATAGTTTATTCATTAAAATAAATTAATAAAAATAAATCATTAATCTGATACACGAGACCTACGATAAATATTAATACTCGTGGTGGTACGATGTATCGCGGAGTTTTAAAATAAATTACTGGTTCGAAACATATTGGTTCGAAAACGGTTTCGATTTCATACAAATATCGAATGGAGTACCGGTTTCCGAAGCTCGTTCCACGTCCGTCTATATTATATAGTTATTATAATATTTATTTCGTTTCTTTGTAAATTGTAACGATATTACCACGTGTTTACTCACTCTAAAACATTATGTATAGCACTTATCATATTATTATAATTCGTCATCTGAAAATGTGATAAGGTGTTCAGTATTCCAAGGAAATGTGTAAGTACAGAAGAGGTTTTACAGTGTAAAACATATGTTTATTTAAATTGTTGTAAAAATGTTTATAATATCGTATCAGATCATATGGTTTGGTGTTTATATATTTATTTTATCGTCTAACAATGAAATAATCAAACGGTAACCAGTATAACGTCAAAAGAAATGTTTTAAGTTACTAAAAGTCGTCCGTTATGAAACCAAAGCGTTAACATTTCTCTTTCTTGGTTACTATCGCGTCTCATTTCAGTATTATCGGTGTTTTTGTTTTGAAAGTAGTTTGAATCGTTTCTCAAACTATACCGTTTTTAGTACGAATTTAAAACCGTCGATTATTTTGATAGTTTATATTATAGGCACTAGAATTTTATTGCCGTTAAAAAAACGATTTATTTGAATACCATAAAGTAAATCTGAAAAACCATATTAACTCGCAGTGAGACGTGGTATCGCGTTATAATAGTCTAACGTTGACTATAACGTTTTACATGACGTAAACAAAACGCCAAAACGATTTACGTACTCTGAGGTCCTATTACTTTACGACATACGTTATGACCAACGATACATGTAAACACGAGCATTTAGGGTTAAAATTACATTTCGCAAAACCAGATCTCGAGGTATTAGTTTGTGTTACAAACTAACACTTTATCTAATTTACGAAATAAATTGTTTTTATGAAAATTCGTAAGAAATTTCCGCTATTTTGATTTCTGTAGTGGACGAATTATTTAATATGGCGAGTGCAAACAGATTTTTTTCATTTTCGTCAATAAAACGTCGGTCGTTTTTTCTATTGTAATCTTAGTACAAAAATAACGCCATTCTGTCGTGCAGACGTGTGGCGGGGGCGCGGTTTTAGAAAGTAAAAATTAAACACGACGAACACATCAAGACTCCAAAACGACGTACAGTCTAAACTAAACATAACATAATGCACTCTCAGCACTGACTACATTTTTAAATAACAGTTGTGTACATTTTATTCAATATTATATTGGGATATACACGGTATATCCTGCCCCATCGAGTTCTAGACTAAAAAAAAAAAACTAAAGATCCTATAATAGGTGTAAAAATTAAAATTTTTTTTTTTTTTTTATATATAGTTAGATATTCATAACATTGAATTTTATTACATCAATTGTTTTATAAGCGAAAAATAGAAGGATTTAAGTGATGAAGTAAAAAAATCATGTTGTTTTAAAACTTTCATTATTTCTAAACAGTAAAAATGGACTATGACCGGACAATGAAGCCGCCGCTTATAGGAAATTTCGAAATCAAAATCATTTCAAGGTATTTGGATCCAGAACTTAACTCTAAACGAATTGAAACCCGAACTTCATCAGGAGGTATTATAAAATCACTCTTTACGTGTACGATTTCAGGCGGAAAAACCTTAAACATCCGAATGGTTCATAAGGAATACAGTATTTTAAACCAAAACCGGTGCTATAAATTGGTAAAAATGATCAACTGAAACCTGATCGGAACATAATAAAATTGATCTTTTTATTAAATATAAGATTATTATTATATATAGATTAGAAAATCTAAAATTGATATTCAATTAAAATTATAATTGCGTCCTTTATATTTTGTTGGTCAGACTCTGCTGCTCACTCTGGTCACTCCGCTCCAAATTAATATAATTTGTATAAATTTAAAATTCCATTTCTAGTGACCTGCTTATTTTTAGTTAAAGAAAATTATTATAATATTTAATCGAAAATTGTTTTGTTTTTCGAATAAATTGACCATCTTTGACTGTGACGATGTTTTCATTTGATTTGTTATTACGCGTGTATTAAATGGCCGAGAAATTTAATTTTATATCGTGTTTGTCGTTAAATTGAAAAATAAATATGTATAGAAAACGGTTGGACGTTTTTAACTGGATTATTTTTTCTTCGGATCGTTTTTCTATTGTAACCAACAAAGCGTTTTAAGTTTTACCATCTCAAATCCAATATACAGTAGAAAATTTTACCATTTTTTTTATTTTCATTGAAGTATATAATAATATTATGGTTACGAATCGTGTTTAACGAGACTAGACTGATCACGTTAACGTGACGGATACAAGAGAACAGAATTCTTACAGAGAACAAAAAAAAAAAACGTCAAATTATCGTTCTTACCTATGTCTGACGACCATATCACTATTACATCATATTATTTTATTATTAGATACGTGTACAATACACGTATATTAAACTGTGTGCTGCAGTGTACTCTTAACGGTTTTTTTTTTATTTTCATCAGGGAAATCACTGTGACGAACCGACAAGCTACTATACAACAACACTTGATGGTTTAAAAGCACGACGTATATTACATTATTATAACAAAAACGTAACCGTAAATATTACAAGAGCTATGCACGAAAAATAATTACAAAAATTTTAATTTGATTGCGGTTCAACGATTCTTTTGAATCTGTTTTTGCGGGATACAAAAACCGCGATTGAACAATAGCGATCAAAAGAGTAAAGTTGTTGTGTTACATCAGTTCACGAGTTTCGATTATGATGTTTAAAAAATTTAAAACGATAAGAACTATTGTACACTACAACACAGGTTATTTTAGAAAAAAATATTTTAATCCTGAAAATTATTGCATGTAAATACGTCGACCTGAATATTAGACAACTGCGTGTCTTACGATCATTATGCGATTGTAAATCGATAAAGAAAAAAAAAACGAGTCGGTAAAACAACAATTATACGCAGTGTAACGTTTTTTTTTTTTCACGTTAAACAAACAAATTTTATCTACCAATGTAATAATAGTAAAATTATCGCTCTCGAGAATTTTAAGCGCATTCGGTGTAACATGTATGAAATATTTAGTGTTATATTTCTATAATAATACGTACTATTTTGTTAAGAAGAAAAAAAGTCGTTTTTTTAATACTTAGCTTCGATCATTTTCGAGAATAATTATTAGGTGTCTATCGATACTTTGCCCCGGTATAATATGCCTTCTGTCTACTGAACACGGTGTACGATAATGCAGATAAATTCGTCGGAATGATGAATCTAGTTTACGTATAGGAATAATTTTATAACCATTGTACTCTTCTATCATACTTTTATGTCTCTGCGAGCCTTGTGACCTAACGTTGTTGTTCTCGACGCAGGCAAAATGTGCAAAAAAGTATAATCCAAACCGAGGGTTTTAAATTTTTCAGTTTGGACTGTGAATAGGTCGACTTCAAAAACTATTGAAATCTGTTCGATAATTATTGTTATTTATACGCGTTCACGTCCCAAAGAAGTGATACTGTTGTAATTTTACTGGCTGTTATTACTAATAACGCGGGTCAAAAAAAGTTATGCGAATGATTTTCAAAGCGTCAGCCGACGTTTTCTACATTCACAATCTCAAAACGGTTAGAGACTATCGAACGTTTTTGAGGGATTTTTTTTATGCACGTGTGGATTATACGAGTATAAAAATGTTGATCTTCGATAAAGCCGAAAACCCAGAAACATAATATCGTGTAGTAGTTACACGAGTGTTGAAAATTAGTTTTGACGAATCTCGTACGCAAGGGTTTTTTATTTATACAAGGTGGAAATCAGTGATATTTTCGTGAAAAGTTGAAATTTTTGAAAAAAAAAAGTGATCTTGCAACAGTTTTTATAATTTTCTCCGGAAATATACGGTCGGTCCACCACCGCCGGTCGTCGTCAGCAATGATTCGAACGGCTCGTAATCATGACGATAAGTAATTACTACTGCCGGTGTAACGACGACTTTTTCGAAATTATCGCGACAATTACAGTACACGGAAAATATAAAAACTGTTAAAAAAGTGGTGTACATTATATACACTGCCTGTACGGCAACAATACATCCATCTGTTCGACTCGTCCGCGAGAGTGCTGCTGCCGCCACCACCGCGTGCTCATTGTTCGTCGCGCGACGGCGGGTCCCTCGGGGTGGCGGTGTGACCACCACCCCCCAGTATTTACGCCGACGACGCAACGGCAAAGACAATGGGGTCTACACACACATATATGATATCAATTCGGACTACCGTTTTTTATTTTTCATATTATTATCATTATTTCGTACGCGTTATTGTTTTTTTTTTTTTCCATTTGATTGACAAGGCCGGCTGGTGTAAGTGTGACGACGACGACCACGTAATACTCTAACATTATACACGACGTATATATACAATATGATATAATATTATTATTATTATGCGAACAACGTGGATCGATAATCCGCCGCCAACCCTCCTCCGCCGACGGCTAATTTGGCTCTCATTGAACGCGGCGCGCGCGCCGTGGAGAGAAAGGAAAAAAAGGGTTTAATAATTTTTGGTCTTTTTGTTTCGTTCTTTTTTTCACCGTTTCGCAAACCCCGTAATTTATTTGCATATCGCTTTGTTTCCACTCCGTAGGTGATTTTTAATGATCCCCTCGCTCGAGCAGCTGCTCAAACAGTATAATATTTTGTAATAATAATAATATCGTATCGAACGCTCCGCGATTAATCCGTCGCGTCTTGAGCCTGCTGCTGCTGCGCGATCGTTGTTGTTTCCGTTATGTAAACAGGGCTGTGATTTTACGGCGTAGTTAAAATACGCTAGACGAGTACGGCGGAATTTCTTTGAACAACGAGTGAAGATAAGATCGAAAGTAACATTCGGGGAAAAAAAAATCGCAAAACGAGATTATAAAAACGTGCGAATGCTCACAGCCCTGATAGCGAAGTATTTTTTCGTTAAAAAACGGGTTCCCAAAATTTCCTTAAAAAATAGCATTAGAATCGAAAAAATCCGCGAGATACGAAATTTTTAAAACGAGATCAGCTGAATTCACAACGATCGGCTGCGCTCTCGTAGGGTTACTGTTTAAAATAAAATTTTTACTTTTGAAGTGAATCTCTCTTTTGACTGGCTAGAGAAATTTTTAAGAGACCCAGCTAAGAGACCTGACTGATTCAAATTTCACAATTTTCACCCGAGTATAATATATATATAATATCAATACACTGTGGTCCGTGACTGTACAAAAGCCGATATTTGTTATAGGGTACGATGCCAACATTGATTACAATTATGATTACTTTGTATGAAATATGGGTACGTCACAATAACAACTATTCGCCGTGGACTTTTTTTTTTCCATTTTCCAACAACGATTGGTTACAGAGATCTATATTAAATACGAGGGATGTTTGTCGATAAAATTCGTTAAAATCATTCACGGATAGTTTTTAAAATTACAAACGCGGGAACATTTTCAAAGTCGCGCAAAGCGAAACGTAAGTCATTTCTACAGAAAAACATGTGAGATCAAGTTTGTTTTATAACGCCGCGCGGTATTATAATATATAGTAATCTTCTTTATTGTAACAAGTTTTCGTGTTCTAAAACCGCAACAAAGTTATCGTTGTTGATCGATGACGCAAAAACGAAAACCAGAAACCGTTCGTGTTATATCGAACTTTTAAATTACATTATCATATCGCCGGGAAACCGTTAGCTCTTTATAATTTTGCACCGAAACGAGGTCCGTGTGTTTACAAAACCGTCATCGTGATATACGCACTGTATATTTTGTAAAAAAAAAAAACGTTATTTCGCGCGAGTTTTACCATATTGTTTTTTCACATCGTAACACCGAAAGAAAACGACATCGCCGTATAACAAAAACTGTGTAGCGATAACGCGCCGTAAAAACGCGCGCGCGGCCGCACGTCGTCGGATTTTACCGAGAAACCGTAAAAACCCTCGTATAATATTTATGCGCCTCTCCTCCCTTCTGTATGGTCAACTATATAGTCTCTATTATCCATCGCTTAAAGTCGACCCCGGACATGTCGTGCTCGAATCTTCGCATTTATTTCGTTCGAGTTTTAATACCGCAGGCCGAAAAAAACGCTTATAAAATGACGTCGCGAAACGATGATTACCACCATCGAGTATCCCGAGGACGCGCGCGCGTACGTGTAAAACTCCCGATCGGATTCGCAGAACTTTGCGATCGAGCCACGCCGCACAACATACATATGACGGACAGAATCGTCGTTATTTTTTTACAGCCGGTTGATGTCTCCTCCGATGACCCATAAAACTGCGTGGCCGGGCCTGAAAACGATCGCCGTAAATGTGCGTGCGCGTCATAACGCGTTTATATGGGATTTAAATACGTTTTACAAAAAGTACGAGCACCGCGACCCGTGCCGCAGACTTCCGCCGCAAAGACCAACGCTAGTTTTGGGGGGCGGGTTAGGGAAATCGTTTCATCCCACACCCCCTCAGAATTCCCCTCGAAATTTGTATTTTCAGCTTTCGAACCGGCCGACGCGAGTTGCGAAACCTAGATGCGCACAATCTTAGCTAGGATCAAGTCCGCAAAATAATCGTGCCGTCGATTCGGACCGTAGTTTTCTCTCCTAGATTTGGTTCGAGAGAAACGCGCGTACGTCCCGCGAACGATTTGATAGCTGCAATGGTGGCCGGGTATGCAGTGTGTCGGTATTATATGACACGCGAGGGAGGTTTTTGAGGTAAATAATGAAAAAAGTCCCTACTAACGAGCTGTTTTCGGGTGGATTTATAGGAGAAGAAAAAAAATCAACTGAATTGTATTTGAAACAAATGCCACGGGGTTTCTTAAAATCATTTCGGTTTTCCGCGGTCGATCCTGACTCGTATAGGTACGGAAAAATTTGTGGACACTGCAGAAACGCGGTTCTGATTTCCGTTTTCGAGAGAATGACACTTCGGATTTAACGTTGTGCGTCACCCGACTCGTCCGAAACCGACGAAGCGCTCTTCTAGAAATGATGTGACCGGGGTTACGAATACTGGATATTTATTCAGTAAATATTAGAATCAAGTTAAAAACTTGAGACGGTTTTAATTATTCAAGTGCTCGTTGAAACGGTTTTAAAAAATCCCATTTTTATAAATGTCTTGAAGTTTATGGGTTTATACGTGTTTTCGTTACCAGGTTATATGGATTCGAATCAGTGTCTATTATTATTCGGAAATAGCTATTAGTGATCACCGATTACTTCTATAAATTGTGCTAGAAAATTCGAATTGGAAAAATGGAACGTAAAAAGCTGACATAATAACATAGACGCAGTGTAATATCGCACTCGTACGTCAGATACACATTATCAAGCACACGTACCTACGACTACAGATATCAATAATTCCATTGCTAAAAATTTTCCATCATATTATATTTTATTGGTTTTGCAAAACAAAAAGAAGATTATTTTATCTATTTCATTCAGCTACAAAACGAATTCTCTCACGGATCTTATTTGATGTTTTAATCTTTATTGCAGAAATATTTAAATTTGTTTTCTGCAATTGATTTTTTGCATATATGAGATACACCAAGATGTTTTGAAATGACTGCTGGAGTGAGTCGTCGTGTGACGTATGAAGTTTACGCGACCATTTTCACAATCGCTGAACTTAATTTTTTTTTTTTTATAAGCTTCTTGTCAGAGAGTGAGGGGGAGTTGTTTTATTTCTGTGTTAGGTCTCGATAGTTTTTTTTTTGCGATCGATCAGCAGTTCACCATTTGGGACTGTTCTGGATGTGATTTCGGAGAGGCGTTTGAGTATTCCGCCGAGGACGGGTTTTTGCCTGGAATCTGATGGCCTCGCGGAGAGTGAGGACCCTAGTCGAGTTTCTCTTTGCTGCAACACGCATTTTAGAATCTGTAAACTGCAGGTCGTATACTTCTTTCAAGTTTTTTCCACGAGTCGTCGGATATGTTTGAGTCGGCGCCGCGTTATTTAGTGTTGTGTTCTTGTAAACGTGCTGTCTGACGTTGATTGAAAGCAGAGATTTCTGGCTTACGATAAATCGGACACAGGACTGCCTTTGACTGTGTTGGATTTTAAACAGCACGGTCGATGCGTTTGACGAATAATTCAAGTCCACGTGGTCTATGTGGCTTTTCCCGGGTATTTCACAGAGAACGGTCAATCGATGCGATTATTTTGAAGTCCCGGGAACATTCGTAGACGATTCATAACAGGATGCATTGGTTTTTTGTGCGTTTACCGTGTATAGAACCAGGTGTTTATACGTGTTTCAGACGTGTTTGAAAAACCTTTTGGCCGCTCTTGCTGCAGCGGAGAATTTTAACGCGCGCGTCACCCGCAAACAGGAGTTTTGTCGTTTCCTTCGTCGCTGAGGAGTGTCGATCACTGAACGTCTAAAGTCGTTATTCTCAAAAACAAAAAATCTCTACCCATTTTCAAGCGTCGCGAAACCCACGTTAATAAAACGTCATCATCACAACGAGTCGAAATAGGGAAATGTTCGTGTGGTTCGTGCAGTCGAAATACTACGCCGAACTGTTGATATCGCGTGAGTATCGAAAATCCGCGGTTTCCTTAAAACGATTCCACGTTGTATAAACGTATGTTCGTGAACGACGCATTCGGGTGTTTTAACGTGCGTTGAAATTTGACAAATTAATCGTGTGCAAAACGTGCAAAAACTACGCGCGTTTCATGTTTAACTCGCGGCAGTCTAAAACCGCGCAACGGCTCAAACGGACGGGTGTCTACTGCACTCTGTACGCGCCGTGAGAAAAGTCGACCACCGTTACGCGGGGACAATACGAACATTATTAGTACGTTATTAATATAAAAGACTAGAAAATAAATATCGTTTCATGGGCTCGACGTTGTACCATAATATCGTCGTACACGGGTAATATTATTGTTATACGAAAATCGGGCCCGAGACCATTTTTCGTTTCCATATAGACAACCAATGCGTCTTAACCCCCGGTCTCTTTCTCCAAACATGCGTCAATCGGGGGTTTTTTTTTTGTTACACTTTCGTAAACGCGGAACACTTTCGACGAAATCCGTCGCATCGTCCTGCACACGCGCGCGCGTATCCTCCAACTCATCGTCGTATTATAACAACGATATTATTATAATACGTTCGCGTACGTTATTATCTCCTCTCCTCTGCGCACCTATGGTATACAGAACCGTGATTTCCATCGCGATAATCGGCCCTGACGAATCGGACTTTTATAACACGTACGGGCAAAACTGTCGCCGTGTGGATTGACTGTACCGTGTGTGTGTGTATCGTAATGTTGTTACGGAACAAAAAAAACGCTGACGGAGATAATGACAGTGGAAAAAAATGAAAAAAAAAATGATTTCTTTACACACGCAAGAGCGTATTAATCCGAAAATTACAAAACACTGCACACGAACAATAGTGGATAATGGCCGTACGTAGCCAGCGCGGGTAGTACACGACGACGACGTTTAATGATGATAAAAAAACAACAAAAATTTAAAATAATAATTCAAATAGACGAGCAGGCAACGGTGGGAACCGGCCACGTGACCGACGGACTTATCACGTTTGTTTTTTAACCGGCTCACCACAGCGCGCGGCCAGTACGTACGTTTTTTATTCTGTACACTAAAAAACCGCACACGCGGCACCGCGCCGTCTTTGCGCGCGGCGGGTTTGTTTTTTAATATCTTCGTCGTTACAGTATCGCGCGTGTAACGCAGTCGGTTCACCGTGCGATTGTCGTTCGTTTTTTTTCTCCTCGTTTTTTACCATTCTTACCGCGTATTTTTATAACGAAAAAAAAAAAACTATCGTAACGCATAGGTCCTCGAAACGTATACACAACGTTATCACGGTAACGTTCCACTCCTCTAATCCGTATTACGTTTTATAACAAAATATTACGATGTCGTTCCCACGCGAGCTGCGACCGCAAACGCGCGCGGCCGTCCTCCGACAACAACAATAATAATAACATAATACGACATCGGCGGTCGACGACGACGATTCGATCGAGCGAATTTTCGGATGAAAAAAACTTGAAAACTCTTACGATCCGTATTGTCGCGGTATTCCTGTGTGTCTCGTGAAGACATCAATCCGCAAGACACGGTACCGTGTACGGGGTTGTGAAAATACCGCGTCGATTCGCGTTTCGTTCGTTTTGCCGTCGTCGATAACGCGATTAGATGGATTCCGAGCGTTGTCGAAGAACGTACATTTTTAATTGTTTTTACAGTGATGTAATTTTTTTTTCGTTTTGACCATAACATCCAAAATAAAGATCGGACCAAGCTGAAACTTTTAATACACAATACTAAAACAGGATTTGAACCGACTCCATAACAGTTTCAAGTGTTTTCAAAAACTTTAAATGTTAAATTTCTTTTTACGTACGTATTCTTGACGATTGAGCTCGCTCGGAATCGTGATTTCAAAGGTAACGGTTTATCGTTGCTTTCAGATATAAAATAGCGCGTGTAAACAACAATTTCTAAACTAGTGACCCACCCAAAGCGTAACGCCTACCCCGTATAACTACCCGCGCGACCTAGAATGATCCCTGGGTATTTTTTTTTTTTTTTGGATGTATGCTTTGTGGTGTCTATAAATGACTCTTTTGACTATTTTTATGCCAAATTTTCAAAAAACAACCGTTTTTTTTTTATGACCCCAATGTACGGGTTTAACATTGAAAAATGCGGTGATACCGTGTATGTTTTTATTTTAAACTGTTAACCAAACAAAGGACTAAAAATAAACATATAAAATATCGATTTTCCGATGGTAAAATTTGTGTTTGAGGTCACTCTTAAGAGTGGAGGAACTTTGAAAAAATTGTGTGCCTCAAGCTCGTATCCGGATGTCCTTTTAAATCTAAAATGAACCGCATTAATATCGGATGATTTTCGGAGCCGTCCTCGGACTTAGGTTGAAACGATTTTGAAAATTTGAAAATAATAACTGTTTTCCCTCGCTAGAGTTTAGATGAGTTTAGACAACCGATATTTTTCTTTGAACTATATCGCAGATGTATAATGAACGCGCATTAAAAAAAATCATAGTCATGTTGTTTGAATAAATCTTTTCGATTTATTACAATAATTTTCAAAATGTAATAAAATTATCTATTTTGCATAGTAGATGTATCAATTTATAGTATGTTCATAATCTATATATTGTCATAACACAATAAACGAATTAGGTGTGTGTTAATTTATTTGTTTGTAAAGCGTGCGTAAATCTCTTTCTGTTTTTATATCAGAGGACATTCATGTCATTTTCGACGTTTCAAGGTTGAAAACTGTATAAACTGTATTGTAAAATACAAAATAATTTTGGTACGTGTGAACAGCTAATCAACACTAAAATCCAAAATGAAAACGCAGCAAATCTAATATTGTGTTTGATGTAATAATTATCATTATCCCACGACAAATTTTTTGACACGTACAGTAGGTCACCAAAGTCGAGTACCTACTTACGTGTAAAAATAATAAAATACATGAGAGAGTTGATTAAAAATTAAATGTTCAAGTTGAATAACATAATACGGTTATTCTAGGTAAATATATTGTTTTTAAACTAACTGATAATTTGTCTCATTGGAAAATAAAGAACATAGACCCTCTAGTAAATATACGAACAGTCTAAAAGCTGGTTATTACATTTTTAATGAATTTTTATTTTTGACAACTACGCATTTCTTTTAAGAATATCGCACACTCGTGACTATAGGTTGACCACGAATAAACCGTAACGTTTATACAGTGTTTGTAAACGCGTATTGTAGTACTTACCTAAAATGAATATTACATGTTTAGTGGTTGTTGATTTATTATCGTTAAAGGTGTATAACGATTTTTTTAAAATCAATTTTTTTCTCCGCATCAAAATTTTATACTAAGTAACATGTTTGTAACTTTACACCGAGTAAATCGGATGGATCTGTTTTTTTTCTTATTGAGTGCTCATGTCCATTGAAAATTGTTTTCCATTTTATCTGTATGTTTCCAGTACGACTATACTATGTTACCAGAGAAATAAATTCATATATATTTTTTTTAAGTTCATAACCATAATACCAGAGAATGCTTCACAGCGAGTATACTTTACCTACTGCACATTACGTGCATTACGAGCGCAACGATTTTTATGTTTTCCAAACTAGCGGGCTGGCGATCATTTTTCGATTAAAAAAAAAATCAACCCGACGAAAACGTGTAAAATTAATTGCATTGTGTATTATGGAAAATATTACTTTTGGATTGTGTATAATATTTGTGTTACCACCTATGTATTATAACGGTTAAATTTCAATTATACGAGGACTCGGGGCTTTGCAGCTAAACAGTATAATATACACTTATTATTTCGATTGCAGTTGTATTATTATTATGCTTCGTGCAACAAACGTGAACAATGAACGTTTTTACGTGAAATGATAAATTGGAAAATTGACGTGCGTACCTACATAATAATATGGATATTGCATTAAAAACTAAAAGGTGTAACTAGGTAAATTAACACGCAATGACTTGAAAAATATTACGGATGTGTGAATTGTTTTCTTTTAGCAGACAGTTCAAAATCTAGTATTTTACGTGTTATGTAAAAATAAAGTAACCTCCAAGTTGTGTTTCAGTAGGATTTTAAATAACCAAGTAGATATACGTTATATACAAACACAAAAGGTCCTGTGTTTTTTCTATAGATGTCTTACTCTATAATACTCATTGACATTTTTATTGAACACACAATTCATTGAACATTTTTGTAATCTAACATACACTCGCATACACTATCAACTGGCAATCTAAGAGAAAAATGAACCGTCAACAGTTTAAATCATTGTAACTTATTAAAATCCTCACGTTATTATACTATACAAGGAGTTATGAGCCGTGTATGGAGTAGGCCCAAACTTTCGGAGGGTCTTGGATGGTTTCATTTGTACAAACGTAGACATAAAGTTACATTTCGAAACGACAATGCAAATTGCTTGACAAATCGCTAATAAATCGTTGCTCACAAGGGTAACGATTTTGAGCGGGCTTATAGTGAATCAAATATTTGTACAATGGGGATTTCTATGTTTTAAATTACATATAACTAGGTAGCAGTAAACGCGTTGATATTTTTCAGATTCGGTCGTAGATTAGTATTTTGTATATTATAACGTAATTACCATAATAATATACGTATTAAGTAAGAACTATACGAATACCTATCGAATACGTTGCCGACATTTAATATAATACTATAATTGTAGTAATTATGTCATGTAGATGACGTCTATTATGTATAGCGTCAATTAGACCGTAAGCTGTTCCCGTGTTGAGTTGTTACAGCCTAAGATTCGTTTTTGACATAAGTACCTAAATTAATGGCTAATTGTTGAACTTACCATATAAAATTTATTATGTCATGGTAAGTCGGGAGATGGCCCTAGTTCAATTTACGCGAAGCAGGCAAAAAGGCGAGAAACATAGTGACCATGTATATACGATAAAAGAAATTCCCGTAACGTTGTTATGTTTGCGAGACTGTAAATCGACGCGTTTGATATCTCATCAGTTATCATTTCCGACACTTTGCGACATCCATGTTTTCTAGCTGTTTTCTACTCAAAATATTACAATGCAATACTGTACAATAATATAAAAATATTTTTAAAATAACGTTCGGCTAATTAATCCAATAATTGTGATAGTATAAATTATTTACAGTTAAAAGTACCGAAAATAATAACAAATTAAAAAATGTTTGGTATTTTTGTATCGAGCGTGTGGTCACACTGCTGCTCGCCCTTTTGCCAGCTTCATACAGGTGTGCTACAGTGTTATATAAGGTAGTGCCTCTCTATATTATATTTTTACTCTATGTGGTAAATATACTTACTAGTGTATAATAATTGTAAAAACTATACGAATACGTTCCCGTTATTTGTATTTGTAACGATAAAAAAAAAAAAAAATAATAATTACACCGTTTTTGGCGATATCAATTGATATTAACGGGTTTTATAACGCTACAACAGCAGCAGCTGGTCACACGATATTCAAATAATGATAATATGTTTTTGTCGCGCCTGATAATATAAATGGGATGTTGGCACCACTGTAGACTCCACACTGCACACGCACTTCACGTCGAAGCGGAACAGAGTCAACGTAGTGAATCGCGGTCGAGGGAAAGAGAAGTCGAACCGGTTCGAAAATTGCATCCTCTCCTTATGTTATAGATATAAAACTAAAAAATTTCTCAAAAATCGTTCGATACTTTAACCACATTTGTGTTGAACTATTAACATTTTTTGATTTTCGTTCAATTTGAACGCGTTTTCGAGGAGTTATAAACTCCGCAAAACACGAACAGAACACGATATATAGTCTGACTTTTGACAAGTCAGTAAAAACGACTACACTTGATAAGTGTACTTATGAACTATATTGGCTCGTGACGTAACGTTCAAACGAATAACAGTTACGGTGTGATGGTATATAGTTTTGTCGTGTGATGTACACACTTTGATTTATTCTCAGAAGTAAATTCTGCTACAATCGGATGAGTACGATGTTACATTAGTGTGGAGTTCAATCGTATAATACATACTTCAATGTTGCGCGTAGAATAGAATTTAATGAATTGTAATCGATTGAACATTATACGACACGACGGACACCTTAGTCAAATCCACCTGCAGTCGTTATATTACATGCCTAGGCATACGTTTATCCGAAGATTGTATACATTATTCTACACGCATAATACGTGTATGATGTATGGATTTTTTAACGTACAAAATTGTTATACGATCATTATTTCGAACTGCAATCGATTTACAACGGTCTCGGGTTCGCGACGGGGCGCTCATTAGATTCGGTAAACACGTGTGTGCCTCAGTTCTTGTGACTTTACACATCCGTGGATCCGACCCTGCAGTGTAGTGTGCAGAAATTGTGTGTATACACGACGGTTGCAGTAAACGTAGGTTAGATAGGTATATTTTTGCGGTCGGTTTTATCATGTTCACTCCATTTATGAACATTACCGTTAGACTCCAAACCGATCTTCGGTTTGTACCGTACTAAACACAGACGAAAAGTAATACGATTCGCAAAAAAACGGCCTACCTACGCTGTATGAGCACTGGCACGCCTTGTCGAACGTCACTTGTGTACCGCGCTTTCGACGGGTTCTCAGATTCAAACCACTCGGTAACAATCATCGTAGGTGCTTCTATATGCGTCCAGTGACGCGATTCAAATTTTTTTTCTAGAACTACGTAAAAATCCTCGAGATGATCGTATGACTAAGTAAAAGTCAGTTTTAGCGGCGTCGCAAAGTTAAAAAAAAATCAACGCATTTACTATCGTGTGCGGTGTTGAGACGTTTCACGTAACACGATTGACGACGTGCCCGTCTTCGCACAACGGGATCGCACAATTATCGGAGACCTAACTGACCGCGGTGGGGAAAGATTGATTAAATTACGTCAGTATACCGTGACATTATCGATTATTATCCCTAATACCGCAGCGTTTGAATTCCGCCACTTTGATTTTCGTTGAAAAAATATTCGGCTCGTAACGATTGTAACTCTGCGGTTTTAAATACACGTATAGGTAAGTTTACGAAACTCGACAGCGTTATCGCGACTGCCAGTGATCTAAGTTAGCCAAATAATTAGTGTTGCGCTCGTATAATTCTTTCACAGATGGCTTTTCGCTACATAGTCATTATATATACATATACATATACAGTTTCATAAACGATATTCAATCATTTTTCGACGGGCCCGACGCGCATAACGTAATATCTTTAATCTCTCGCGCAGGGGGTCCCGCGGCAACAACGCGTGGGGGCTGCGGACGACGCTGATAATATTTAATAGAAAATTAAAATGTCTCCGCGGCAAATAATATTACCGCTGTTCGATAATATTATTCATCCGATACATCATCATCCGTATATACCGTCGGTGGGTACCTACCTGTGCGCGATAAATATTCTTCTCGGTCGATAGCAGCGGGTATAAATCGTAATCGGGCGACCCGTAGGACGCGATGCACACATCGTGAACGAATCACGGGTACCCGACGACACACGCCACTGCACGACGACCCCCATTAATCACGGAAACAATTTCTTAAAACATTTTTTTATTCTTTTATTTTTTTACATACATACAACGAGCACAAAAACGACGACGGCGGCACAGTTTCACGTGGATCGGACGTAGAGTGTACCGCGGTCTTTCGACGTTTTTCCCCTTTTGTTTTCACCACCACGGCCGTTACGCACGCACGTAGGTACACGAAATGTGTGCGCGATATTCATTTGGGGGCGCGCACGAGTACGACGAGTGCTGGATATGTATTATAAAATTTTGATAAAAAAAAAAACAGTAAAATATTATAAAAATGTCATTTTACACGTGTCGTGTTGGATTGTCGAACACCGATCGGCCGCGCGGTTTCGAGAACGGTCTCGTGAGCTACGCCGCGTATTTTCACAGGGCGTCCGCAGAACGATCTCACGGGATAATCTCACGCGCCCGATCACCTTTGGGCAGGCTTATTACACGACTCTGGTTTTTGTGCGGATTGGAGATAATGACGGTCCATCGCCCAGAACGTAACCGGCGTGTAAATTTTTTTGAACTTTCGAAAACACGATTATCCAAAGGGACGCATTGTATTGTGACTTCGTATTTCCGATTTAATACGTACTATAGACCGTAACGCGTCAATTAGTTTTCTAAAAGTACTTATGAGTAACGAATGTCATCACGTGTGTTCCTTTTGAGTTGTAACCGTAATACTGCGTCAACAACACAAAAGTAAATTAATATCATGAAAACGTGATAAAATTTTCAAATCAAAAAATCTATAGCAGTTGTTAGGTTATAATAGTTATGAAAACGACGCATCGAGTTTTGCGTACATCGTTCGGAAAATTACCATCGTCAATTTTACCCAAGAATATTAATATTCTCTTACAGCACAGCTGGCATATTTCGTTCTAAAAAACAAAATACCTAAACTAGTCGTACGTATTGCTCACACTATTTCCGATATTTTTACGCTATTGTTGCGCACCAACAACGAATCCAAGGGGTTCGCACCCCGATTAAAACGCACGGTTTTTTATAAAATGTTTCAAAACCGTAAAATATGCTGTTCGGGTCGCGGTGGCCCGCTTCAGATTACGGAGAAGTTGACTAACTGTTATTTTATGTTCGCAGTTGGTATCTTACATATTAGATTTCCGCGCTTTCTCCTATTATTTCTCGTTTTATTTTCACGGGAATTGAAAAATAGCCGAAAATCGCAGCACCCGCGGAGCGCCCTCAGCGTCACCGAACTATTGAGTTGCCGTTCTGCGTTTTCTACGTTCAACGAATAATAAACCGTAGAAAACTGGTCCTCATCGCTGTGTTTACGAAATCAAACATCGAGTTCTTCCTTCAAATGTCTACTGCGGTTGTCGCGGACCTAAACATACACCCCGTACACGCGCGGCGTAGGGGTAGTTAAATTAAACACCTGACGCCCGGCGCACGCCTGCTCCCACTCGCGGATATGTGGATATTTCGGTTAAATTATTCTTGTAATATACGATATTTTTTTAAATTTTTTTCTCTATCACGTACACCCGAAACATCGCGGTACATATTGCGTTATATAATAAACGGGCTCGGGGGGGAAGGAAAAACTAAAAAAATAAAAACGACCGCTATCGCTTTGTTGTCCCGTATTAACTTGATAATCATTATTACAACGATCCCGACACGCGATCTCCAAAGTCTCGCGTACGCCATCTGGTGCCGATAAATATGTGACACGAGTCGGCCGCCGATGGCTGTTTCGAAAACTACGCGTGTAACGTATAATTAGGAGCTTGAATTGTTTTTACAATTCTCCGTGAACACTTTGAGACGGCCAGAATGTGCGTCCAATCGGGAAAAATGTCATAGCTCCAAAGAGTTTGAACATACTAGATTGTACCGTACTTGAAGCTGTTTTACGAGCTATTGTATATTTGAGCGACGAAAACCGAAAAAACAAAAAAAACAAAATGTTTTCGGAAAAACGCTTGAAATTTCGACGTTCGTAATTACTTTTACACCGCAAAAAAAGTTTTCGGTTATTTATTTTATTTGAATCTGATAAATTCGCTATACGGCATAAAAAAGTCAATTAGATATCGTTCGAAACAATTTTTAAAATTTTACCTAATATTTAGCGAGTTTTGATTCAAAAAACACACTGGTTTCGAACGCCGATGGAAAAGCTAGTAGCGGTCCGATTTGTTCGTGCAGCGCCTTATAACATAACATAACGTATTATAGTAGTAGTTGTATCACGTAGAAAAAAAAAAAAGGAAGGAATGAAAGAAAGGGAGTAAATTTGAGGTCGGGTGAGAAGTTATTTTTTGGCATAGCGTTACTTGAAAAAGCCATATTTCAAGTAGTGATAGATAGGTAGGTAGTTTAATTACAGATGTTATTTTTTGATTTTTACACCGGACGTACACTTGATAACTGGGCTCACACAGAATCGTTTTTTTTTTTTTTTTTAATGCAATGATTTATAGCAAAAACAAGTTTTTTTTTTTTTAAGTTACCCACTCCAAAGCGTAATTGCTACGCCTAACAATTTCTGACCCGACCTCAAATTTACTCTCTTCCTTTCGTCCTTTCTTTTTTTTTTTGCGTCTCCCTACAAATTGTTTTTCAAATCGAAAACTGCACACATTATTTGTGGTTGTCGAAACTCGGTCGAGATAGGAACAGCTGTTCAAGGTTATTAAATCGCATTTTTTGATCCTATAACACAGAAGAAGACATTTTGCATTTTGTAGGTACAGAAAACAAAATTAAAAAAAATCGTTTTTTAAAAGTTAATATTATAAGCTTTAATTCTTTTCTTTGATTTCCCATCAACGGATTCCAGTGGTTGTTGACAAAACAGTAAAAATCTAATGCTCAACAGGTAACATAACTCGCAAAGTTTATTTCCAACTAAAGCCACATTATCCGACCGGTTTTAAAATATAATTTTAACTAAAATGACTTCATTAACGGTGAAATATTTTTACATTTATGACAGAAAAAAAAAAAAAATAACAATTTTAATTTTAATGCCAGCTGTTATTAAATATTATGTCCACCTAGTCGAAAATTTTTATTATTTTTTTAGACGAATACGTTTATTTATACGCACGCGAGTTGTAATCGTGAATACACCGTTTAAAAATACTGTCGATGTTGACATTAACAACAAATATTTTATGGTTTAGTTTAACCTTTTTATAAATACATTATATATTATATTGTACGTGTTTACTACAGGTGAGCCTGCGTGGGCATTACAGTTTTCTGGTGATAATATTATTATAATATAATATTACAAGCGCGTATAATTTAAACAAAATCTTAATGGAAAACACCGGATGTGTCACTTGTTTGTAGCAGCAATGGCATAATAATAATATTACCCGTATTATGCACGGCACTCCTCTAAGATGATGTGAATGACGAGAGTTATTTGGTGGTACATACATAAACATATCCTTTTTACTAATGGAATTTCAGATAAATTAAACTAATAATTTATAGAAGAAACATATCGTTGGACAACTCAATATGATGCGTCATTATAATCTCTGTTTTTAACCGAGTCTTCAAAAAAAGAGCACGTTCTCTGTAGTTCGACTGAACGGTTTTTGTATTTTTGTACGTTTGTTATTGATACTTCACTCTGACTGGTAGAGTACCGCCGTCACTATGAACCGATTTTGATGATTCTTTATTTGTTCGATGCTTCAGAGGCCGCACCGTATAAGTTTTATTGAAATTTTTACAGTGATTTTTGAGAAAATCAACATAACCAAACATACTATGCAGGAAAATCGCTATAACGTCGTTTTCACCTTCTGTGGCAATACCGCTGTAAAGGTGACAAACAACTATTTTCCATCGGTAGTCTACACCGGGTTTCTATGGGGGTAGGTTTTTTTTCTCTATAAAAATTCATTATTATAGTGATAACGCAATAAGAACAATATCCACTTTTTATCAATACTAATATTGGCGACCCCGTGCATGTGCAAGAAGACGGCAGAGTTGCGAAATATGACACGGTACAAACTGTGTGAACACTGCTGGAAGTAATCCCATCCCACAAACGATTTTGAAAAAAATTAAAACCTACTTTAAAAACAAAAAAAAGCTCTTAAATTATGAAATAATTAAATGAAAAAAAACAATTTGTCAATTCTTTTTGGCGTCGGCGCAGTCTAACATAGTAATAAAGGTACTAATACATAAAAAAAAGCACAAAATGAAAAAAGTATTGTAAACAATTTTATATTCTATATAAACGACGAATCACGTTTAAGCTGTATAATATGGTCACCAAACGAAAACGAAAAACATCCAAAGAGGACGATTGAGACTTACGACCAGTACAATAAAATTTAAAATATAAAGTGTCTCATTGACACATACATAAAAAAAAAAAATATATCTTACTCAGAAGTCTAGTGTCAGTTTGTGTAATGTTACTAAAAATACTACAATACTACACGTAAAATAATTTTATAACGCTGAACGAATAAAAATGTTTAAATTATAGTATAACGTGTAACCGGATTCATCGTAAGGTGTGCGTGATTCGCGATCGAGTAACGAGTTTTCTAACTCACATTGACACTTTTAACTTCGTGAAGGCTATCAGAGATCTCTATATTTTTTATAATCGTTGTTGTTTTTTTCGACTCATTCATTTTTGACGACATTCATTCATGTTCTATACGAAGCCCGTGTTTAATTAGTATTCAAAAATTCAAATCTCCGTTTATAAATAACTCGTGTTTGAAAACATCCGTTCGCGTTATTATAACGTGTCCCGTTTTAAAACAGCTATTTTTAAATAAACTTTTAATGTTTTACACTGTTTTTAACGTCTGAAAATATTACGTAAGCATCGGTAATATTGTAGCAATGATGCAATGTGTATCTATTATTGCGATGAACATGCAGTTATGCAATTAATATGATATTTGTGTTTTTTTTTTTTACTTAAAAAATTATTTTCAAAAATTAACAAATTAAAATATACTCAAAACGATCGGTTTTCGCGCGTGTGCCCTACCTGCTGGAATCGGGTTTCACAATATGCGAATACCGCAGTTGTAGTAAGACATGATTAGCTCAGGGTCGCGTCTTGTTTCGAATCTTTATAGAACTTATTCACCTTAGATTATTAGAACACTCAACACTGTGAAATGTTAAACTAATTTGATGAACGGGATAATACTCACGACACTGCGGAATACGGTTACCTGCAGCAGCCGGAGAGTAACTCCGTAAGTCACGTCTAGTTAAACTAAATCGATTTTTCGCCGGTCGTTTTGGACCGTTGGTTTTACAAGTTTTTTTTTTTTTGTAAACAAGCTGAAACTTTTCCGTACTATTAAAATAGGTAAGACACAGGTTTGATAAAAGTTTCAAAAGAAAATTTGAAAATTTTCAAAAGAGGCCGAGCGTTTGTCGTTACCGTCAACTCAATATGTGATGCACGCGGCACGTTTGGCTACGCGTTCCATACGTTATCCATACGCGAGAAATCCTCCAAGTCTAGGTATTTTGAGCTTTTTTTTTTTCGAATTTTCCGGTTACACAGATGGCGGTCGCGGGAACGCCGACGGGATACCCAACGAGACTCGGAAATGTGGGAAACAATATAACGTAAAATATAATACACCGGTGACTGTTTATGATACTATAGTTAAAAATTCGAAAATTTTGACACGCGGCCGTAGGGCAGACCGAGAAAATTTGGACCGAAACTAAACCCCCGCCCGCCCCGCGTCCCCCATTTAGCAATACGTGCCAGAATAAAACATGTGCATCACCCACGTTTTTTTTGTTTTCAAGCAAAACGGCGTGAAAATGTTGAATCGATCGCATTCGGGGCGAATTCGCCGGCTAACCGACTCGGTTAAAAGGCTGCTGCACTCGACCGTTGCACACGACGCGTCCTTTGCGGCCGACAAAATCGCCGCCGTGTCATCGCGTGATTACGTTCGAGTACCTTTCCGTCGTCACGAGACCGATAATATAACGGTAATTAGATCGCGTCCGTCCCTCTCCGTCTAGGTAGAGAGACAGATTTTCGGAAAACTGGTCACGTACCCACGACGTGTCCGAAGAGACCGTTTTCCAGTCGATCGAGGGCCGCACGGTCCATTAACGGCGTATTTTTGTTTGAACGTAATTCAGCCGCGTGTACTGATGATTCCGCTGCGGTGGTCCGATTTTAATACGGTATTGGACGCGGCGTGCTGAACGGAAGTTGTTGAAATTAAAAAAAAAAGAAAGGAAGGAAGGAAAGAAAGAAACGAACGGAGTGAATTCGAGTTTGGGTGATCAGGATTTGGAGTGGGCCTTTTGCGCAGGCAGGCCAACGTTAAGGGAATCGCAGTAGACCGAAACAATGTCGACACTTGGCAATTGACGATTCGCGAGTCACGTCTGGAATTTTCGGGCCGAGTTTGCGTGATCCACCAAAGTTAAGCCAGGCGGTTCACATTAAACATTTTACATTCGGATCGACTTGGGTAGGCCAAGTTAAAAACTTTGAAAGTCTATGTTGAGAGTACGTTTGACCTGCGAATTGTTGCGGAAGTTTCAGCACTAACGACAACTACGAAGTTTAGCTTGAATTGGTTACGCGAAGTCACCCTATGATATTCTGATTATTATCGTAGATGACACTTGAAAAATCGCATCCGCGAATAATTACAAATCGATCGCTACATTTTGGCGTAAGTTTGGTCTCGAAATGATGAAACGCGAGTGGTTCATGGACAACATAGCCCACCCAGACTTAAGGCGATTGTCACGCGCCACACGGAGATACTAAACATAAGCTAAACAGCCAGCCAATTTCATCATTACAAACTGACATCCTCAAGCATCCACCATTAAGCCTTAAATCCCATACGCCATACGCAGCACCTCGAAACTGTAGGGTACCCGTGGACGCTAGGAACCGTCAGAAACCCGTAATAGGGACCTGATCGAGGAACCATTCGTCTCTGGTTCGGATAGCACAAGTGCACGAATGGACAACGCTCAATCGAATAAGAACGGGGCGCGACAGACTTTGCGAGATTTCTACATACAAACGTAGATGGCTTAATGAATTAAAATATACGTTTGTGATACGTGTTGTTATACTAATTCGTTGTACCTACTATGACCTATATAATATCTTATTACTTGTTTTATTAGTTGAGACTGGTCTTTATAAAATTTATTTATCCGTCCGTACGTTTCTCACGGTGTCTAAAAACAAGTCGAATGTGTCATAATATGCAAATACAGTCGATAGTTGCTTGATACGACATAAAATTGGTCCGCTCGTTGACCTGGTGATAATGTGCAAACGCAAACAGTAAACCAATGTTGGACCGAATCGCTGCCAATGTTGAAGAAACCATATTTTGCGATCGATTCTCGTGACTTGGCCGATTTTAATATCTTAAATCGATCGTGAATTCCACACAAATCCGCTATATTTGTTTGCGTAGAGTGTTTATTTTTCCGGTACCCCCGACGATACCAGTCCCCGTCGTGGTTTTGTGTCGACGCGATTTCAACACATTAATATTGATTATCGTCTACCGTGTACACGTATATTATGGAAAAAAAAAAGAACATCGTTTGATGGGCGTTGCCGTTAATTGAGAAGATCGTATAATGAACACAATAGCTGGTACCTATATAGCTAACGAAAAACAATACGATATTATGTTGTAAAATAACCGGAGAAGGCGTTTTTTCACCGTCGTCGATCCCTCTGAACTCTCTCTCTCTCTCCGTCTTTGAATCGTAATTATTATTTATACTGTTACGATATCGTGGCAATTATACCGGGGTATTAAGAATTTTGTTTTTTTAATTCTCTTTTTTTTTTCTTGAAAGGTTTTCGTTCTTTATTATTTTAATTGACCACGCCCGCCAACCGCGTCGCTCACGACAACACGGGCTATGCCCCCTGTCGACGACGTAATGATAATATAACACGCGCGCGCACAATGGGTATACATATTAATTAATGAAGATCCTCCTTTTCAAAACGTGTCTACGTTAATTGGCTTGTTGCTTCCGTTCGTCTCGGGCGAGCGACCCTCGGGCGCGGCGAAAAGAGCAAAGCGTTTTTGACCCTTTTTTTTTTCTGCATAATTACGTTATCGACGCTATTACCGTCCGAGAGTCTGCCCGACAACGATATTCCACCGATTATCGCTTTCGGCCCGCCCGAAGGGTCCTATGTAAATACACCGTACCGCCTCCGACGCACGAGTCGCGTACCCAATAATGCGTAATCGTAATGCTCGTGTACGGAATTTCGGAAATTATCTCTCGCGAACAATTTCGCAATTTGTCCGGAACGATATCGCCGAGTGGCGGAGGGCCAAAATTTCACCCACATACCGTTCTTTGCGGGTAAACTCGCGCGCATCGCGGGAACGATAGACGCGAAACGATATGCTGGCATAACAATAATCATCGAGAACGATTCGGCCGATTCGCGGGGGAGAAACCGGCCGAAATTTCACCCTTAACGGGTCCATAAAGTGTTTGAAAATTTCGCGGGAACACACTTGCGCGAGCACATTCCAACTGTAACGTAACATTTCGGCCGAGTCTTTGGAGCTGGGGGGTGACCGCCCCGTACTTGTGTTTGTAAGAAGTTTATACCTACTTTATGGCGATTTACAGACGACCTCGGGGATAGACACTTGGGGGGTACCAACTCGTCGAGCGCCGCCACGTGGGGTCCTATACGTTAAAACATCTCCATTCGACAGTAGAGTTTTCTATAGATGTTACCTTTTTTCCGTTTTGAAGTAATTTCGAAAAAAACGGTTTACACATACGCTTGACTGCAGGTTCGACTCGAGTTTAACAACTTGTTCCGCGTATCGTGGGGTTGTTGTAACATGTTTGGATTTTTGTTTTTTCGCGTACGATTTTTTAGAATTTAAAAAACACCGTGCCGTCGTATCGTGTTTTTGTAGAGGTGTTGTAACCGCCGCCACAAAAATAATATTATACTTTTTTTTAATTCTTTTTTTTTGGCAATCAGAAATGTATGCCACGGCGAAATTAACGGGTACGCGCGCGTCGTGTAAACTTCATGAATAGATAATTTATTTTCGAATCGATATTGTGTTTTTATACTAGTCGTTTGTGCGAATCTACGAAACTACGATACCTACATCGTTATTGTACATATATTTTCGTTGTTATTACCGTCGCCGTTATCGTTGATCGATTACTACGTATATACCGTCTACGTGTGTTTTGATAAAAAAAAAAAAAAATCGCGTTCTCAAATAATGACGTCCGCCAGCCGTTTAAGACATATTATGCGTGACTGTACAAAATAACATCTACCTATTCGAACGTCAGAAATCAAGAAGTGATTTACGTGAAATTTTGTTTTCTCCGGTATTTTGATTTTTAAATTTTTTTCACCCATTAAACTGGCGCGTCCATTGTGATACGATTTCGACTATCGTACCGGAAAACGTGTTTTTTTCGCGATAAGTTTTAATATTTTTTTTTTTCTGAAAAGAAATTTTTTAATTTATTTCCGAATGGTACATGACCGACTCGTTGAATACGAAACAACGCGTTGTGCAACGAGTACGTCCGATATTGTATCGTACATACGATAAAATCAAACGATATTTTTTGTTCAAACACCGGAACAATAATCAGGCTCCGGCGAGTTGACGGGCAAAACTCGATAAAAATAATGCTGATTTGTTGGCCGTAACCACAGGGAGAAAAATCCACGTACGGAAGTAAGGATCAAGTTCGGTATCTTAATTTTAAATACAAATCGTTCATATAGTTACAAACATATTAAAATTTCCATTAATAGAGAAGTTGTAGTTCAGAAAAAAAGAACGTTTATATACGCGGCACAATTTTGTCTACAACTTTTAGTCGTAGTCACTCTGACTACGTTGTTTGGACGACTTTTAAATTTTTGTCGTTTTCGGCACATAATTAAAAAATAATCAAAATTCCATATCAAGTGCAAATATAATATGATAGTATCATGGCAATAAAAAAAAAAAAAATTGAATAATAATCATAATATTTCAATAATAATTGTCAGTAATTTTTCTAAAAATATTCAACATGCGTATAAGTGCGATATAAGTTTCCAATTATTTCGACTGTTTTCGGACTAATTTTATAACTTTTAAAGCTAATGAGACTAGTGAACTCAATTGCGAAAAAATTGTCCAACCGAGGAGCTTGGTTTCAGTTTAAGGTTATTACCTTTTATGAGATAAAGACTAATTTGTTTTGAATAGAGGGAATTGACCCCTATCTTTGTTCCCAATGTTGTATTAATAGACACTCTCATTAATAAATATAAAATTAACAGATTTATCGCCAAAAACATTTTTTATTAGCTAAATAAATGCGGAGGAAAATACCTGCTGCATTTAGTTGTACACTCGAGCGTTAAAAATAATTTAAAAGATTAAAAAATCAAATAATAAACTCGACAAAAGCTTATCCACCGTAAATTTTTTATGAGTTTTAAGAACGATAGTTTTGTTGAAATCCATAGTTGTTTGAAAAAATACCCGTTGGTACAACGATTTTATTTTAAAATTTGATCGGACAACATACATATCGGATTATGTTCATCGCAGGAAACACAAGACCACTTTTCATAACATCTCAAAACGATGTACCTATAGAAACGATTAACTTTGATAAATATTTACACAAAACGAAATACGCCAAACACGTTTTAAACCATGAATGTTCGTAAATACCTCTTATCACCAAAGGCGTTGAAGCCAAGGCCGGAAATTATGATTTCATAGTCGCGCGTTAGTGCTTTGACATACATTATAACAGGTTGATTTTAATTTTCTGCGTTGACCATCAAAATTGTTCGGTGTAGATAAATGGATCTTGTATGGGTTTTAAAAACGTGACGCGTTTAAAAATCGACTCGACATTACATAATATTGTGTGTAGTGTCCAAAACCAACGGATCCCGAAGTATCGAGTTTTTCTCAAACTGTTTCCTAAGAATGTACAGGCATAATACGTATTACTAGGTATTAATACACGTTTTTGAAGGTGCTCCCAGCTCCACAAGGAGCCGAGGCTTACATCAACAATTATTCTTCTGTGTTTAACTTTGTTTTTCCCGTAGTAGCCGGTACAATCTTGTCTAAGCTTTATTTCGATATGAACTTGTTAAACCCGTCAATTTGATCGAACTGATGATAATTTTACCGGTGCAAATAGCGTAATAACTGGTCACAACGATTATAACATATATAGTATCCTATTTTGACGAAGAAGGGTGAGTGAATTATAGAAGGTTTTAGCCGCGTAGACGGACAAAATGAGCTGCTAAAATACGAGCGAGGTCTATTAATTTGGTAATAATTTACTGATGACGTTATGAGGTCCATTATGCGATCCCTTTGACCCTTTTATTATGCTGATCATCGTTCTCTATGCAGAACCACGGTCGGCCACCCTGCGCGTTATGAAGTAACCATATTGCGTGTACTGCAAATACGTCCTGCCCGCAATAAGCACTATATTTTATAGTTTAATTTTCGATTACGCGCTTTAATTTGAATTTACACATTTAAAAATACTTTTTTACCTTACGGTTACGATTGACCATACGATATTTCGTGGTAGGAAATATTAGAAAAATATTATCGCGCATCGTGGTGTGTTTGATGCATTAAAAACAATATACATATATATTGTGTACTCGGCATGGCATTAACGAGTTAAAAAATTTAAAATTTGGTTAAAAGATAAAATCCAAGTCAAAGTCATTAGAGTGTTTCACGTACAAAACATTTTTTTTTTTTACACAAATTTATAGACACTGCTTACTTACAAGCGCGACGTATTTTTTTTTTTTTTACGCAATTATTTTTCTATCAACACAACGTTTTTATTTTTTTGAAAAGAACAACCCCCGTTTGTTGTCGATTTCGGCCGTAACTAGTATGAGTATAGGCAAACTACTATTACGTCAATCGTTTTTGTGATTTTTACTTGTATTCTTTCTTCCGAAAACCCGAACAGCTGCGTTCGTTTAACGTCATAGTCCGACACTGTCGGGATCTATCACGATTAATTAGTAAGATCGAGGACAGTGCGCCTGTCGAACACGCCGAAGTCGTCGTTTTAAAATTATGCGGGTAACATACGAATGAGCTCTTGTGATTATTATAAAAGGTGTAAATGGTTTACGGTTGACCGGGGTGACGGAGATGAGAAAAACCTGCGAAATAAACCACTTGTTGGGTACTGACGATTCGGTTTCGAGCTATAGTCGGACGGTACACACAGTGGTGACGCCAGCGACACCACAAACACAGCTGATAAGTAAATTCGAAACAACCAAAGTATGAACAATATTTGTAAAACACGACACGGCGATTCGTTCCTCCTTGATGGGAAAAAATTTACGACGATTTCATTGCGCGCTTACCTACGATTTGAAAGATTTCACGAGGAAGATTTCAAACACTATGGGCACTCACGTGAAAAAAAATAGAAAAATGAAATTACAAAACATAATAATACCCTCTCGTTAGCCGTCCGATAATCCGCGCACCACCGTCGCCGTCTGAGGCCTGTGTGGTGTCATTGTTGACTTTGATTTATAACAAAAACAACCAGAGCCATATAGTCCGGACGACGGAGCGCTGTCAATATCTTATCCAATTTATTATACGGCACAGAGCGCGTAACAAACAAACACGAAAAAAAATAATAAAAGAAATCTAAAACCGTCGTCGAAACAGACGTACATTCTCATCAGGCCACCGGTGTCGTATACGGTAAAAACCGACGAAACATTTGAATATACGGCAGCGGCGGTTTCGCCAGTCGGGAGGAGCTGAAGATGGCCCTGCAGATTCAGAATTTCAACGTGTTTTTAAAAAAAACAAAAAACCGCTAAAAACATTTACAGCTGCGCTGAAAGAGGCGTACACGACAAAAATAGCGGAGTGAGCGTTTCTATATATTGTTGTTTTTTATTTCGGTGCACACACGGCGTATAAAAAATTTTTGGTGAAAATTTGTAACGACCATCGCGGTCATCGCGGGTTGTTGATATTCCTTCTACACGCATATATACGACTTTTGGAATTATTTGTACTTTTTCTTCCCCGTCGAGTTCGGTTTCTATCAAGAGGTGAGGGGTGTGGGTACTGGAGGATCTCGCTCAGAATCGTTTTTTCGAAGGCCACCGCCGCCGTCGGATATTGAACAATAATACGTTTGAACTACAACTCACTCCACACCGGTGAATCACCCAAAGCGCCGTCGCCGCTCCGCGACCTAGAGTGAGATCCCGGATTTCCGATTACTTTTTCAGTTGTGAACGAGTTTTGGAAAAATATCCGAACAGTTTAAAACGTCAGCACGTCGTCGTCTTTAGGAAGGCCTGAGACTAACGTACCTACATACGTTATTGGAGTGAATATTCCGTTAAATCGTAGTCATACCTAAAAGAGTTCAAGCAGAATACAAAAAAACCCAACAAAGTTCGGAACCGTCGTGTTAGTTGAGTGTTTGACTCGATGAGAACCGTGTAGTGAGCAAAATAGCGTTGCGTATGGCGAAATTGTTTAGTCGTACATAATATTATCTAACATTAAAAAAAAAAAAAAGGTTTTCGGGATCTTTCCCGTAACTTCGCCACTGGAGATCGCCGTTCTTGATTATCGTTTGATTTTATTTATTTTCTCGAGAAATAAACGCTCATCAGCCACCCGCGACTCGAGTACACCACACACCCGCCTAATATTATTTAATACATATCCCGCGGAGATCGCCTGCACCGCGCGCGTGTGTTCGTAACGCACTGTCCCGTTTGCAAAATGACGATATTATAATGAATAATGTTCGTTTTATTTCCGAGTAAAACAATTTCTCCCGAAAAAACGTTTTTTTTTTTTGCCTGTCTCTTACGTCGCACACTAATACCGGAGACGACTAAAACACATTCGAAATGGTGTGTTTTTTACACACTCTATATTGAAATTGATTCACCATGTGACCATTATTATCGCTCCTTCCTATTCATACCCTTTCAGGCCTTCAATCGTAACAACTGTTTGTGAAACGTCGTTGAATTTGAAAACGAACACATCATAATATGATGACTGATAGATCCGACTGATAGGTAACAATATATTATATTGTTACCTATCAGTCGGAGGGAAAACGCTTCAAATTTTACGAAATCTGTGCAAAAAGTTCAACGCGTGGTCTTGGATAACTCCGTACTCTAAAAACTGCTCAAGTTGAACACTTCAAACTCTGCGTTACGATGAGTAATTTATATGCATGTATATATTATTGTAACAGTTATTTTGACCCCTGTTTCGACTATCTAAACGACGTATGAGCAATGCGTTTTTTTGCTAAGTTGATTGAATAACAACTTTGACATTATTCATATGACCAAGCAATTATCTGTAACAGTTTTTACAATAAGTCATTAAACCGTTTGGTCGAATCTAATGTAGAGAGAAAAATAAAACACATTTTTTCATTTCGTACCGCACACCTATTAACATTTTGCATCGCACAAAGTGTGTCGCGCTACTTACAGTTTTAGTTCCTGGCACAAACGTTCGGAAAGTGGTTATAGCAAACAGCTGATATTAGTTAAATGTTAAAATTGTAATAATTCACGAAAACTTTTTCTAAAGGCGTTTTTCATTATGATTGTTTCTAGTTTGTAATAAAATAACTATAAAATCTAAAAAGACTGTATTATCAGCTTTCCGTACTTTTTGAATTCTTAATACTCTTAAATGGTATTTGCCCTTTATAACAGCATACTTAAAGAGTTTTCAATTATCGTTGAAAATCTTTTAAAATACACCTACCTATAAACACAGGTACATTATTAAATTTAAACGTATGCAGTATCTTGATGAAATGTTAATTTTTAAAAACGTTCTAGGAAAAGTTTAAAAAAGGAATGTTATATTAGCTAGTGTGTGTTCATTCGAGGGAAGGTGAACTTCACGAGCTGTGACTTCTGGTCGGTTATTTTTGTATTTTTAAATTTTTATCGTTTACCTACCTACAATTTTTATTCGATTTTTAACATCTACTACTTCTAAATACTCTTCATGTTCTCATACTCAACGTCGGCATGTTATGTTACAAAATAAAATACAGAAAGATTACAGATAACGATCTTTTAAATGATACTAAAATTGCATTTCGCATCACCATGTGTTATGAATAGTAAAATAATAAACGAGGTATTTTTATTAGTGTTTACGCACGCCATGTTCGTTATGATAATATGATAATACTATACTTACAATGTCGCGGTTTCGCGATCGAAAATAAAAAAAACCTACACAATTTTTAATCAACTCAATTATAACATACCTATACATTTTGAAAAAAATTGTTTTCCACATTTATTTTAAAGTAACAAGTTTATTGAAACAATAAAAGAAAATAATCACGCGAAAAAATGGTTTCAAGTCGAGTTGGTAAAATGTCCATACTTTTTTTTTTTTTTACTGTAAAAGCTACCCTAAGCTTTTGCTACTAAACAATACGTAACATAAAGCTTTAAGAAGTATGCGTAATTCGGGCATTTTACCGAATACTTATTTATTTTGTGTTCGTTGTTCACTTGTGTTTCGATTTTTTTTAATTTCACTGATACTTTGTTAGAACTTGGCATAGGTGTGGTTTTTATCTTGGACTAAATAAAAATTAATGAGTTTACAAACTTTCGATAGTGACACAATAAAGCTACAGAGATAGCTAAACTGAAATCCAGTAGAAGTAATGTACAGAAGAATCGAATAAAATGATACGCGCATTAAATGTTTCTGCTCAACGTCACGTCATAACAATCGTTCAGAACGAGAGAGTGTATTTAAATAATATAATAATGATATTTAAATACATTCCGAGTTGTTCAGTGACCTCGTGTTTGTCGCGTGCGCGCGTTCATAAAAATGTTGTATAAAGTTTATTATAAATAAACATTATAACATCAAAAAAAAAAAACACTCTACACACGGTGGCTCAAAATTCGTATTAAATCCGACATCTCATCTCCAGACGTGTAGTGTTTTTCGTTTAAATTGTCTCGAAAAAGTGGAAAACCGTTTCCGCGTGCATTGTGCAACACGCGTAAAATGAAATAGTTTCTATTTTTTTTTTTTTTATTATTTTTCTCCGTAATTGTTGGTAAATGGATGTCTTTTATGTGGTTGACAGGCAAACAGCATATTGTGTAAACCATTTCATCGGATACGTTTTGAGAAAACAATTATAACAAAATAGTAGTATTGTGTGCCAACTGACCGAGCGCACAAGAAAATGCGTAGGTATCGTTAAATTACTCGCTCGGCTATAACGCGTATTACGATTTCAAAAAAACCGATAGGGATCAGACATCGTATTTTCGTTTCTCTGGGTTTTGAACGGAATATGTGACGAACAATAATAATGCTTATGGTATAATTGTTTTTTAGGCTATACAACGATATTGGGATCGTCTTTCACTTTAAAAAATCATAAAATGCACGCGTAAGTATACAGTATAAACTGAATAATACTTAAACTTTTCAATATTTACATGATTAATTTGTAGAATTAATTACAATAATTATCGTTTACCTACCTACAAAAAAAAAAGCGTGGATTTAAATTTATTTGTTAAACTACATAACTTTGTAACCGTTTTACCAATTAATAAAAATAAAATAATTTTTTTTAATTCGAAAAATATGCATTATTGTATAGGTTTACATTTGAATTCAATGAATATACTTTATACCGAGTTGACTATCATAACACTCAATGCACTCTGAACAAACGTAGGTATACGTTTACCCGTCATCAATATGAAATTCACATACCATTCCATTTTTGTGAATGGTGAGTATTTTAATACTACAAAACTAAGTCTAAAACTTTTACAATGACAAACTAATTTGACGATATTCTTCATCTATAATATATTTAACATTGTGGATCTTTCTACAAAACTAACTTCAAAACTATTTTTTTTTTTTTTTGCGATGTTACGATAAAGCAATTTTTAAAATTGAAAATATCTCATGTTTCAAAAAAAAAAAAAAAAAATTCTGCAATCTGCATTTTGCACAGAATTAATCCACTGTCGTAAACCACCATACAGTTTACAATTGAAAATCATTGTTTTGGAAAAGCAAAGGTAAGCAATAATCTACCTACCAGATTTTTGTAAAATATAATACTATGACAATATTTCTCTTCGAAATTTACCGAAAAACAAACATCTAATGTTATTCACGTTAAAACATTTAAAAAAACATACAGATTTTTCGAAAATTTTGCTTCATACTTGTGGTAAGTACAGGTACAGCTAATAAATAAAGTAAGATATTAAAACAATATTATTCGTTCAGTTAATACGTTGTTCAACCGCGATCCTATACAAATAACTGTGTTTTAGACAATCAAAAATGTGTATTACTTTAAACGATTTATACTATAATATGAGGTCAATTATAAGTTTTACATACGTATTCTTAACAGCGATACAATATTTGCCAAACTCCAACAGTTCAGGAAATTAAATGATCGCAATCAACAAGGATATTTAACTAGACACGTCATAAGTGCGGTTAATGCGACAAGTCTTTATGAACCGTAAATTTCTAAATTGAAAATGTAGTCAACTGTAGGTGCTATCTATAAAAACGGTTTTACCATTACTTTCACGCAGATTTTTTGGCTTTAACTCAAATAATACGAGTCGCCCGTTTTCCATTTAATAATCATAAAATGTTTGTATCTGCCATTCAACACGGTGACCACTGCAGGTGTCATCAAAGTTAGACGATAAGAACATATTTATACTTAAGACGAAAAATTAACTCTTTGCCGACTCAAAGAGAAATCGTTTTGATGATTCATTTTCAACCGCTACCTACGAAAAGTATCGGACCGTTACGGACGAGTCAATTGAATGTACGTTTTAGATTCTGAGTGTAGTTAGGATTATATAATATAATACTTGTATATCAATGATTTATTTTTTTCCGTACACTTTTTGTTGGCGTATGAGGAGCTAATATTTACACGCGATTCCAAAATAAAACGAATTATTTATTCATATTTTTTAACTGGCTCGAACATTAATTGAGAAACTATAATCATTTTTTTTTCTTATTTTGATCCCGAGAGCTAAAACCTGATGGGCCAATCGGTGGGTGAGGGTCGCAAAAACCGCGAGCGTCAGGCTGGTCCTCACACGGCGTTGCCCGTGTGTTTTTTGCTCGTTCGCGTCGAGTAGCTCTTGTTGCCCGTACAATTACAACTGTCCCACGTACGAGTTTCATATTGATGCTTGCTGTTCTCTCGATCAACTAAGTTTATTGCAGTTCGTCTTCAGTGTTACCGCAAACAAAACACTCATTTAAATCCGCCTTTAGTGGGTAAACGCGGGTATTGATAAGACGTATTCAATTAGCTTAACATAACAGGTAAGCATACGGACCGACCGGGAAAAAAAGTATTTTACGTTTTCACCTCCTCCTCCATCACCACTTTAACACCCTTAACTTTTTTAGCTAGCTGCTCTATTTTGTTCCTCTTGACGCCTTTAATTTTGAAAAATGCAGTGAACCGTTTTGTTCGTACTACGGAAACAAGATGTATGATATGTTTTCAAAAATCCATTATCACCGTAAAACGAGACTACCGACCGAATTTCTCGGTGAATTGGCCGTAATGGCTCGAAGTTTTTTTTTAAATTTATTTCTTTCACCTTTTTTTTGACGTTCTCGAGGGTTGAATTTTTCGACCAATCTCCACTCGTCGGGTTAGGTTATCACCGTACGGAACTTTCGAACTGTCAGTCGAACAAACAACCAAAAATTTGATTCCGTGCGGCCGTACAATAACGATATTGATAAATATCGTAATTTTTAAAACCCGATTGTATATTCAAAATAACCTATTTTTCGCGCAACTTTCGTAATTTTTTCTACCATAAAAACCCACTCCCGACGATAACGATCCAGTCGTTTGCGACCGACGGACCACCATACATTTTTTACACCGTTTTCAACACACACATAGGTCACATCGTCTTCAAAAACAATCACTATCGCGTCACTCGGAATCGAAACATGTATTATACTAGTATTTTCCCGGTAAGGTAGGGCATACAATACTGTTATTGTGATCGTTTGCGAATTTCGCGAGGTATTGCACGTCCGACGACTGGGTGATTGTTTTTGAAATCTCATTTCGAGTTACGACGTATTACCACGATGATAATAATACGAGTGTTTCGTACGACGTCGCACAACGTTACAACAGTGTGACGGAGTACACGCGGAGGTTATTAGTCTCCTTGACAGCGAACTAATCGCGTATCTTGCAAACGAGTGTGCATTTACATATATATATATACCCACGTATATACCTACGAATGATAAATAATACTTAATCATCAGCAGCAGCAGCAGCAGCAGAAGCGTCGTCATAGCGCACAAACGTACGTATAATGTTTGGTACGAAAACGTTGTAACACGATGATTTTGAAAGTGCACCGTGGCCGGAGGAATGCGACGTCAGATTAATAACGAATAAAAAATGATAATAACCGTACGTAAACACGAAAACTAGTATACGACTCCCATCTGATAAACATATCAAATGCTAATTTCGCCTGAACTTTTTACACGCGTTCACGTCCGAATATTAAATTTCTAATATTTTATGTAGAATTCTGTACTACGACTATTTAAATGAACATTACGTTTTTTTTTTCCATATACAACGCGAAGAAGACGAATACGCGAATAAAGTTGTAGCGTACAATATAATAATATAACGACGTATATTATTATACGCGTTCAGTTTTATAGTGTGTTCTGAATTTCGTGTACGTACTTAAAAAAGCGTTTAAAAATTCATCCGCTCCGTCGCGCTAATAATAATAATGTTATGCATACGAGTCGCGAAATATTATCAGCACGAGGACACTTACACGCGTGCGAAGTATAAATATAAACAGTACCGAATTTTGGCATAACACCGGCAAAGTATGTAACTCGTATAAAACGATTTAAATAAAAGTATGAACATAACGCGTATCGTATGCAAATGGGTTGTGGCGTGCATTAACGATGTGCTCGGATGCGAATAATACAGTCGGTTCGACTGTAGTGTATGGAACTCCTAAGATATCCACACACTGGAAACAAAACAAAAAAGTAACGACTACAAGTTAACGTGCATCGCTGTTTTTGACGGTTTAATTAGAAGTCGGGATTTTGTATTCGTAAAAAAATATAAAATAACCGTTCCGAGTAAGCCCGGTTCGCATAAGATCGAGCCGTAACGATGGCGTCTTTAATTAGAGTCAGGCGTCATAATCGAAAAGGGTGAAACCGGTGTTGAAATTGTCGAAAATCGTATAGAATCTTAATTTTGTCAAACTGTTATGATACTAATACTAGAGGAAAGCCAACAAAAATCATCAAATACCAGTAGTTCTGGTCTTAGAATTTTCCGAAAAATTGTCAGAAAATTCTGAGATTTATACACACGTATAGAAAATATTTAACTTGTGAGAATTCCAAAACGTTTCGATGATTATAATTTGAGGAGTTACTACGCTTCGAGTATATTTACTGTGCCTAACGGTGCGTGATTTTGTTGTTATATTATCAAAAAAAACACCGCGTCTTAACCATACGTTTTTTATACGCTTCCAGACTGGGGCAATTTTTTATAAAACTTTTCGATAATTTTTTTCTGTAGTAAATTTCGTTTTACATAACATGGTTTCATTTACAAATTTTAAACAACAAAATAGTGTTGGTGTGCGGAAATTTTTTACACCAATACTTCACTGGTATGACAAATTTTTGACAACTTAAATTGACTGAAAAAAAAAAAATAGTGACATACTGCGATCTCCGAAATTTTTTAGAAACGAATGGTTTTTCTGTTGGCTACTTAGTGTTAAATTTTCAAAATTTTTCTGGAAAATTAAATTTTTTATCGGAAAAAATAACGTAAAAAAAAAAGAATGGAAATTTTTTGAAAACTTTAATGTTCTAGTTACAGCTCAAATTTTTTTTTGAAATTTCTTAAAACTCGTATCGCATCTAAATCAATTATGTAAAAAACGAGTAAATTTTTAACGATTTTTCTTCGGTTTTACACAGTTTTTTGTTGTAACTTTTTCATTTTAATATTTAATATCTACAAAATATGATCTCCCAAAGTACCATGCGATGGAGTACCGGGAACCGAATACGAGTGTAAAGATCGGTGAACTTTTTGAAGAAATCGTCGCGGTTTTAGAACGATTAAAAAAAAAATGTTGAATACACACATACCTATCACACATTCTGATAACCATTATTTTCTTCGTTAGTATCTATGGTAAACGAAATTGTCGCGTTACCGGCATAGTGTACAAACAATCAAGGTTGGCTCGTTAAAAACTAAAATTAAATTTAAAAAAAATTATTAAACTCTTTAAAAAAAATATAAATTATTAACCTAGGTATAATTATAAGAAAAACATTTCAAAATAAAAAAAAAAATTGTTTTTGAAACGAAAGAAATAAAATAACCAGCTAGCGATTTTATATAAAATTTAAAATATTGTCTTTGTTTATTGTGATGTTAATTTTTTTTTTTTGGGAGTTTACTTTTAATACGTTTGAAAATAAACTCTAAACAGTTAACACTTAATACGAGTTGAAAAAAAAAAAAAAATGGTTGGATTGCCCAGCCTCGCTGTAACGGCAGTGTGTGCGTTTGTAGAAAAGTGTTAAAACCGGGTGTGAAAACGAGGGGAAGAAATAAAAGGAGTGAAGTACACGGCCGATTTCACCAACTAATTGCCAGAACAAAAACGCTGGCGGTAATCGCGGATGGAAACGGGGATGACGGGTGTGGGCCAGGGTGCGGGACGTGAGTAAAATGCGTACAGGGCGGTCGTTTTATCGCGATCGGCAGTACAAAACGGAGGAACTTTCGTACCTTTCGGACTTGAGTATACAATATACGTACTCGTATAAATAATCTTGTGTTGTCACTGAAAACAAGTACGAATTACTAGAAAAAAGAGGATTGAAAAATCACAAAGTCGGTTGTGAGAGGCCTGTACTTTCAAAAAAAAAAATAAACAGTTGTACACGAATCGAACGGTCGTATTTTTGAGAGTTTCCGGTGAGAATGATATGTTTTTGAGGGGAAAACGGGTCACGCGCGGGGAGAGTTATCCGAAGTTTTTGAGCTGACCCCGGTGTGTAATACGCAATCGACTGTTAAGCTGTTATTCCGTTTGGTCAGACGTTTCGAATTATGCGGAAAAAAACATAAACGAGGAAAATGAAAAACGTCGAAAAAAGACTTTTAATTTTTACATGCTTTTGCGTAATTTCGCGTTCTACGCGGCACGAAAATTTTACATCCCCGGACGTTTCGATCCGATAATGTTCTCACCCGGTGGTAATGTGTGTAAAGCTCTGTCTAAATACGCGTTCTATCAGAATTTCTCAAAAAAACGTTGCGGAGTAATAAACTGTTAAAAGATTAAAAACTGTTTCCCCTTCACGGCTGCAAGCGTAGGTCACTCGAAATTCGAGTTGCATAAACGCCTCGGCACAAAATTTGATTACGATTAATTTTTTGACAATAAAATCGGAGTGTATAAAAACATTTAAACTGTAGGACGTATTTTCATTGTACAAGTGTCTTCGTCGCACTGGATCGTATGATGTAAACATGTTCTCGGCTGTTCCACGAATTAATAGTGTTAAAACACCATATCCAAATATCGTTCTAAAAGTAAGAACGGTTCTGCTTAATCCGTTAGGCGTGTAATGTATTGTGTATTGACGAGATGATTTTTGAAAATATGTACTTTTAAAGAAATAATCAATATTAACCGAAATTACGACGGCATAAATTTTAAACGGTACAATTATTAAAACTAATATCTCTTTGTAAAATCGTCTCGTAAAAACAGTGTTTAGGTTCATACGTCTTTAATTCAATTTAACAGTGTTGGCTCTAACCTACCGAAAAAAGTCACGATCAAGGATATACAATAATATTACGTTTTGAAAAATAAAATGTATTGTCACGGCTCAATATACATTCGTACTATACAAGTAATTATTAAGTGCGCACAAATAACGTGACGTTTCTTGTTATCACGAATCGAGAACTATTTTCAGAAAAATACAAATTTTTTGTTGCATCAGAAAATCGATAAACGGCGATTACTCTTGAATAAAAAAAAAATAAATGTTATTCTAACCTCAACGAATCACCTCTATAGTTAGAGGTTGAGTGAGAAAAATATCAATGATTTCCAGTACTTTGCCATTAAAAAATCCTATAAAACATAAAGCGTTGCGGTGGGTATATAATTAGATACCAGTTTAGTACTTTTCTGTTTTTGGATTTTATGGTAATAGCGTCTGCGGTTTACCGAACGGTAAAGTATAACGGTCAAGACTATCGTGTTTTATACAATTATCAATAGGTAACATAAAATATTACGAGCAGTAGAATTCCACGAGGATGAAAATGATCAGTTTCACAATTTTTCGATAAAACGTTTTGCAAAATACCGACCGTGCAAAATGGAGGTTACCTGAAGCACCTACTGTAATAATACCCGTGTAGACGAGTATCAATAAAAAGTAGTTAATTCGGACACGCGGAAGAAATAAAATATTTTGGACAGTACGATTTGGATGGTACGCGACTTTATAAACAGTTATGAAACGAGTACGTTATACACAGTTGGAATTCGGGGTTAATATTTCACAAAATTGTGAAACGCTATCTTTTTTTTTAAATTACAATGCGACCGACGCTTTTTCAAAAAGGTTTTTGTTTTTTCCAACGAAAAAGAAATTGATTTTTTTGATTTTTTTTGGTAATTATAAACACTTTGGCATTGAGCTGCGTTGATTTCACGATTTTGCTTTTACCCCCATCTCGGGTTTGAATACAGCTCTAACACGTCTTGTATTTCGCGTCTCCACAAACGTGGCGCCGAAACGCGCTCCGTCCGCGGCATTTTTTTACGGTCGAAAAAAAAGGCCACCCCCAAACGGCTCGAAGAAACACAAGTTTACACAGGTCGTTAAAAGGCTGTAATTTTGTTGCGGAGTACGAATCGCGGATCGATTTTCAAAGACGATCGTCGTTACAACAGCGTGTACGGACCTAACCCGTATCGATCGCCGTTCGCCCGTTCGCCGGTCATTATTATTTCATTGTTTTTTTGTGATTAATTATACTAATTATCGCGACAAATACCGTGTAACAACAACACAACGACGTCCGTTACAAGTTTGTGCGATATTCGGCGCATTATGCGTTCAGCGACGAAAATCCCCGTCCCCTCGGACGCGTTTCCGACAACGGGCGCTGACGACCCGCGCGGTCCGGGACATCTGTCACACAGAATTCGCCGATTTTATACGTCGTCGTCGTCGTTGTGCGAACGGTCAACCGGAAACGCGATGTTATTATTTTTATTCCTCGCTCTGCTCCGATTCGCACTCGTCACGACCGCTCTTTTGTCGCGCGAACCACGTACGCATTGTATAGTTAGTCCGCCCCTCGATCCGCTCATTATCGCCAGTTTTTTTCTTCTTTTTCAAAAATAACAACAATAACTGTTAAACACGCGTGTACACAACGCCGAGCACTCCAACTCGCTCTCGGGAACAACGGAGACTCCCGCCGGCCGTCCGTCGGAAACAATAATCGTACTACTCGTGTAGCGGGTAAAAATAACTGTTACGAAAAACTCCGCGGCGACGACGGTCTTATTTCGTCGGTTTTTATTGAAACAGCGCGATGTCATCATCAGCTATTAATACGATCGATTGCCGTGTTTGAACGCCGTTCGGCGAGAGAACGGGTGTAACGCGCGCACGGCATAACACGTCTTTTTTGTCTGGAAACCAATTCTTTTTTTTTTCCTCGTAAAATCACCTCTCGAAAGTCGCCCGTACGGCTCCGACGATGGATTATTTCCGTACCCGGCGCACCGGTTGAAACGTTATTAGAAATTTTTAATTTGTAGCGAAAAGAAAAAAACATTTTCGAAAATTTCGCTTTCCGAGATCGTGAACGTAAGGCCCGCGCGGACGCGCGATCGAATACCGCGCAATAAACACGGTACGAGGGTAAATTCGACCGTTACGTTGTACTCTGTTGGTAATTATTTTTGGAATTGATTTTCGACGGTTATTTTGTCGTTTTACGGTCATCGTAATACAAATTACGTTCGGGGGGTGGGTAAATGAATGCGGGAAAAAAATGCACCAAATGTATATAACAAAGTTATTTTCGTTTAATATTGCATTACAAAAATTTAGGACTCGCCGTTTAAATTTCCTATCGAATGTGTTGAGAATTCGTTTACCAAACCGTATAGATACGTGTTATGCTAAAAAAATTCAATACTAAATCATAAATCGTCGAAAAACCTGTTATTTTTTTTGCATTTTTATCAATTTTAAGCGCATAACTGACTGGAAAACCCGTACGAATATTTATTGCGTTTCTCATAAACTATTAATAATATTATGTTTGAACGACATTATAGTAGCGATCATCATGTCGAATCGTTTCGTTTACTAATTATTTCTTTATAAAAAAAAAGAAAATTTCGACTACATTTATGCTCCATTTAGAAAATATGATTAATTTCGACGGCTTCAATCGCGTTGTTTTTTCTTCTCGTGTATCGGTTGTGAACTGACGTTTTGGAGTGCTCTCAACAAGCCGGTTGATTTTATGTCTGCTTCGAAGAAACTAGCTTAACGTGTGCGTGATACCTATCGTGGCTGTCCGTCTCAAAACATCGATAGGTCCGATGAAAAAAGAAATGATTTTTTTTTTCAATTTTTATATCTTCCGCCGATCACGTCGAATTCTTTAATAGAAAATTCCAGTTTTATACACCTTGCACTGCACGGTGCGTTTGGGCGTCGGAGTGAACCACATCTTTCTGATGTTTTAGTACTTTTTTAAACTTACGAATTTTAACGGAGCGTAATAAAAAAAAAACACTCGCGTATGACAGATATCTAGCGGCTTAAGACGTTCCGCTGAACAACGAACACAAACACGCTCCGTAAACAACCCGAACGGTTATTTCGCCGATGACGCGTTGTGAAAATTATCGTTAAAAAAGCAAACGAGACAAGACAATCGTTTGGAGTACATATTTTTAAACGCTTTAGGTTTTCACGTTCCGAGTCGATCGCGTAGACTATATTATAGGTACGACATTATTGATTCGAACGCGTAAAAATCAGCTACATCGGTGAAATTTACGACCGTTCTCGTCACGTTTAAAGCCACGAGACGTGGTGCACGATGCACGGCGTTCGGGCGGCGAAAAGGAACAATTAAAAGTAAAGTTGATACACTATTTTGTTACGCGCGGCGGCTAAAATAAAATTTCATGAGATAGAAACATTAAGAATAGGAAGAATAAGATAATAACGTTGTCTAACTCGTTGAGGATAGCGGAAAAAATGTAGCATTAAAATCCGCATACGTCTAGTGTTCAATCAGCTGTGCTATTTAACAGCACCAACATCAGAAAAGTAGTGTTCGATTTCCCTACGAGGTATCGATTTTCGTTATTTTAAACAGTGGATGTACTAACCTAATATCGAGCACTAATATTTATAGGCACAACTCATTTTGGGAGTGGGCTAAAGCATAAAAACCTAACGACGAAAAACTAACAAATTGTTGTGAAGAAATCATTTAATAATGGATAAAATAGAGGGTTTTTTCATGGGGGTTACCTTTTCTCGGGTCCACCGCCCGAATCGTGTCATCACTGCCGCCGAAACTACCAAAAAATGGTAATCATTTCGGAAGGCACCTACACTGAAAGTTATACTGATCAACACAGAACGGAAGCTTTTATGAAGTATTTTATGTGTTGAAAAAAACAAAAACGTTGTCTAAAAACACCGTGGACCGGCAGAACAGGTAGAGAAATGTTGAGGTTTTTACGTAACACTCAAAAATCGTTATGGAACACGCTGATCGGGCACACTTCATACACGGTATAGTCCGTTGAGTGACCACGAGAATGGAGAGGAAAATAAGATGGCAATTACTTTGGGACGAGAAAGTCCGTCGTCCGTGCGATGGAAGACGCGTCGGGAGTTTAAAAGTAACAAACGCGACCGAGGAAATACGGAGAGCGGTATCGTCGATGTCTGATCTCCGGGATAGGTCTTCCATTAAAATCAATTATTATTATTTTTCACGCGTTTACGGAAATTTCCGTGCTTGCCACCGTAAAAAAAAGGCGCAATGTCGGGTAACGATTGTGGCAACCTGCTGTGCGTTATTTGTAAACATGTTTGTATAATAACATAACTCCGGTCGCGGTTGTACCGTGGTGTTATGACGTTATTCGGATGTCGTGAGACTTCCGACACTCGCGCCGTTATTAGACGTTATTCGATTTGACGTTTTTTTTTTTTTCTTTCATTTCTTCCGTCCACCGTCAACGAACCCGCATGACAGGCGTTTATTAGAGACACGAATAATAATAATTATTATCATCCGACGCCTGTATTTGTTTGTCGTACGCTTGTTGTACGGACGATGATTTTCGACACTGTTTATCGCATTAGGGGGCGTCCGGATTAACGGCCGCAGTTATCGCGTCGGCAACGGAGCACCGTGTAAACGGTTCACAGACTATTGCGGTGCAGTCTCGTCACAAGGATATATCATATTATAACGGTGTTATGCGTGTTTCGTCGGTAGAATACGGATTTGAACGCGGCGAATTGATTGACTCGTGATTGTGTGCCCCACGAAAACTGGACAATTGTTATCGTAGACGGCGTCGTCGGAGTGGAGTGACGAGAGGAGACGAATAAATGGTAGAATATGACCGTCGTTGCGCCGATAGTGTAGAGTGGACGAAATGAGAGGAAATAGACTGGTCAAGTGTGTGATTGAGAGAGGAAGCGGTAAATAGGGCAGCTGTTATTCAAATACGTTGGAAGAAATGGTGGTGGTACATCCATGGAGGAAACCCGAAGAAGAGTTTGACGGAAACGTTTGAAAAACGTCATGAGGACGAGTGTGGGCCGACGACGAATATTTGGGGGAGGAAAGGCGAGGAGAAAAGAGGATAAAGATTCGTTGAGGTTGTAAAAATTTTGACCGGATCCAGAATTTTGTAAAAAAAAAGTGTTGGCCATCATCGATGCGTACCTATATATATATTTACTTTTTCCTAAGCGTCGATTCGACTTGACGATTAAAAAGTGTACACGATTAAAAAGTATTTTAAACTTCGAATACTCTTACAAGACTGATGATATTAATTGCACCTAAATCGCTGTTGGCATTGCATTTGACAATTTCTTCGCGTATATTGCAGCTGTGTTTGCAGCTCACTTCCCGGCCATGCGTTTATGACTTGGTTATGGACGGTAAACCGTGACATAAAATCAAAAAAAAAAACCGTTGAAATTGCAATACACGAATCTAAAATTGGCCCAAAAAAAAATACGCGCTTAAATATCGTTGTGGTATGGAACACGGCAAAAACAAAAAAAATATTAAATATTTTTTTTTTTTTTTAATTCCTCATCAGAAACATAATATACGTATAGATTTGTGTGTGCAAGACTTTTTAGCAAATAAAAACAAATTTTATAGGCAAATTTAAACGAATTCTTTTATAGAGAGAGAATTTTGAGCTATAATATTATGTTGATAGAAACAGATGTTTAAATAATTATTCCAATAGCAAAACCTAGTTTTCAATCGATCGAATACTCCTACACGATAAACGAGCACGTTATAATGAACGTGCTAATAATATAATAATTGTAAAGCTTTATAAAAATTTGAGTTTTTGTTTTCATTGGTTTCAGATTTAATTGTTGGTACCCATATCTCTAAGCCTAACTCCATTTCAAAAATATTTCAAGTGCTATACGGGGCTTAGGTCCGATAGAATCTTACAAACGTAGTAGAAATAGCTATGAATCACCAACAGTTTAAATTACAAATTACCTGTATCAAAACCAATCAAAAATCGCAGTTAGAGGTATTTCAAAAATTGTCCTCTTCTACCCAAAAACTTACGACAGTAAATAGTATTCTCTTCAATCACATTCTGTAAACGATTTTATGAACCAAAGATTCATGAAAACTCGCAAACCTATTCAAAATGCTCTTTGAATCGGTTTTTTAATAGATTTTAATAATGACGAAGCTTGTCACCAGTTCTCATTCAACGTATCGTTGAATACACGTAGTCAAATCGATGATGATTATGTTGACTGTATAAACAATTTAGTTTCGAAAAAACTTTTAAAAGTTTTCTAATCGTATTAACGGATTAATTCATTTTATTATTATTTTAGCTTGCGTAATGTAAATCAGACTTATTGAGTTTACAAGATCTAACCATGATCAGCACTGAAGGATATAAGAGTTAGCGTTCAGTTATAGTAAAATCATTCCTTCTTTGCATAGCTGGTAGGTAAATGAACGCACATTATTTGAAGTACGTACGTAAAATTCTTTTTATATTTAGAGGAATACAGCACATTTAAGACCCGAAATGTTCAAAACTGTTAAATTAACTTGGCAAATGTTGACACGCATCATTATTGATTATTCAAGGTAAAATCAATAAACAAGTACTAAAAATATTGATTCGATTTTTTTTTTTTTTAGCAAATATAATTCTATCCCATTACCTATGTTCACATTACCTACTTTGAAACAAGTCTATTTTAGACACAAAATTTTCAGTAAAATGAACACTATACAGATAGTATTAGAATGGTGTACAACATAATATAATATTTTAATATAGTATATTATACTGTTTGTAAATTCAACAACTATACCGATACCTGCAATTAAACGTATTGATTTATTTTTTTGACTATAGTCACAAAAATAATGATCGGAACAAGCTGAAACTTTTGTATAATAATAAAATGCGTAAGATACAGGTTAGGATTTCGCATATTTTTGAGCTAAGTATAGAATTTTTAATTTCTCAAAAAATTTACCAGGACGTATAATTGAAAACCGAGCTCGCTCAGAATTGTTTTTTCGAAGGTAATGATTTATCATTGCCTTTAGATATTTTAAAAAATACGTTCGGGTCACAACTTCCGAACCAGCGATCTACACAAAGCGTAATCACTACTCCGTCAAACTACCCACAGTGGCTTTTTAACATTTTTGTCACTGTCTTCTTAATAGTAATATATTTTTTTGAAATGTTCATCAACGATTGACTCGACTATTATCGCGTACCTCACAATCATCGGACACTTGTTCTCGAGAAACATTTTTTTTTTTTTTATATAATATTACGCTAAATTATTGTTTTTTCCCGACGAATTTATCGTACAATCAGTTCTTATGTCCGCTTGAAAACAGAATTGAATATTATTTATTTTCCATTCATCCGACGCGCATTATAAAACATTGTTCTTCATATTATTGTATTGTGGAAGTCTTGTTTTTCGCGTTTTCCCATGATATTTCTTCGTAACTTATTTGTATTTCATTATTGTAAACTCCGCGGTTTATAATATAATATTATCTTTTTCACGGATCGGCCATAACTGAGTTATAGTCGGTGTGCTTAAAACATAGCTATCTATCAGTACGTATAGTATGCCTGCCTATAATGCGTAAACCGTGTAGGCAATGGTATAGAAAAATATTATTATTTCGTTTTATTGCGATGAACGCAGACTCTAAAGTAAAATACTTTGTTCGATGAACATATTTTTCAATAATATTGTTATTCGCTTTTTATAATACATTATATTGTACTAAATAGACGTACTGCACATAATGTTATCAGCTATGAATGACGCATTGACAGTACAAAATGAAATATTTTCATAACGTATAATATAGTCTAACATTGTGCTCGTTTATTTGCATATTTTCCACATGAGACAATAAGTACTCGGAGCATACTATAGTACTTTATCTGAATATCTTTAGTATTTATAGTTCTGTTTTAAAATAAACTAGTTGATGTAAAAGCTGTTATTGTTGACGTTTGTGGAGTATGCTAGAACTAGATTTGAACAGACAATACAGTGTGTATTGTACATGAAATGTAAAACGATTTGCGATTATCCCTATGTACATTCATAAACGTTCTTCGTAATGGTTGAATACGAACGAGGTTGGATCTAGGTATGTTACAAATATTTTTGAACTTTTTGCGAACAAAAAATATTACATTATTTTTCACTCGAAACAAATCAATTTTAAATACATCCATAAAAATTAGCTAAGGGTGCAATTTTCGGACTGATTCAACCAGTGTTTCGCTTCAACGCAAAGTGCATGTACAATTTTTATTGTACTCCGTCTGCGGGATACCTACTAATCGAGAAATGAAAATTAAAAAATAACCATATTTTTTTTTTCATTTATTAGTTCCAAAGTTTTCAAACGATACGAAAAATTCCTCCGATCGATCCCGATTTGATATTTCTGCCAATTTAAAACATTTTTTTTCACGCTCGTTCCCCGACTTAGTGCTGCAAGTTTATCCGGCTTTTGAGATAAACTTGACGAGAATTAAAAACGTCAATATTTCGTGGTGTGCCGAAACGTCACATTTTAAAACGCATCAAAGAATTAAAATCTGACTTTTCATCGGCGCATTGCACGCAGCAGTCTTCCACGCGTTTTAGTCTAAAACCAAAAGAGCCTTGATCCCACTATGATCTATACAAGTTTTTACGCAAGTACGTGATATAACTTTTTTTTAAACATGTTATGCCAGAACTAACAATTGCCCGACGATCCGCAGTTAAACAAGCATATTAATCTGTTATAAATAAACAACGCACGTATACAAATAATGTAAATAAACGTAGAGTGTAAGACAGAAAAAATTTTATATTTATTTCAATTCGAATTAAACAACACGATATATAGCAAGAGAGCGTATAATTTTACATCGTTAAACATTATTTTGGATCCTTGAGTTCAAACTCGGATTTGAAACTGCGTAGCGCGCGTTTACAACCGGTCAAAACTTCCGTCCGTCTGGTTTGTAGCGAAGGTTCTGTTCGGTATTTCAGTCTAAAAACGTACATTGAATATGTTTTGATTTCGAAACTAATTAATTTTTCCCACTGATTTGTCCAAGCGAATATAATAGGTATTATCGGCGGTATCAGTTAGCTTCGCTTGTACTTTGACGGCTTCGTTTACAGGGCTGGTTTTGTTCGGATTGCGGAACTTCGGACGAGGAACTTGATATTGGTTATGCTTTGGGCGACCATATATCGTATAGTATATTAAGCACACAGGTACAACCGAAATCGTTTTTCAAAGTCAGCGTACTGCAGGCTGCAACGCTTGTTGTGGACGTTATAATATAACATTTCGCCGTTTTTGGAACCATACCGATGCCTACATACCTACAAAGGTACCGTTTTAAATCACAATAACGATCGACGAGAGACACCGAGCACGGGGCAGCGTTCTGTCGCGCGTCATAAACAATATACAGAATCGTAACGAAACGGGTGTTATGTTATGCTGTTACAGTGTACGCGTTGATCAGACTTTGGGTGAAAAATTTGAATTAAAAAAAATAGGAAAGACTGAGAGTAAACTCGAGTCGGGCTAGAAGTGGTTTGGCGTGGTAGCGATCGTACGTACGCTTCGGCCGAGTGGGTCACTTCTACGCGGGCAGGCCGACGCATCGTGAATCATCGTTCAAAATTGTTTTATTTTTATAACATCCGAAAGCAATCATCGCATTTGGAAAAAAAAAAACCGATTAGAGCTCGGTTGTCTGTGGTATGGGAAAAACCGAATTTAGCAAAAAAAAAATGTCAGTTACCTGTATAGTAATAATTGAACTACCGACATTACCCGAAACGCTACTTTTTAGGCGATCCGAAAGCTTCTCGCCGGACTCACAGTCTTTCTTTATTCTTTCTTTCTTTATTCTATATGAGGAACTGCGCCGGACCGAAACTTGTCCTACCATCGCTGTTCTCAGTCTAGACTCGTGCGTTTTCGGATCGAAACTCGCTAAGTACGTGAAATTTTAAAAATCGCTCCGAACGATCTCTAATCGTAATACTTACGTTCCCCCGTTTTTGTAAACTTCTCGGCGCGCCACCGACGCTTGCAGCTAGTTTTCGCCGCTAGTTTTCGTTCTGATATGCGTGCTAGAAATCGAGCTACAAACAACAGGGCGACAACAGTGTCATCATATATGTAAAAACAAAAAAACCCGCGATTCCTGTAAAATATCGACCGCTCGTACTGCAAATTCGACCCATTGCGGAAAACCATTTTTTAAAGTCGAACGGTATTTTTCCAGAGTCCACCTCTGCCTCCACCTCTGCTCTACCGCTCGCGGGCTATAATTTGCTCGTCTTACGCTCATTTAACTTCCCCGTTAAATGCTCTTTAATAACTGTAATTATCGTGATCCGACGATATGCAGCTGTACGCACTTATCGAGTCTCCGAAATACTGTCCAGGTGTTGATATTTCAGAAGCCGCGCCGTCCCGGTGTAATCATAAGTCGATTAAACGGCAAAGAACCGGCGGAAAATGCGTACGACGATATTACACTCCGGAGTCCCTCGGCCGGCAGGTTTACAACAATTATTATTTTCATACAGAATCGGGCGGTACACGATCTCGACGAAATTTCGTTACGCGTGGTGTAATTACCACTTAAATACCGCGGCGCAACATCGTTATGGGACATTATAAGATATTATTACGGGAGGATATTGTATAGATTTTTAATGCGAAAATAATCATTTTGATCGAGACCGTGATTAATCAGCGAGAGAGTGCGCGGCGAGAGAGAGACGAATTTCCGCGGTCGAGTTTAACGAAAATAACATACTCATATAGTTCTTGACGAAACGATCGGATAAACAGACGCAACCGTCAAACGTTCGAAACTCGAGCGGTCAAAAATAGTTGACGTTTTTTGAAAAAATTCGATAAATGTGTGAAAATTTCTCGATTGTTTCTTGTCGAACGACTGCCAAAAATAAATGGAAAAAAAAACCAGACAAAAAGAATAACCGTGTATGTATATAAACCGAAATCGTGTGAACCGATTTTCAAAATTTTCAATACATAGGAAAATATGCTGTTAAATTTTCATATTAAAGTTCTGAGGAGACCGTCGACTTTTAGCAAACGTTTACGCAAACGTTATGCTTGTGAGTTTTCACCTTGAAAACATAACTATTTCAGCTGTTGTCGTACCTAGCGATACATTTTTCACGTTGTAAAAATGAAAACGGTCGTCTGTGCATTGAATTTGAGACACGAGTGTAGTAATAAAATTATTTTTTCTAATTTTATTGCCGACCTTACATTATTCAAACAAAAAAATTTTTTTTTTAAGTAAATAAGTTAATCTATATTCTGCATAGTAAATACATTACTTAGAAAATCAGTAACGCGCGGTCAAATACTGATGTTTCCCACATGAAAATGATGATTTTTTTCTCGTATTTATTTGAGCGTGAGTAATAGCTGAGGTAGATTAATCGAGTTTCGAAATTCGATTTTAAATTTAAATGAATAACCGTTGAGTTTTTTCAGGACGTGACGAACGGTGAAAAAATCGTTTTGATTGTAAGTAAAACAATATTCCGTACTTAAATTGGTAGGTGCTATATACTTGACAGTTGCTTTTGTTCTAAACGCTATCGAAAATTTCGTTAAACGTATCCGTGCAAATAATACGTGGATGTTATTATATCTGAACGTAAAGGCTGGATTTATCGGGGTCGCGTTGAACCTGTGCTTCAGAATTCAAGCTTCCTTGAGGTTATATTACATTTCATATTATATAAAAGTATATAGTGTAATATGTCGGTTGAAAATGCAGGTGATAGAAAATCAAAAAAAAAAATGTATATTATTATTATTAATTATTATAAATTAACAGTTAACCATTCAAAATAAACGATTTTTAAATAATATGTTATGATATGAGTTTTTAAAGCGTTCTTGACATCTCTTTAGGCACACCTGTTGACGGAACTATAGGCTGAAATCGGAAGTTTTTTGGGGCTAAGGCTCGCTAAAAAAAAGTATCGATATTCCCCCCAAAACGTATTCTGATATTATCAAGAACTATTCTTTATGAAAATTGTCGATTCATTGAGAATAAAGAACTTTACTTTTAGTTTAAAATTGAGTTTCATTTTTGTAAAATTTTTTTAGTATGTTAAGTTTTGAATTGATGAGAAATAACACGAGCGTTTTTGTTTTGGTATTGTAAAATTTAGTAGGTAATTCCTTGTGTTTATAATTATTCGTTTTGGGTACAGTACAATATATCTATATGTGAACTTACAAACAATGTGTTTTTACTTTATAAGAGTTCATGTTTTGTTACACAATGAAAAACTATATTCAACGCATTTTCTCGAACTGAAAAAACGACACCATGTAAACGTTGTTAATCACAGTGTTATATCAATTTTTTTAAACATTATTTTTCATAAAATGTATTCAATTATTAGAAAATACGAAGTTGATTCAATCTCATCTGATATTTCATAAAAACTTATATATGTAGTAATTTTAGTGAGTTTGTCGTAGTGATATGAGAATAAGTACCTTCACTGTCGATACCTGTTACTGTTCTCTAAAATATTTTGCGCACAACTGTAATAGTTTAAATAGTACAGATGGAATAGAGAAAACAATTTTTCCGGTTACATCGTACGATTGCCTCGCGCTTTCACGACTTAACTGTATCAAGTGTCCAAAAACATCATTTTCATCTGGGCGTGCTACGAGTAATCTTTGGAAAAAAAAATTGGAGCATTTCTTCTAAAAGTGATTACAGGAGAAAAACATAACTATTGCGAAAACAATACGTTCTCGGCTACGCTCAGAATCTAAAAACGGTGTAGATCAACTGGATAGCAACTGGATGTTGACAGCATAATACATAATGTAATAACATATGTGATTTAATTGTTTTTGTCATTGACAGTTCTAGCTATCGGCTGCGATTCGTTTCTATTGTAAATTGCATGTACTAATAAATTAATATCTATTAGTTTGATAAGGCTAAAGTTCAACCGTCTTGTCGTAATATTTAATTTATTTCGCGCACTAAGTGTACGTTATTATAACATTTCGTGTATATTTTTGCATACGATTAAGTCTTTCTAATTGAATATCTCATGACCTTTTGAGCAACGAACTAATTGTGACCACTTTGTACATCAATGTAAAATTACATGTACCTACACGATTGTTGACTACGGCCGACGACCTTGATAACATCATCAGCATAAATCACGCGGAAAAACTCTCGGATTTTTCATCTTTTGCCGGTCTTAAAAACCAATCGTGTATACAGTTTAATTTTTTAATAATCGTTATTAATGATTCAATGAAAACACGACAAAACATTAAACTTTGTTCGTTTCAGACCGTCAAACCGAAAAATTGTATTGGATATTACCAAACGTTTTATGTTTTAGCAGATTTCATTATCTCGCTTTTTTATTTTGTAAAAAAAACCTGCGCAAACACACACTCACACACGCGCGGCCAAGTTTTACACGTACAATGTTTTCGAAAATTAAACCTTCGACCGGAAGTATTTTTGGGGAATCGTTAAAAATTTTCAAGTTTTTGAGAATTTGATCCTCAGAGGTGGTTGTGAACAGAGTGTTTGTTATTTTAACAGCTGTTTCACTTAAATCTTTTGCGATAGTTGTATTTTTTAAGGATCGAATCATTTTTTTTTTTAAGTTGGGGAAGTACTTTTATGCGCATTGATACGTATACCATACATGTATCGTTAACGCCAGACAGACGATTCGTTTAGTCAGTAATTCGTCCAGCCTTTTTGTCATCATTTTCGTTGTACTATCATTTTGTACAAAACATTCGTCAGCATTGGTATGAATGGAGTTTTATTACAATCAATGGATGCGGTGTATTTTGTTTGAAATCAAGCATTTAGAATACCGAAAATAAGCACTTAAGCCTTTGTAATACACAATATTATAATAAAAGTGAACACTCGACTTAAGTGTTTAGACTTGCTTTGTTATTGTTTTTGTTTATAACGCGTGTAACGCGAGTACAAAACAATAGAAACTGTCTCCCCGTGGTGTGTACCATACATGGTATAAAAATGCAAATATTATGCTCGTATATAGTCGCGTTTATAATAATATATACTCTCATTCTTTTTCTTTTTTTCCTCGAGTTATACACATACAAAATCGTCGGTACGGTTTTTCGAAAACACCTGGCTATGACATCAAATCTATAGTGCGTTCACACATCAAGTCACACACAATACTAAAAGCACATTGTCAATGAATATTGGAATTATTTTAATATGATTACTGTTCAATAGTCGTTCAGTTTTGATCCGTGTTGGTATATTTTTAAATTAAATTTTCATTTGAACCGGCCAAACAGTGTACGCAAAATATTCTCGACAAAACTCAGACCAATCAATGTAAAAAGGTCTATAGAATAATATCAATAATCTTGCAGTTTACTATTGGTTATGAGCATTGTATTTATAATTAATAGCGTAGTTAGAAAAAATTCGCTCAGAATCTAAAACCCCTCTAGACAAAATCATATACATTTTACTAATCAGATTTTGACTTTCGGTGTAGTTATTTATTATGAAATATTATTTGTAAATAAAAAAAAGTAAAGTCTAGTTGACCACGGTTCGGAGTAGATCGTAGCCTGAAAGATGAAAATGTAGACGTCGGTATATCACTAATTTGATGGACTGGCTTTTTGGGTAGGAGGTCTCAAACTCGGGCCTTCTTTCACGGTAAGGCTTTTTTTGGAAGATAATTTTTCGCTGGTGCCTGTGTCACGGGCGTCGTCTTGGTTTTAGATCATGTACGAGGCACCGGAAAGATAATGCAGTAACTCGCAGATGTTTTCTCGTAAAATCGTTTGGGCTTTGATTCAGGAGCTGAGGCCTTTCTGCCCATACATGTTTTTTGGGTAAACAACAGTTTGGAAAAAATACAATACGTTTGATTAGTATAATATCATTATACTGCCAAACAATCGCCAATTATTATTTTACTCGTGGCACATGCTTACGAGTGTACAGTTTTAAATCGTTCAGTTGTCAAGGAAATTGCAAACTTCGAAATGACCCATTTTGAAAAGGCGTATAATATTAAGGGTTATACAGTTTTCTAAGGTATACGTAAGGTATGCACAACGTATGTTTTGAATTTCAAAAGCTATTGAGAGGAAGTCGAAGTATGAGAGTGAGCAAAATCACGTGTGAATTGGTCGGTGTTAAGAATTACACAGCAGCTGTTTTGCTGAAACCATTGCCACTCAAACTTTCAAAATGTACACACATATATTATAATGTTCAATTTTTACATTTTCTGACCGCGAAATTTGAAAAGAAACATTATTGTTCTTATGTTCGTAAAAATTTTTGGTAATATTCTGTTATATTCGCAAGACGTTTTGTAAGGAAAACCGATAAAACGAATCACGAGTACAAACAAAGCACTCGGTGTTTGGCAATAGGTGAATTTTAAATTTCAAACATAAAAATATCAAAATACAAGTACTTTTTTAAACTGAAGAAAAAAATGTGACTTTATGATTTTATTCTGAAGACTAGGTAATAAATTACAACGCGTCTAGACATATTCCCTAACAATAATTAGTATACGTTGAGATTTCACGAATTATTTAATTAACCACTTACCAGACTTTACGGCTGAATGTTTCTATGGCAGACATTCTTTGTAAAAAAATTACTTGGAACACCAAATGACATTAGGAGCAACTATTACTTATCGCACCATTTTATATGAAATTAAAACTGTTCCAACGTAACACATTCGACTAACCGCAAAATGTCGAAAAATCAGAGTTGTTTGTAAAATCGTTTAAGAAATAACAATAACTACAGACGCACGATGATTCCGACGTTATTACAACACGACTGCCGATGATTGAAACTAGATTAACCCGATTCCGATAGGTACCTACATATACGATTAATATTGATTTACATACTTAACTTAATAGTGTGGTAAAGTTTTTATTTTAATTATGTTAATCAAGAGCGACTATATTTTAATGCTCTGAATTATTGTTCTATTCGCTTATACACCCATAACACTAGACAGCGCGTATATAAATCACCTTTAAAAAAATTTCAATTGTCATGGTCTCTAATCATGCATAATCATTTTGTTACAGTGTTCTAGTTTGTTGCGTACGCCATATTGTACTGTAGATTCTGAGCGTAGCCAAGAACGGACAGTGATTTGTAAACAATTTTATTTTGTTTATTTTCAATTATAGCGAAAACGTCCGAATTTCTATAAATATTGAAAAAAAACATGAAATCGTCACCCACCGATTGGGAAGAGTGACGGAAATGTATTTTCAAAACTAGGAAATTATCTAATATATTTTACGAATTGTTTTGAAGTCGTTTTTTCATAAAACTTTACAATTAAATTTTAAATACTCGAAATTTTTATACGAACATAACAACGTATTTTTGCATGATTGGTTAAAAAATTTTGGAAATTGGTTCCGAGTGTTTTTATTGTTGATCTGTTTATTAATTGTTGTTATTATTTTGTAACCATTTTTTTTTTTTTTTGCGATATCTCCTCTGAAATCGTTCATTGAAATGTTCGCACTTATTGAAACAGCATGAGTTCAAACATAATAACAATTCGGATCAGTTTCAACCATTTTCGCGGTTGGTAAACATTATATAACTTCAAAGTATTTAATTTGTTAAGTATTTAACACACAAAGCTCACTCAGAATTATAATTTTTGCGAGCAATTGTCACTTCAAAACTCAGTATAAAATGTCAATTTATACCTTTCAAAACAGTCTTTTTTTTTTCTTCTTTGCCTCTCTCCTAACTATTTGGGGTGTGCCGTCCACGTCATATTCCTCCACTTATCACGATCATTGACATCCCCTAGACACACATACATACATTTAAAAATGGTAATTTTCCTAATACGAGTATAGTGCAGACCTAAATCACCCGAGACTTATCAGGTACTTATACATGATTTTTTTTAGTTTTTTTTTTTTTTCGGTAACCGATTATTAGAACTTAATATTATTGTTTGGCACATCATATACGTTGCTTTTGCTCCGGATTTATATTGTAACGCACTTGCTTTCACGACGATTTTCTACGGGGAAAGTGCGTCATCACATAGAACGCTCGTTAAATTAACTGAGTCGACGTAATGTAATACATTAAATCGAAACATATATGCTTGGCGAGTAAATACTTACTACAATTTGCCAATTTTTACCCGCGATTTAAGTTGGTAGGTATTCAAAAATGTGATGTGTTTTGTCACGAAAATAAAAAAATAAAAACCGTTTATTTCCAATCAAAAAGTCGAAAACAAACATTAAATATAGTGTTTTTATACCATATAATAAGTTCCAGTTACAAACGTTGATTAATACGTTTTTTTAGTTTTTCAAACTGATATAAAACAAAACTCAACTATAAGTCCTTGACTAGGCGAAAACGCATTATTGCCTCCATTACGGAATGCGTCTCATAAAATAATAATTATTTTTAAACTTAAATCGTACGTATAGTCGTATTTTTAGTTCGCTGTTCAAAACCAGAAGTATGAATTTGCCCCGGTCTAAAGACGTGTACCGTAAACCAAACACGTCATAAATTTATGTTATATTTTATTGGTATTTAGTTGTTTACCGAAAATGTTATGAACCGAGAACGATACTCGTATAGGTACAATATTACGAATCGAAAAAATAACAAAATCTATACATAAAAAAAAAAAAAACTATATTTTACGCATTAATATAACGTTATGTGCGACCAGAGTACGGTAATTATCTCAAATCAAAATTATATTGACCGGACGTCGTACCTGAGTTTGTGCGTCATTTTTATCAGCGTAAAAATCCTCGTCCTACATGTTATATATATAAATAGGTAGTCGTATATATTTCATAGAAAATCGTTTTTTTATTTTTACTTATTAATAATTAGCATTCCGAGCGGGTCAATTAAGTTTGCGTGTTCTCCACGAATATAATATACAGCTAGTTCAAGTGTAATTTATTTTTATGTCTCCCGCCGAACAATTATTATTATTATTTTATATACACACTTATATTCGAAGCACTGCAGCGTGTTTGGCAATATTTTAGTTGTTTTGTTCACGAAAAAAAAAAATAAAAATAATAAACGAATATCCAAGCGTGTTTCGCATAATATTAACGTGTAATTTAAATTACCGTTTCGTAACATCATATTCGTTCGACGAATTTTCACAGTCTTAATAACTTATTAGGTGTTCATAATTTATCATTAACATACTATTATTACATTTGTCATTTGTACGACCCGTAAACGACTGAGAAGTATGTGCGCGCACTGCATTGCACGTGTACCTATTTCATTAGCGTGTCAAAATTACGATACTAATCTTGTATTATGTAAATGTGATTTTCGACAATAATAACGGACACTATATACACTGTCGCGGCACGTTATACAGCTTGTCTCGCACGGTTTGTGTGGTGTTCTTGGGACCGTACCAATATAATACCTATCTGTGAAACTATCAAGATAAATTATAATCGAAAAAATCCGTCTGTACTTTCAAAAGAAGCTTAAAATTTACGGCGTACGCGCATTATTAAACGTGTACGGATATTGTATCGTTTTCGCAGTCGATTGTGCTATAACGACGTTTTGTTGCTTCGAAACAAAAGCTGAAAATATAATAATTGTAACACGACGTTGAACGCGTTTCGGTGCGTATAGGATTGCACGAAATTATCAAAAACCAAAAGTGTATGTTGAAAAAAATCGAATAATATCAAATCCACGTTAAAAGCACTTACTACTGCCCATCGGTCGCGTATTGCAGGAGATACAGAGTATATAAACGTGTTACATAAGTAATAAAAAGATTGAAAACAACGAATATGAACATGTTAAGTTCAAACGTCCATTATTCATCCAGAGTCCTCAGAGCGCTTGAACAAAAATCGTGCGTTTTTCGAGTGTTTTTTAACCCTGTGTATGAGAAAATATGTTTCGAGACTTTCAACTGAAAACCGAAACCAAGAACCGTTAACTGCAGCTTTTGTGGATTTCAACATTATTTTGTTTATTTTTTACGGACTAATCCTGCTGTCGGTTTTTAATTCCCGACGTGTTCGTCGACGCTTGGCGGGAAGCGAAAAATCAAAACGTGGCGAAATCCGTGAAAGAATAAAATGAAAACTACAAAGTCTTACAAGTTACGAACGTTTCAAAGTATCCATTTTCAATGGTTTTAAATATTTTTCTGTAATGCTCGAACATTAGGCGAAATCTCGATAAATACGTTTCGAACACTAATCGATGTTTCGATGGTAATTTTTCGTACGTAAATTGGATCAAAATTTTACTTCGCCTCGGGTATATCGCTCATATATGCATATTTTGAAAAACTATACATTTTTTATACTATTATGCTGCGCTCGGAAAAAAAACTGCCAGTAGGATATTCGAATTTGTGATAAATTATAATACGCAGTATAATTTTAGTTTTATCACGATTTTCTGTACGTGTATCGAACGGATTAAAATTTTAAAATGGTGCAAAAAAAAAATAGCTTTCGTGACGTGCTGAATTACGGGATTTTTTTTTTTTTTTTAATCTACGTTTAGCCGATAAAAATTAATGTAATTTCTTATTTTGCAGAAAACGTCTGAACTTTCCATCCGCCACAGATGGATGAGTCGGATAACAATTATTGATAATTTACGGCTCGAAATGCGGACGTATTTAGACGTTACGCGGTGTGGAAAAAAAAAAACCGATGTCTAAGATTTACTACTAAACGCCGACAAATTTGTCGTCGGACGTGCGATGGCGTCAATAAACTGTAGGTAATTCTATTTTTTTTTTTTCGATTTTTTTATACCGGCTTCACCGCAAAGATTGAAATCACAGCCGAGGCGGAAATCGGCGAAAGAAATCGCACGCGAACACGCGCGAACTGGCCTTTTATGGGTACTATATAGAGACGAGGTGATAATCATTATTATCATTAATCCATATATAATAATAACGGCCACGACATTTATCGTATCGTAAAGTCGTAATCGGAATCCCGCGGATGAGCACGTTAAAAAAAGAAAAACGTACATAAACGATGGGCATACCTCTAACCGAGTGAAAATCATATAAAAACTGTTGATTTTTTTTCGCCCGCTAAACAAACACTTTAGAGAATGCAGGAATATCAGAGTCGTATTTAAAGAATGTCTAAAAAAGTGGGTGGAGGTGGGTTTAAGTCACGGTTTTCCAAAATTTTACCGAACGTACAGGTACTATCAAATGAGAAATATTTCACTAACGGTGCGTAGATCTAGTATCCGGGCGTAAGTACGTCTCTGTGGAATAAAAATCGTTTCGAAACTTTGTTAAGTTTTAAGTCTTTTACGCATTTACACGTAGTAGGAATCACTCGTTTTGCAAAATAGTACAAATACGAAAATACACCTACAGTCCGGTATTTATACAAAGTATCATAGTGTCTGAAGTCCGGAAAAATGTATTGGTTTTCACATAACGTGTGTGTTTTTTTTTTTACGATAACTCCTTCAATATGCTCCGATTTTTTACGCCAGTACCTCTAACGATAGGTATATGGTACTTTGAAGGGTCACAAACTTAAGCGTCTGTAAGAAGTTAGAATCAAAAGACTGAACAAAAATTAAGGAAAAAAACGTTAACGGAAAACGCGTTTTTGACATAATCGATTTAGATTTTTATGCCATCCGCAATCACGATCGGAACAAGCTGATTGACATTCACGCACTATAACGGTAGGATACGGGTCTGATAAAAATTGAAAAAAAACAATTTCCGAGCCAAGTGTAGAACATTGAAATTTTCGAAAGTTTTTATTTTTTTTATACTTTTGTTCGATAAAAAAATTTAATATTCCGCAAAAAGTTTTGTGAATTTAATACGACATTCCCGACGTATAATTTCACACACGCTACGAAAAATTTCGAAAATCCGTGGTCACAATATTTATATATTTGGTTTTATAAAGTTGGACATAACTTTGGAAAACAATTTGTTGTTACTCAAACAAATCTGTCGTTTAAGACTTTAAAATTTGCGTTGTGTCGATGATCCACTCGGGGTAGATTCTACTAAAAATGCGTACAAAAAAAAAAGCGTTGAAAAAGCGTGTCGTTTTGATTTTGTAACAACGAAACCGCGCGCAGCAGCTGCCGAGTTGTGCAATCCATACTAAAAACACGCGATCGAACGATGGTCCGAAATTTTCACGCGTTGTCCAAACCGAACCGAACCTGTTCCTTTACTGGTCCGTCCTGTCCGTTCCGCTGTTTGCAGAGTCGCTGCGAGCGCACCCAGAATCGTTATTTCCGTATGCGATTTTTCCGTTGCTCACAGACGTACGCTGCGACTTTTACGTTATAAACCTTGCAAAACGGTAGTGACACGGGGGTTTTTCACTTTTTTTTTTCCATTTTCTTTTCACTTTTTACTCGTAAAATTAACCGCGAAGAGTAGCCCCGCGTTCGAGTGCAGGCCGCAAGTATAATAACGCGACGACGTAGGTAGCAGCGGACAGATGGGATGAGCCGCATTATGTTCATGCAAATGTGCCGCCCCCTCGCGCGCCGAAATCCGGGCGCGGCGGTTATACTAGTAGGTGCTCGCGTTAATCCGAAATGAAACAGTAAAAAAAAAGGAAACGATAAAAGAAAAAAAAATTCAAAAACCGGTTAACGGCATTGTTTCGACACGGCTAACGTTTAACAATAATAATATATTCTCTCTCTTTTCTCTCTCCCCGTTTTTTGTTTCACGCGCGCACCGGTCCATTGTGCCGCGCCGGTGCTCGACGATTGTTATCGTCAGCGGGTGACGACGAAATCCCTTTGTGCCCCGTGTTTACACATGAAGGGACAATAATTAACAAAAAAAAAATCGAATTATCGGCCGTACGGATTGTTTTAAGTGCGCCCCCTCGTTCCGAGGGCTTATCTCCGCGGCATCTCCGCCGTATGTACGTACTTGACGATGAAAATATTATGTTGCATTTATTTTTATTTTTTGCGTCACTGTTCCGGTGGACTGTTTCGTGCGCCGACTCTGTATAAATACGTATAGGCACGTTTTGATTTCCACCGGTCGTCGGGTTCTTAACGTCCATACTGCCGAGCGGAAAACGCGTTTTAGTTTTTACGCGCTGTTCGTGTCGACTGTTCGTGTCGCCTGCGCAACGAGGTCGGCCGTAAAGTGCGAAAAATTTGCCGACCCTCGTCCGTATCGGAAGCGTGGTGTTCGGAGCGTTCTGCGCCGTTCCGCGTCTCGATCAAGAAGTGTGCAGAACTGTGTTTTCTATACACGTTCCACAGTTTGTGCCGTTTTCAGTGTTTAAAAGGTCCGAGCTTCGATATCTTTCCGCAGACTTTTGAATAACGGACCATAAAGGACGCCAGGAGACGAGAAACAGCGAGAGAGAGAGAGAAAACCCGATCGTTCGGGCTGTCGCAGTGTGCCGACCGACCGAACCGTGTTACAAAGTGTGTTTAGTTTGGGGGTCGGTCGCGCGGGTAGGTTGGGTGTTCGATGTTATGATGACAATGATAGGAAAAACGAAAAAACGAACACCGTCCTCCGCGATCACAGCCCAAACAATGTTTTTTTTCTACCTCGCTCTAATCGGTCCCGTGCATTGACTAACTGCAGGGCAGGGCTGAAGTGTGGGATGTCCGCTGTCCATATTATCACAAGAAAAAAAAAAACGAAATGTTCAACACGAAAACGAGTTTCGTTATACACCAAACTTTTCATACGAAAAATCGTCCAAGAAAATGAATGATATTTAAACGGAAACGAAGATTTCTGCTGAAAAACACAAAGGCTGTATAAAACAAGCACTTATCAAGTATGTTGTTGAGATACAGTTAAAAGCGTACAAAACTTGAGAAAAAATTGCGTTTTTCATTCACTCGATAAAATAATGAAAGTGGTAATGTCTGTAACTCTTCTAATAATGTCGGTAAAATACGAGTACTTTATTTCTAAAAAATTGTTTACTCACGATCATCCGAACGACTGGAGAAGATAACCGATTCAATGTTTTCGTTCGTTAAGTTTTTAATCAAATTTTATCCAACGTTGTTCCATTTAAATAATTGTTCTCGAACTTCTGAACTGTGCGTAACCGTTGTTTGCTAATAGAACGTTTATTTTATCATGGACCAAAATATTTCGCAACTCGTCGCAAATTTTCAAAACCGAATTGTCCGTCAGATGTTGAATCATCTTTAAAGATTTCACTTTTCAATGACGCCCCCTGACGATAATTTCAAAAGAATGCCCAAACGTTTTTGGTATAAAACCGTTGTTCGCGATTTTCGTACGAATTGTTTTCGTTTACATAGAAATTAAATTTATGCGACGTTGATGTAGTGAGTACGCGATTAAAAAACTCGACTGCTTAAACGGTCTTCTCGTTTATCCGGGATTTTCGCAGGGGAAAAAAACAACGTAAAATTAACTTTGTTCAGCTGCCGTCCCGTGACGGGGCCCGTATCGCGCTGGTCCCAAGGCAAACGAACGGTGAAAATCCTATAATCCGAAAATGTAAAACGTCGCGATTGAATTAACTCTCATTGGAAACAATTAGTCGGTCTTCAATTCGTTCATTCTGGTACACGCAATATCAGTCGGTGAACGATTACTACACATGGATTATTTGAAAATTTTAAATTAAAAATGCGTTTTCCTCCAAGCTCCAAAAGAATAAGCTCGAGTTTTTTAACATTGTATACTTAAGTATTATAATTTATATAAATATAAGTCATCTCGTATATAAAAACTGTTTGTACCTAATTGTCCGACGTTGGCTCCTAAATTATTTATCCGATTTTAGTGCGGTTTTTTTTTTTTGGATTAAAAAGAACGGGTTTTAGGCATAACGTTTTTTAAAAATTCCACCCTTATGACCTGGAGCACAAATTTTGTCGGAATTTCGATACTTCTTTTGTTTTTTCATGAACGGTCGTTATTTGGGTTCCACGGAATCAATCTTTAGTTGTTTGTTCGGCTTAAAAAAAAAACCATCCGATATCCGATATAGAGGTAAAAATAAAAACTGTTATTTTTGGTCGAAATTTTTTTGGAACCTATGCAAATAATGAAACGTCTCGTACAGCGTTATCCAAAAGTGAACTTCTTAAAAGGGTGATTTGTATGGAGAGGAAGTGAAAATGAAAACAGAAATGGTACATTAATATTAAACCATGCTGAACCTGGGCAAATCCAGGTAGGTACAGCTAGTTATATATATAAATATAATAAAATGGAAGCAATTTTGTCCAAATCTGACGATTTTAGATTCTGAGCGAAGCGAGGAAGCTATTTTGCTCCGATTTTCATCAACAGTACCTTTTTCCGGTAGAGAATTTTATATCCTTGGTGCATTATTGATTGTGTTTTTTCGAAATTTTAAATTCCAAAAAAGTTTTTCAGGAAAAAAGAAATAACGGAAAAAAGTACGAAAAACGCATTTTTGACAAAATCAATTTTGTTATTTAAGAATTTTAAATTTAGTATGTTGTGTAAAACGAAAATCGCTATAAGTATACGAAAATTTCAAAGAAATCGGCCCAGTAGTTTTCAAGAGCGTACAAGAAGAGTGTCGATAAAATGATGCGTCACACTAAAATATTATATACTGTTCGCCGACTGGGTGCCGCGCTGGTTCCGGGAAAAAGTTTTTTGCGTTTTTCTTCAAGTGTTTTCTCATTTTCAGATCTTGTAACTAACATTTAACCCATATTCCATTGTCCTGTTTAGCTGAAATTTTGCATGCAGCTTTGTTTAGGATTAGGTTTTCTTTTTTTATTTTTGTCATCACTTTTTTTTAGTAGAAAAAATGCTCTAATTTTAAGGTACGTTACCTCAAAAGATCGATATAGTTGATCCGAGATGGTACTCTATTTAGGAAACGTTGATTTGGAAAAGACGAAAACGGTGATATTCCCAAAAGTCTTCCGTCCGTTTGACTTGAAATTTATACGTGTCGTTGAAAAGGGCTTATCTGCTTTTTCAATATTATTTTCGCGTACCAAAGTGGAAAAAACCCGTGAGTCATTTAATTGATTCGCCTGCGACCCGTCATCTTATTTTGACACGTCCCGAAATTTTCACGATTTTGCGCGATTATTCTCGTTTTTTTTTTTTTTCAATTTCGAAACATCGCCTACGATCGAAACGTGCACAACAAAATCTCTTTTTCGCGTAAATAGGTACATATTTCGATCGACGACTTTAATAATTACCACGTTTCGCCGTCCGTCACGTCGTTGACCGTTTTTTTTTTTTATTCATTTTATTCAGACCATTGTTTTGTCGGTTCGCACCCACGCGGACGTTATAATACGAGATACGTCCGTCCAGATAAAATTTAGAGGTATCCGTGTGTGTGCGTTTTTAATGATCATTGTGTTGGTCCGAAAGCTTAACTTCTCTTATCTGCTCGGCCCGATCGGCCGCAATAGGTGGTACCCGCGTGCATACCTGTGATTCATTTATATTCATACGAATCTCGGTTGTCTATCTCCGCCGCCGCCGCCGCCGCCGTGTCATTGTGATTTTAATTTTCTTTTTTTTCGTTTATTTATTATTATTTTTTCCCGAGCGCTCGGTAGCCCTACACCGACTTATCTTTCTTGTCAGATGTCATTCATTTGTTATGGTTATAACATTGTTCGGCCGAACGAACGGCCCGTTATTACAATAATATTATATTGTATTATAATATTATATTATTATTACTATCGTCGTCGTCGCAGTCGTCTTCGGTTGTTACGCGTGTTGTTTCGTTATTCCCATCGTTCGTGTGTGTGTGTGTGTGTTTTTCACGTGTTCATTCATATAATAATAATAATAATACGAATACATTATTGTGCGCCTATCTGGACTCGATAGTCGTGTGTGTCTTAACTATACACGACACAGGCGTGCGCGTTCGGAGAAATTCCGTTTGCGCTTCGCGTACAACACACAGGAATACGGCGATAATAACGATTACCCACACAGCTGGGGCGATGCTCGTGACGAACGATGTTTCGCGCCAAAATCTGAATGTCTAAAAAATTCGTACAAAACCGATTTTGAGAGTTGATCACTAGTTTTTGGAAAAACATACAAGAAGAAAACTGTGTAAAAAAAACAAAAGTAAGCGCCGGTATCAGTCTAGTTCGCGTGGGCGACTACGCTTTGGGCGGTGGGTTTAGAGATTGTGGTAAAAACGCATCATTTAATTTCCGAAAGCAACGACGGATCGTTCGCCTTGAAAAATACGGTTCTGTGCGAGCTCGGTTGTCCGGTACACGTCGTGGTGAAAACAAATTTTGAACGTGAAAAGCTCTTGTCAAATCTTTCCTATTTCGGTGTTGCGTTGGTTCAATATTTATTTTGGATGATCGAAAAAATCGATGTGGAAAAAACACGTTTCACGTAATTATTAGCCCCGTAAGAAATACACGGCCGCCCGGAATGACGAGTTTTACGACAAAATAGAGCTACGTGAGATCGGCTATAAACCAAAATTTTGTTAGCCGATTTTCAAAATTTTTCAACGTAAAACTATCTCGTTTAGATTGTATTAAGATTCAAACGTAAAAACTGAGGTTTTATGGAACAAAAACTGCAAAAGTTCAATAATTCAAAATATTCAAAATTCCATAACTTAAATTTGATCAAAATCGATTGTAAAATAAGCAGTAAACTCGTTAAACCCTTATCAATGACACGTATAAATTTCAAGTCGAACGGAGCGCTTTCAACCGTTTTCGTTTTTTCCTCAGAACTTAAAAAATAATCAAAAATTTTAAAAACGTTCCGGATAAAGTACCATCTCGGATCAATTATCTATCTTTTGAGAGATATCGTACGTTAGCATTCTTTCTGCTAGAAATTGTGATCACGAAAATTGAAAAGAAAAAAAATCTAAATTGACGTGTAAAAAACACGTTAGTTATTTGGGCCTCCCATAAAAAATACACTGACGCCCAAAATAATGACAATTTCAAAGTTCCATAACTTCCTTAAAAATGATCGACCGAAATTTCAGCGGAACACTCATAAGACCCTCCTAAACGACATATATCAAGTCGATCGGAGCAACTCGAAAAATTGGGCCGTTTTTTGTTTTCCTCAGAACTTCAAAAAACGCTTCAAATTAAGTACCATCTCGGATCCGTTATCTTTCTTTTAAGGTATCGTGCGTTAAAATCGATGCAGGTTTTCTGTAAGAACATTTGATCACAGAAAAAAAAAAAAACATCATTTTAAAACCATTCTTCGCTGACGCACAAAAAAGATGGAAAATCGTTTTCCAGTGGACTGTATGTAAGTATAGCGAATTCGAATCTGCATTTTTCAAAGTGCTTATCTCGTCGTCATTGATCGTACTTTTGGCAAGGGTAACGCAGTGGTCTAAATCCCACGATTTGTATGTGATTCAGAGGGAAATGTGATCGCGGTCCACAACGAGAAAAAAAAAAAAGTCCTGTTTTAGGTAGTACATTAATAATTATCGTGCCGATATATGTTTCGGTTAATTCGTTTTTTTTTTCTTTTTCCAGCACGTACGTTAAGCCACTGAGCATGTTCAGAACACGTTCTTTCGAAGGCGCAATGATTTATCATCGCACGTACCGAAAAACGTCGTGTGACACTACCACAAACGACTACTCGCCCGACCTAGAACTTACTCCCGTTTTTATTGTAAAACTTAGAGACTCATTACAGCGACTTTCGTCGGGCATAAACGATATGTGTGCCTTTTAACAAGCATAAGATGTTAGTACTTAAGTGACGTATGTTTATTTGTTCGGTTCAAATTTTGTTCCGCATTCGCGTTTCATAGTTAAATTTTTAAGAAATCTCATTGATGATGTCATTTAAATACAAGAATATCTGTTATTGTATGTTGGTTTACTAACATACACAACTCAATATCTGTATAGTATATTATATTATGATAGTTTACAAAAGATATAAATTGTTTATCTTGTACACTATAGTTAAACGATTCCGTCAAAAAGTAAAAATGTGTTTTAAAACTTTGTTCGCGTTAATCAAAAAGAATGCGCGAATTAAAATTTGTATTTTCGAAAGTGTATTTTTTTTTTTGCACGTATTTGCAGTTACATTATTTCCGTTTTATGGAAAGAAGGTAAACGCAGCGAGTTCCAACGGTTTAATAATTCAACTCGTTATTTTTTAATCTAAAAGTTTTCAAGTTTTACAATTTAATCGAAATGACTTTTAGAGAGCGAAAAAATGGGTGGACAACGTTTGAAAGTCAAGTACTAACAACTTCGGATCTCAACGTGTTGGGTTATGATAGAACTTACGTTATACCGCAGTCTGAATAAGTAAGTAAGTTCTTAACCTATAGAGTTATAGCCGTACGCCGAGAGACTCCATTACCACCATTCGGTCATTCCGTGAGCGTTGAATGCAAAATCCACTGTATTTTTAAATCACTCGTAGTTGTTTTACTCAAGACGATTGTACTGTTATAAGTTATGGTTTTTAGTAATACACTCGAGTACTAACTGATACACAATCTATACGTGAATAAGCAACTTGATTTCGGTAAGTTTTTCGTTTCCACTCGTACATGCAGCGCGGGTACCTCCTACTCGGAACATTTATTCGGTATACGACTTTGAAGTTTCAACACTTGCGGTTCATGCTTGTTGCGGACCGTCGATTGGTTAGCTATTTAAATACGAACGCATAAAATAGTTACCTTACTTATAGATATACTTAGAGATAAAGTATACCTATCTATATTATGTTCTATTAGGTCGAATAATCGAATATTGTAACAATTAAATATGAAAAATTCGTTTTCGTATTGTTCCAATGACGCTTTTAACCAAAAATATATAAATAAACCTGATTATAGTGTTCTCGTGTTCTTTATGTATGCGACGAGTCTCGTTTATACAAAATTTTCTGGTGGCGTTTTTACAAAAACCGAATGAATCGCTTTTTCTTCGCTACCTTGGACGTCGTCCTGATTTTCGGTGAATAATATTTCAACACATTTTTTATTCGTTAAAAATTGTAAACTACGAACTTTGTGATGTTACACGACATCGGTATGTTCATGGATAGCCGGTTCGTTGTCGGCTCACAATGAAAGAGTATAAAAACGATACAACAACAACAAAAATTATTCCCTATACTACATAAAGTACAACGCTTTCCGTGTTCATTACATCGATTTAGTTCCGAATGAACGCGTCTGAATGAGAAGATTTTTATTTATTATTATTCTTGTAATGCGCAACATCGGACGCGTATACAGTTTTATGATTACCGTCCATTATGATTTTTCAATTAAAATCGACCGCATTTTTCAATCAGTCGATATATTGTCGTTCGTTTTCGTGCGGTTACACGCACCGACCGATCGAGTCCGTCGATGCCGGAGCGCCTCGCACTACCTACGTTATTATTACCCAACACGTCTGCTACTGGAAACGGAACAAAATTTGGCAAATTCGACGTTTAAATCTAAAAGCGTTCACATTTTTCGGTTCGTCGATCTTGCAAAGTGCGTGCGTTTTAGCACAATAAGTGTATAAGGATTACCGACGGATCTGCAATTTAACCTGTAAACCAGTGCAAAGTTGTAAGTATAACAGTAAGTAAGTAAAACAGCCGTTGTACGCGACGATGTTAAAAAAAATAATACTTTTGGCAGTGCTACAAAGTGTTTATCGATAACATGACGATTAAGGAAATCGATTGGTTCCAAGTAAACCAAACGCAGTGTTTCTAAAATCAAAACGCGATAATGTACAACACGGACATTTATAAACGATTTTCGTGTGTTATTTTTCCGTGTAGGAATAATTAACTAGTTTCGAGATCCGGCCAAGTAGTCTCGCTGCCGCGGTGGTGCACTTCTGTGGACGAAAAATCGGTCTAACGAGTCATGAAGAAACTGATTCTATGTGAAGTAAGTACAGCATAAAAGGAACGAATGATAATTATCGTTTCTTTTTTATATAAATAACGTGGTACAAAACGCATTATGTTTACTGACAAAAAAGATAAAAACGGCCATTTTCCGCGTTAACTGTTTGGTGGCCTGCACAATACGTTGTGCAGTTTGTATGAATTTGAAGAAACACACCAATATAACGGCGGTACACATTTCGTTTTAAACACGTTTTAATTTTTATTATTGACGTTTCACTTTCACTGGCCGTGACCTACATAAAAAATTTAGAAAAAAATGTACACTTAAGTAGGTAGTAGTATGAGGGGCGGACGGCCGTCGTAACAGATCCGTTGATTATCAAAAAAAGTTACGTCTTTATTATTTACGACACAAAATTGTCGTTTATTTTTTTTTAAGTACGGATAACGGACAAGCTTATTCCTCATTTTACGTATAATAATCGTTACACACAGACGAGATTAGATATTTTTTTTTTTCTAAGCGTAGAACGAGTCCGGTTCGGCGAAATCGTTTTTCGCCATTATGCGACGGCCCGTATTGGTTTATAATGTTTTTGAACGATTACGTATTTTTTTTAAAGATCCCGATGCGACCGTGAGCGTGCACAACAATATTATGTGTTTGTAATAAACCGGTAATCGCCAACAAATATTAATATTTTCGATTACGGGTTTCCGGCAGTAGATAATAACAATTATTATTATTATTCGCACGCTCTTTTTATCAAACACTGTATAACGACGCGACGAACAGGTTTTTGTCGCAACATAATCGCCACTGCGGATTCTGGCTCAAACGGAGTAGGGAATCATCATTGCGAACGAAAAATTCATTTTACAGTATAGATAATACACACACATATAGCTGTTTATTACTTTGTTTTCTATTTTTTTTTTTTATATACGATCGTTTAGGAAAAAATCGTTACGGTATGCGCGTAGGTTTTGCACATAGACGGTAGTATTTCGTGTACAGTTTGAAAAAATAATTGTACAATATTCGAATATTCGCGTAGCTGTCGTCCAGCTTAAAATCGGCAATCCGTAACACCCCGGTAAAGTGTTTGAACAACGATATGTATTTAGAAAACATTTTCAAATGTCAAACTGTTTCTCGATAGCGCAGTTTGTTTTCATCCGTTTTCTATAATCCGTGATTAGGTACTGCACGTTTGTGCCGATTTTAAAACGCATTTCATAGTTTTCCAAAACGAAACCGACTAAATTATTATCCGACAATATTGCGTACTCATTGCCGATATGGTCGTGTATACAATACGCAGAATACAATTATTTTAGGAATCTCCTAATCCCGCAGAATTTAGTACCTATATATATTGCACAGGAATGGCACACGAAACAACAATGAGTGAAAAATGATAACTTTTTAACGGACTATTACGCGTTAAAAACACCATAAATATGTGACGAACAGTAGAGAAGAATGTATTAACTATTACACAAAACACCGAATACGTAAAATGCATAAAATCTGTTTTATTTTTCTGTCCACGAGTTCAAGCGATCGACGGTAAGAAAAACGTCCGAATAGTCAGTTTGAATTTAACGTGAAAAACAAAAAACGAACCATTCGTCGTCACCTCAACAACTGTAAACAAATTTTCAAACATAACATTCGTATTACTCACTATGTGTACATAATATACAGTTAATCCAAAATGTTTGATGAATTTTTTTTTTAAAACCCAAAAGGTCACTTGATAAATATACGAGCGTGTGACGTTATATTGAAACTGATGTATTATAATTATACGATTCGGTTGATAAAAACCGTTCGATTTTCTTTCTCCATTACTCACGATCGATCAAAACGCACGTGACTTATAATGTATTCTCATTAGGTACAATGCTATGTAGAACAAATACGTAAAACGTTGTATTACTATACATAATTGAATTTCCGTTTAGAGGGCGTTCGCATTGAATCATTATTACATTATTATGTACATTTTCCTATTCGTTTGATGAAAATAATTACGTTAGGTAAATTTTGTAAAGCGAATAATTGTACGTGTACCCCCTATTATATAATAATAATAGTGTAAAAATATAAAATAATACACAATATTTAGTACACGCCCATTAAATTCGACATTTCGTCCTTTGTGAACGCATATTATATTATATGCCCATAATAGTATGATAGTAATCGAAAAATCTGTAAACGTCGCGTTAATTCATTGTAAAATACGGACCACATCTGTTCCATAAGTCCCTCCTCGCCATTGTTCCATTTTATCCGTTCCCGGAAGTTTTCGACCCGTTAATTTTGTATATTGTTTCAGGATTATTTTTTTTTTTTGAAAATCGCAATATGTTCATCGAATAAATTAATTCAAAACCGAAAATATCAGTGAGCGTTTAAACGATTTTTTATATTTTCGGTTCGCAACAACGCGGTTATTTTGTAAACAATTTTCGTTTCCCGTTAGGTATAGTTACTTGAAAAAGTCGGTTCATGAGACACGTTGAAGTAGAATAATTTGCTTATACTGCTAATTCGCTTGATACGCTCATGTAAACTTGGAATATATTTTTTTTTTTGTTTTTCGAATAGAGATCATAATGATTACGATACGTTTTCTCGTTTCTGGAACGATTTTTAAAGTTTACGGACATATACCCTTATCCTCGTAAAGTTTTAAATCGAATTCAAAGATTATTGTCCAAGCGTCAGGTATCTTTATATACACACACACATTTCCTTGTAAAAAATAGAAAACAAACATAAATAAAATTATAATGATGTTTTTCAATGCACTAACCTACATCCTACTTAAATCATTAACCTAAAATGTAAACCAATAAATTATTATGATACACATCAAGGTACACTATAACTATAATGTACCTAATATCTAGGTATATCCATGAATTATTAAAACGAGTTTCATATTTGTATTCAAAATTAGTTGTGTCAGTTGAGAATCGTAACAAATATAGTATAAACTAATGGCGGCTATTACCTTCGAGGTTGTCCTATACAATGTACCAAAGTTGAAAAAACATGTCGTCAGAATCACTCACATACATATATATACACACATTTGTTTTTTCGCCGGACCGTCTAATTCAATGTTTTTAAATTGAATTATTAAAATTGTATTTAAAAAAGCATATTTTGTTTACGTACTGTTTTTAAATAAAATATTAGCCGGGTACTATTTGTTATTCTCAATCCCAAGGCTCAAGCAATCATATAATCCTATTAAATAGGTAAGTGTTATTATAGTTGAATTCGTAGACCATGGTTCTATTTTAAGCGAAACATCTTGGCTATTGCACAATCTAACATGATTTATACGATAATGAAATATTTAACAATTTACTGACTACATCGATTAACAGTTTTCAAAAACTATAATAATTTCTTGAGGTATATATTGTAAGCAATTTAATAATTCTGAGCGTAGCGGATTATAGGATGTATTAATTTTAAAATGATTTTTTTGTCATTGTTTTATCGTCACACGCGTTAGTCACTTTTTTGGGTATAAGCATAATTTTTGATTCGATATTTTTTATAAAATAACCCCGCCAAAGTTAGAAGACGATTGAACTGAGACGGTATTTACTTTGTTCAAAATGATTTAAAATTTCGTTCAGGTTTTACACATCGTTTAGATTCACAAAACCGACACACAAAACAAATTTCAATCGATTCAGAAAAATTTTTTAAACGTAATATTGAACTCTGCAGAGTACTAACTGAGCAGTTCCAGCAGATACACGCGTACTAATACACGTAGAATATACACACACCTACATATTATAATTGATTAACGTTAAGTTTTTCCGATTAGTCAACTACAATATTATCGATGATCGAGACTTGTGTAGAAAAAATTTTGAACTGAATGGCCGTAACCGTATCAAATTTATCGAAACGTTTTTAGTGACCGAGAAAAAAAAAAAGTACCGACCCGGCAGAACCTTGAGTTAACAACATTTTCAATAATTTTAAATGTAAACGTGAATAATTTTAAATTTAGACACCGGTTAGCTAGTCTATTGTTCATTTTTTTGTTTTCTTGTTGAGGTTATTATCATATCAGCGAAGAAATAATATTTTAATAAACGCGGACTTTTTACGTAAACAATATATATATATATATATTCCGACCACTGCGAAGCAAGTTTAATCATGGTTTTTTTTAGACAGGCGTTATGACACCTGCTCCTATAGTATTGTTAAAAAATGTTTTTTTTAAATTATAAGTACTTCAAAAAAATATGTCCAAGTATAAATTTTTAATATTTATACAATTAATATATTATCTTTCCAAAAATTTTTACAAAAACTTCGCAGTCTACGATAATGTAAAATAACCCACTCACCAGAACAGTTTCGAGACCGCATATGTAAATATTTATCTCGATTTGGACGAAAGATGATTGATCGAAAATCGTTCAGATAAAAATAATATATATATATGTTTAAGTGTTACGTGCATGAGATATTTCGCGTGAAATTTTTACGTTGATCAATTGAAAAATGATTTGCGAAATTTCTTTTAGAAAGGAATCATTTCACCTTGTTAAATAGGAACGAACTACGGATAGAAGTTAAACAACGTTCAACCGAAAGTTATTTACTGCTATAAGTCGCTATGAAATAGGAGCGAATCTTTCGTGTTCTTCAAAAAAAAATGACCCGTTACCGTTCCTATAACAGCCGTTCTGTAGTCTGTGGCAAGTTTTCAACACTGTTTTTAACTCGTCAAAGTAATTGAAAAAACAAAAAGTCGAATGTAATTTTTTGAATTTTAAAATTTGTTAAGAGTCGACTAAAAAATGAAGATAGTATTTAACCAACCCACAGCATGACATTTCCTCCGTCTCTCGTTACCTAAAGAGTTAGAACGTTCGAGTCACAACTGGTCGAGACTCGATTTGAGTCAACCGTTGACGAAACAAAGCCTAGAAAACCTCGTACCTTCGCGTGGGAAAACCGGAGGAGCCTTCTCACCCGTTCGAGCGCTGAACGTATCGTGTACGGGTGTCAAAACGCTCTCTAAAGTTTTCGTATGAATAAAAGAGAAAAAAAAAAACAGTTTTTTCAGTCGTCTTTTTTGTTTTTTTGGAAATATCTGTGCGGTGAACCGGCATCACCACGACTAATACTGTTGTTGTCGCGATAAAAACCGTCTCGCGCGTTCGAAAAATTCCGCTACGTCTCGCCGGATTCGTATACTGTTTGTACCGTTTTGTTCCTGCGTGGTAATGACGACGAGCAGGACTGCGTTACCCCGTTTTCGATGGTCGGGTAATATCGATGTGCCGGGAACGGACAGCGGTGGTTCGACGTAACGCGACGTGTTCGATGGAAGACAGCCGCCCCTTTTTGTACGGCCGGCAGGGGCGACGGTACCGGAGAAACAGTTTTGACTGATTGTCCCCGGCAACCCCCCGCGAACGGCCGCTCGGATCGTCCGCCCGGGACAGCTGACGTACTGCTCGACAACGATGTTTGTATTTTAATGTTGCGTACCGTACTGTTGTTACGTGGAATTAATAATAAAAAACTCTCCGATTCACGGACGGACTCCGCGGGAGCCGATGCTTATCCGTCCCCGGGACGACATTCGGTTCCGCGCGCGCGTACGTGCGCTGTTACACTTTGATTAATGAAACTAATCAATGGTCCGTTCGTTCGTTCGTTTTTTTCATCATCATCATTTCTCAAAATAAAACGCGCCAGGCTAATAAAACGTGCGCGCACCTACGTTAGTTTTATAATCTGACTGCTGCGATTGTGTGCGGCCGTCGATGCCCGCCCGGGACGAAACGGTGTATATAGTGGCGGCACACCTATCCGCCCGGCGTGGTTCGCGGGACCGTAGCGACGGTATGTATGACCGTACGATAAACTTGTACGAGCACATCGGGTAACACTCGCGGATTATCGGCTGTCACACGAAGTTTCCGGTTCGAAACATCGGCGGCAGTGCCTCGATATCGGAAAAAACAACCCGAAATCGCCGGTAATATTTTGTAAAAACCGATGGGACGCCACTATGCTCGAGCGCTGGACGTCGTGGCCATTTCGTTCTTTCCTTTCCGTTCTGTCTTTCCTCCTTTCCTCGTTTTTCCCCGCGCCGGTACACCGAGAGGCTGCCGTTCTTCTCCGTTTCTACCGGTCGCCGCGTTCCACGGGATAAGCCCCTGTCATCACGAGCGGCTGGTACCGTCCACCCTGCCGGAAAAAATAAACTTTTTTCTTCGGGAACGAATATCAATACAAATATAAATAAAATCACACGGGTTTTGCCGGTCTCCAGTGTTTTCCTCTTCGACAAACCGGCTTTGGCTCCGTGTTATATGGGCCATAAAAATCATCACCTGGAAGCTATTTTTTTTTCCTCTCGAAAGTGTATATCATCATCACTCGTCTACCGTTTCCATCGGTCTGCAGTTACCGACAACCTACGATGTCAGGAATTACGACCGAAACGGTTTTAAATTAAAATTTATACCTATAAGAATTCACGAACACTATTGTGATGTTCTCAGACTCAACCGTTGAGAACAAAATGTTACGAAGAGAATTCTAGATTCGAGGATTCACCGCAGTTGCTTCGCATTCATCTGTGCTAGTTTTTATTTTTTACGGTAAGTGACAATATTGGTTTTTCCCAAAGGCTAAATATTCGGAATTCCTTTACAACGTTAACGGTGTACAAAATCCTCGACGTACAGTTTATACGATTTCATGCAGAGAATTTAATTTTGGATTCTGAGTGAAGCGATACATCCGAAGAATAACAACACAATTATTACCCGTAAAAAGTAGTTCCGATTTCTACGCACACGACCGCTTTCTGGCGGAGCTCGTTGCGGAGTGTAATGTCACGCCGATAGTTTTTACGTTTTGCTCCCCACGGAATCAAATCATTCGTACCGAAAAATATCTGACAAATGCCTGTGCAACATTTTACCAGATCCGGACGCAGCCGGTTAATTAAATTTGATTTGCATTAAAAATGCAACATCTATGGACCTGTTCATTTTAACTCTGACGATTCAAGGATCCAATTAAACGACCCGTCCGACGCAGTGGCCTACTATAAGTCTGGTGTTAGTACACGTGCGTGAAGCTTGTTCTCACATCCTTTCGAATACGTCATTTTTATTTTATTAATATAAACTCGTAGCATATTCAACTATTGGTATAATAAAAACGTCATTTTTCGTGAGAGAAAACGGTATAATTCATTAGAACGACACCGCAGCCAGATCGGTATCTATCACTTTATTCCTTTCAGGAAACCGCAGTAGGTAGTACACAAACACTGCAAAGACGTCACCAGTGCCAATCGGAGGTCGTTACAAAGTATTGGTGTCATAATAAAATATTACCCACGTGTACGCGATGGAGGTTTTTCGTTTTAATTAATCACGAATTTTTTTTTATTTTTTATGTGAGGTCAGTTCAATTTTATTGCAAACTGCATGTAGTCACCCGTAATATATATATGAACACAATCTCGCGGTATGCGTAGGTACACGTCAAAGCGTACCAACAACTATTTAGGTAAAATTCTTACGGATTGCTTCTTTCGTTGTATACGTCTACTCGTTATTTATGAAGAAAACTAACTGCGATAAGTTTATTCAATATTCAATTGCCTGCGGTTTATAGTAAACGACGGGGAAAAAAAAAAAACTAGACAAGTTAAAGGTGGACGATAAAATTAAGTCGGTTAAAAAAAAGTTGCAGTTTTCTCCCTAAAGTATTCTCACAAGTCATAAGAACCGCCAGTACGATTTGCACGTAGAGTTTATTCGTTTTAATTAATCACGAATTTTTTTCTGTGAGGTTAGTTCAATTTTATTGCATAAACGGCATGTAGTCACCATAATATATAAGAGTAATTTTTCCACGCACATTTAATCGGAGACAAACTATAATAGGTATATATTGTGATCGGTTTAACTTCATTTGGTTGTAAATAGCCTAATTTCTTATCTTGATCCATGTAATGAGGTTTCACGTTCCTTCGTTTTTGTTTTGATTTTAAATCAGTAGATTTATGTACCTGTACGTACAACGTAAATTATAAGACGTGCTTACGTATTTTGTCACGTAACAATTTTTAATGACAATACGAAAAAGTCGTCGATCGTCAACGGATCAAAGAAAATGTTCAAAAACGATAAAAATATAAAAAAAATATAAAAATATAAAAATATAAAAATATCAAAAACTGTACGATATCCGAGGTGTGGGATGTCGGTTTGAGATGCCCTGTTTGAGACCGATGATCTTCGTGGTCTACTAAAACAGTGATCCGTGAAAAGTTCATTGAACACAATGTATTACAAAGCGCGTTGGATAATTCAAAGGATAAAAGTATATTTTTATCGTTAATTTATACTCCGACGAATCGGTCGTCTTTGGAAGAAGCGAGCTTCGCGTGTGGCCGAATTTAAATGTCGAATTGTTTATGAACAAATGTTTTTTATTGTTTTTATTTCTGTCTGTATACGTCAACAAACTTTACAAAACGCTCGTGTGTATAACATTATACCGTGGCACGTGTTGTCTAAAATGAAGTACGGTAAAATAAAAGCCAATTTAATGTGCAGTGAGTCCATATAATATTATGTAAATGCGCTTGCAGTGTGTATTAAATCGACTAAAAACTATGTATCATTTTATGGTCTTGGTTTGTTTCCTCTCGTGTCGTTATTTAACTGTACTATACACGTGGCCAAAATGATATCGAATATTTAAGTTGTTTATAGCCCGCTCTACACTCGGAAACGACTATATTTTAACACAACACTGCCACCCGTACTGTAAATACAAACTTATAATTTGATTATTTGAATTAATTACTATTGTTTGACGTAGGATAATATGTTGATTTTCATCTAAAGGAGAATGGCCGTTGGAGGAAGGTAATCAGTAGTAGTTAAACAGATTATAATTTTCAATGAAGAGACCAAGAGTACGACGATACGAGAAGAGCGATGACAGTAAAATTAGAATAAGAAAATAAGAAAATCAAAATACAAATATTTCTTTTTTTTTTGTTTTTTTCATTTATAAAATATAAACGTCTGTGTATGATCAAAATATAATGTATATTTTGCGTTTTGTTTTTAATTTCGATTATTTGTTTCTTCCGACATCCAAAAAATACTTGCCCAGTAGAATTTAAATGAAAATTTTTTTTTTCATAACTATGATGAAATGACCTACTCTTGGAAGAAACAAACAAAAACTATACTGGATACAATCCAAAATTTATTTGTTAAAAAATAAATTACGTATAACCTATATTGTATCGTATGATTGTTATAAAAGTTAGTATATTTGTTTTTGTCTTCTATTCAAACGTGGGAACTGACACGAATCAATGTTGTTCTTTTTATATTATATTTATCATAGTACTTTTTGAAACAAAGTGTTCGCACAGTGTAATTCGTTTAACGGTGTTTGAATGATATTAAAATAATTTGCGATTTCAATAGGTATAATGTATAATACATTGAACATAATTGGACACAGTGGGCAGTCGTTTACGTTAGCACTCTCATTCTTCAAACAAAAACAAATTCAGAGTATTGCACCGTTTTGAATGCTAAACTATTATATGTTTACACTATTTTTTTTACATAAAGCATTGTGTGTTTATAAAATGTATGTTTAAATAAAGAAAAAAAATAATGAACGTTAACCAGCTCGCGTATATATGCGTATAAGTAAACGGAACTTGTCACGTTACACGAAATTATAAATTAAAAAAAAATATATCAGTCGACGAAACATTTGAATAGACCACATGAAATTCTGACATCGTTTCGGAATGTGACAATTCTTTTTTCCTTTTTCTTCTTTGACTTGCCACACTATTGCTGACCTTCTTGAGTAAATTGTAATGAAAACTTGGTATCAAAAAAAATTGATGAAAGAACGCGCATTTATATTTGTTATACTTATACGTAAAAAACAAAACTTTCAATTGTCAGCCAGTATATTAAAGATCGATTAAGTCGAAATTACAAATCTCTTATCGCATACTCTACTCCCTGTATATGTTTTAAGTTAAAATGTTAGAGCTAAATATCAGTCTGATTACTTTACGCGTTTTAGAATTTGACCGATTGTCTTTATGATTCATCTATCGAACAATAAATAATGATATTGGTATATATTAATTTGTAGAAAGTATCACAATAGGCAATGATATTAATATTTTATAAAATAATTTAAAAAAAATTTTATTATCTACTTTAAAGCTACCAATATTGCGTAAGTTTAAATAAATACATTTTGAACTAGATAATTATGTTATACGATTATAATAATTTATAAAACAAACAGTATACTCGTAAATACAATTTCTGATAACAGAGTAAAAATTGCAATTTGTTCATAGGTAAATACAAACAGTTAAAACTGCTATCCTAGCAACCAGTGCAAATCCTAACCAAGTTACCAATTCACTCCAGACTCTAGTTAACAAAATTGACTCATGGGCCAAACAATGGAGAATCAAAATAAATACCGAAAAATCTGCTCAAGTTACGTTTACTCTAAAAAGATCCCCCGAAGAATGTCCTCAATTAATAACGAACAACATCCCCATTCATGTCCGAAACGAAATAAAATACCTAGGTTTAACTCTAGACAAAAAATTAACATGGGGACCGCATTTAAAGGAAAAACGAAAATCGGCAAACTATAGACTCCTAACCTCCAAAATATCACTCCAAAATAAACTGATCATTTATAAAACAATTATAAGGCCAGTTTGGTCTTACGGAATAACTATATGAGGTCCTGCAAAACCATCAAACATAAGACCAATCTAGGCATTTCAGTCCATTTCTTTGAGGCTACTAACAGATGCTCCCTGGTACGTTTCAAATCTTTTCTTACACAAAGACTTAAAACTATCAACTACCACAGAACTGGCCAAAATAACTTACAAACGCTTACATCAAAATCTAAACACACACACACTAACTTACTCGTATCACAAATGTCTCACTCTACCCGAAAATCCATCACGCAGACTTAAGCGAAAACGGTGTAGAGATCAACTAAATTAAAGAGGTGTAACCAACGGGTTGCTTCCTCATCACGTCACTCATGTCAACTATTATATGTTATTCAAATTTGCGATTTGTTCGACCATCTACGTATTATTTTCCGATGAGTATTATTTAATTCGAACATAATTCTATTTCGAGCGTACGCTAAAAAATGCACACGGAGCTCGTACGACACCACTCGGTTTTTATCAATGGAAACCGGATAGAGGAGAACTGCCCGTGACTCTTCGCTAATACGACAGTTGTATGCACGCGGACCGGCTCGATTTGGTCGGATCGTTAATAAACGAGACGTTAACTGCTTTTTTTTTTTTTCAGCTAGTTCGCCGATCGCTCGCTTACGATATCATTATACTATACAGTACAATATTGCGATTGTAAAAAAAAAATATCAATAATATAGCAACCTTATTTATTCAGCAACCTGCAGCATAATAAACGTTTAAACTTTAATTATGAACACCGCGACTATTTTATTTGTACGATCCACGTGCAGCGCCGAAGGTCATCGTGCGAATGTGGAAATCCGACCTATAATCTACGAAATAAAAAGTATACAGAATTCAAGTAGAATATAAAATCGTCTATAATGATATTTATGACACAGAAAATATTAACGAAAATAACCCGAAATCACTCTAGGTCGCGTGGGTTATACGATTTGACGGAGTTTAAGCGGGTCACCGGCTTTTGGGAGTTGTGGTTCAAACGTGTTACATTTCGACGCGTGTCAAACATTAGGTAAAACGTTGCCTTCGATAAAACGATTCCGAGCGAGCTTGATGACCGGCTAATATGCCCCCGGGGGAAAAAATTACATCCGAAACCGTCTATTTCAGACGGCATTCCGTTTAATCAATACTTTTTTAGGACTTTTTTATCGCTGCATATAGACAATTTTGTTTCGCGAAAAAAAAATCAAGTTTTCAGGGCTAAAAAAATTAAATTGTGTGAGTTACAAAATGTTTTCTAAAATATGACCTAGCCGCCGATTTTCCAACTTAAAACGAGAAAAAAAAAAAATGTGTCTTTCATACAATTTTAGTTACCTATTTTTCTACGTATCAAAGTTTGAAAGCTTTTACTTGAATATTAAATTTTACACTGAATGAAAACCTCTAGAAAATTTGAAAATTTCAAAAATTTTTTAGTTCAATATTTAGCTTAAAAATTATGGAAATATTTTGAAACTAGTGTCGAACTTGTACATTTCTCGTTCGAAAGTGGTGTTGAAGTTTCAGAACGAAAAAAATCTTTATTTCGGAAGTTATTACCATATAACGAAATTGATTTTGCCAAAATTGGGTTTGCAGTATTTTTTTACCGGTTTTTTCTGTCAAAAACAAAAAAAAAATAGATCAAGTAAGGTACAATCTAAGTCCACTTTCCAACATTTTACGCAATAACATTTGTCGATGGGACGCATCCTCTGGCCGTCAATGTGTTTACAGAAATACATTAAAGGAAAAGAAAATATAACGTCATTGTAAAAACAATATATTCTTCCCTTCGCTCAGAACCTAAAAACTCACGGAGGAGGACGAGTTGTCGTGCGTCATTTCCTTATAATGAAAAGTATAAAACTATGATATATGTACTAACCATACGTATTTAAAGTTGCAGGTGCATATAACAAGTGTTTTAGATTCCGAGCGTAGCGCCGGATGTATTGTATTTACAATGATGTTTTGTTTTTTTTTTTTTTGTGAATACTTTTTTGGGTAAAAGAAATACTCCGATTTTTAAAGTCAGTACCGTTTCTGAATAGTCTTTAGACTGAGCTAGTACTTTGCGGAGTCTCAAATTTTAAATTTCAAAAAAGTACGGTCAAGAAACTAAGCAGAGACTAAGGAAAAAAATCACGTCAAACGTGTTTTTGACGTATCGATTCAGTTTTTTAGCCCTAAAATCCAAAATAATGATCGAAACAAGCTGAAAATTTTACATAATATTAAAATAAGTTAGATAAAGATTTGATAAAAGTTTCAAGTGATTTCTGAATTTTTTGAGAAAAGTGTAACTTTGAAATTCTCGAAAAACTCACCAGAGATACCACAAGACAACTGAGCTCGTTCAGAATCGTTTTTTCGAAGGAATTGATTTAACACTGCTTGCGGGTATTAAATAATACTTTTTAACCACGACTTCCAAACCAATGATTCACCCAAAAGCGTAGTCGCTACTCCGTCAAACTACCCACGCGACCCAGAGTTATGCGGTATTTTTTTCATTAAATATTTAATAGAAACTATTTAGTACCTATTACAAAGCAAACCATTTTAAGGTATTTTCGTATAAGTTAAAACGGAAATGTTGTAACGGGGATGCGTAGGAATGGTGCCGACTATTATACTACACGTATTATCTGTATTCATACTTAAAACACCTACCCGTGGATCATTGAGCAACAGTACGGCTTAAAGCTTTTAGGGAATTTAAATTCAAAATAACAATTACAGCGTTCTAAGCAATAATAATATAAAACTATCAACAACAACTGCATATTATATACTTGCGTATGCAATGGAAATAAAGATAAGAAAATAAAATGACTTAAATGTAAAAAAATTAAATACATCGATTAAATTAATTAGTACCACTGAATACAATGGTCAATGGTATATCATTTGTATTTTATAAAATATAGTGTTACTATGTAGTTAAAATTCGAACTAATATAGGTACTACTACTATACACTATCGTATTTACTGCGTATCTTTTTGAAATATGAAAGTATAATATTACTGTGGTCAGCAAAATATATCAAAAACATGTCCATCACGATAACTAGAATGAATTAGCATTTTTTTTTTAGAATTTAGAATTTAGACATTTTATTTTTAAATGTAGTTTTTAAGTAAATTTATACATTGTTCTTTGTTACTCAAAACGAGTCAAAATGTACCTTTGCGTCCAGACACAGAAGCAGTCGTGCTATTCGGAAAAGAACAAAATATTATATTAAAGGATATTTTGAAAACATCGATTTTCTCTTTCTGTCCGACACGTTCAAGTTATACGAGTTTAAACGTTTTTTTCTTTCTCTTCCCACGTATCCATTATTTATGATGCAATATCAATTTTAAAAACATATTAAAATGAATGATTTTTCATTTTTTCGTCAATGGATTCCCAAAAGTTGAATAGTTAAAATTCGTTGTTCAAGTTTGATTACATAAGCAAACATTTTAAGGAATAAATAACAAATTATAGGGATTCTGTAGTCTTCGTGACGAATTCGAATCGACTTTCAGAATTTTCACTGCATCATTAGACCAATTTCGCGTACATTGAAATTTAATAAACGCAGAAATACCTATGGTTTGCGTGTGATAGAAAGAGAAAAAAAAACGTTGCGATTGAAAAAATATAAAGGAATCGTTTGTATTCATTTATTTTAGGGTGTCAAATTTCTTATTACTTCTGTCTTCTGTTTATGAAATGTCAGTTGAAATAGTACATACTTTTCAGATTAATTAAATAGTTTGTTCTATGACAGAACTACGAACGACATGACGTCCTACAGTCAAAAAAAAAAAAAAAAACAATTTAGCGATGAGAATTCTAAAAATTTATTTGAACTCGTTATGTCACCTGCTATGGGTCGATTTTGATGAATTTTTTATTTCTTTATCTTAGGTTTTAATTATTGAAAATTTGAATTTTTAAACTTTTTTTTTTTAATTTTTATTGTATCCAGCGGACGGAGTCGAAAATGTTTGGAACATAGATCCAGAGTTGACATCATAACGAAGTCGAACATTTTGTTTATAATTCGATTGATGGATAGATCAATCGTCGGTGCATTGGAAATAAAAACCGTCTTATTTGCGTGTCTACATTGCCGAAAAAAAAAAATCTTTTCTTCCAATCCTCTATTAGCATTCAAACCAATACAATAAGTAACGCGATTGAGGTACATTTTACTTTTTCGTAAAATAAAATTGTTCCAACAAAACTGAAAAAAATTCAAACAGGTAAGCTATTGAATGTTTTCCTACCGACATTGAATAATACATACGAGTATACAGTTTTAAAAATAAAACCAGATGTTTTGAAGTATAAAATTTAAGTTTTAACGGAACGTTATTCAATTAATATTATAACGACTGGCGATAGGTGTCACGGAGTACAGGATATTATAATTGTATAAGCTTTAAAAATTTAATATAAAATACAATTTAAGATACTTGCTGCACTTGTTATACGACATCATGCCCATTAGTTATCTACATATGAATTATTTTGAACTGATGGTCAACCAAGTATTATTGAAAAATTATGAAATTTTTTATGATAAACATCTAATAATTCAAACATGGAAATATGGTTATTTTAGTACACGCGAAGGTCTCTCTGGATATTTTTCTAGCTATAAATTATACAACTAGCGTGAACCTATTTGCAAATGAGGCGTCGGTACGAGTCGTACATATATGAGAAGTAAGGTGTACTATAAGTGAATGTTATAATAAAATTAAGAATATAATTAAAAAGTATTATAAAGTATAAATCTACCTACTTAAAAACAAAACAGGTTTTTATAAACGCCAAAGTAGTAACAGGAACGAATAGAAACGAGTTGATGTCAGTAACGATCGAAAATACCGAGGGTCTACATTTTAAATTGAGTCACACACAATGTTCAAGGTGGTAATTTATTGTTTTAAAAAGCTTGAATCATTAT
>CM029357.1:10598779-10608785 GCA_017140985.1 Hormaphis cornu
AAAAAAAAAAACCGCACGTGAAACTCTTCCGATGACTGCGTTTTACGCCCGTACTTATTTCGGCCGATTCTTTATTGAAATTTTCAAATAGATATTCCGAGAATGCACCGCGAGGGTCCGTCGGAATTTATTTATTAAACATGATAATATTGAATATAACGTAACATTATTACACAATATATATATATGTATAAATCTCGTGATAATAATAAAATATTATATATATTTTAATAACCGTTTTTGGCCGATCGTTTAAAAATGTCGATAAAAAAATCGAGAGGCGCGAGATTGACGTCTAAAAACTAAATACGATATTACACAGGCAGGCGGGTAGGTAGATACATGACATAGACGTGCGTGTAGGTACGATGAAAAATTACTATAATTGGCTAATGAATCACGGTTTGACGCTGGGGTATTTATATATTTTTTTATTTTACGCGCAGACGAGCCGAGCCGAGCTCTGGATACGTCGAGATTTGATATTTTAATGGCCGGCCGTAATAATAACAGTAGATAGTAAAATACGGCGATAAATCTCCGCGATCCAGTCTACGTCGGTTAGGTACGTTTTTAGGTGTATTTAAAAAGAAAAAAAAAACCGATTTTTTTTTATAATATTATTATTTAACTCGTTTTCCTCGTCATAATGATGATCCGCGTGGAATGCCCCAGAAACGAGACACTACTAAATCAACTAAATCGTAGGGTTTTTGTTACTTCGCGCGAGTACTTTATACGATATTGTTATGTACAAAGCCCCCGGGGCGGTGATTTTCGTCTGTAAAAACTATAATATATATATAGAACCCTTAAACCGCGCGTTATACCCAACACACGTCAAATTATTGTTTTCCGCGTTTCATATTAATCGTAACGAAACACGATATTTCACCCCGTCCGACTGTTTAAAAACTCGTTATTTAACACTGCATACAGAGATAATAATCTCGACGTGGCCGGCCATATATATTCTGAAAACTGATTCCAAGAGTTGATCCGAGGAAACGACGTAAAATTTGTACGCATTCGTGGCATCGATCGCACAGAATATAATTATTACGAAATAATATTACCACCCAGCTCAATAATAATTCTGTACCTAACGGCAAAGATTGTCGTCATCGTTTATAAACCAGACTCCACCCAACAAACACAAATACAATGTTTATAAAATAATAACGGTCACGTGTTCTTTGCGAGTTGTAAAAAAACAATATTAACGTCATACGTGCTGCTGGCGCAGAATTTCACGGCGTGCGATTTCGCGATCTGCGATATTTATTTTCGTTTCGACAGAAAACGACTCGTGGCGGACTAATTATTGGTGCGAAATGTTTTAATGTCGTAAAAGTGGCCATAAAAACAAATTGGATTCGACCGATTGGTATATTGACATAGCCGTCGTGGATACGCGGTGAAAACTAATAAATAAACGTATATATTACACACAGACGATTATGATAGTAAAATAATAATAATAATATATCACAGTAATAATTTTGGTTTGGCCTGGTTAATTAAGTGTTTCGAATTTTATAAAAATAACGTAACATTTCTACGGTCAATAATAATAATTTACGTTGTTATGGCCCATATTTTGTATAGCGAATTTCTGGTCGCAAGTAGTGAAACAGAACACTGAAAGATACTTTTTTTTTTTTTTTTTAAGCCAATTAACTGCGTGTATAAGTACCCAAAAAATATTAAATTTTAATAACGATTTCATACGAAACTATAAGTTTACAGCAATTATAGAGGCCTAACCTTTTAAAAATTATTCCGAATATATTTCGCTCTTAAAATAATACTTCCCACGAAATGAAACGCGTCAAGCAGGAGCGCGCCTAGGGCCTAGATAATTTTTATGCGACGGAGAGGACGACAAATGTCGTTTTCTCCATGCACAATTCGATTTAAATTTTGAAGTGAATAGATCTTGAAAATTTCAGAACAGGGCTAAATAACGTTCTTTTAAGACCGACTTTGCTTAACCCACACGATGTATGTTTCAAAATCGGTTAAACAAATTAAATAACTTTGATCTTGTTATCCACGTCCCAAAGTCGTATAGCCATTATCGTGCTTTGTTCTATCGAATAGTTTGATCGTATAGTTTTCTTCTTTGTTAACATTTCGCCACGATGAAGAAGCAAGAAAAACAAAGTGCGTTCAGTTTTTGCCAAACCGACCCCCCAAATGTTAAAAAAAACTCTATCGTTTTAATGAAAACGATATGATATTTCTGCCTGACATTGTAATCATTTTTAGAGCCGGTTTACCGATCGATTACGGAATTAATTATTCTACTCGAATTCTTTAACACGGGACTGTAACAAATATACACATTAAAACGTTTTTAATTTTCAATTTTATGATGAGCGCTCGGGATCGGGGCCATTTCACTCACCAACAACACGCATAATAATATGCAAGGACATCACTCTTTCGTTATGTGATGTTTTGTGAGTCAAACTATAATATTAGGAGATACATATTAATGTGTTTAATGTTTACCGATGAATTCGTTACTATACAATTAAATTCCGCCCATGATGGAACGCGATTCACCAAAAACCTGTGCAGTAGGTACCTACTAATATTTTATATTCTTCCGCGTTTCAAATCTATTTCTAACGAGACAAAATAATATTTAATGAACGGCAAAAGTTGTTTGTAAATTCACTTTTGTACGTAATATGAATATAGATAATGAATGACTCAGCTCCGAAGGAAAAAAAAAACACTACCTAAAACGACGTTATTGCTACATAAATAATGGTAGTGGTTAATCGCATAACATTGATACCAATTTGTACGATTAGGAACTGATTGGTAATTTGTTCGTATAAGGCTTACGAAAAATTTGCCTTATAATGGGCGTCAGCGTTTAGTTTTAAAACAATTTGGATTCATAAATTTTTTTAAGTCGTGAAACACAAACTCAATATTAGAAACATCTTTTCACCAAAATATACAGATTTCAATGCAATATATGAGTATTTATTTATCTCGATTTATGGCGAGTTTGTATGGTAAACAAAATTAATACTGTGACAGTTCACAGTTGGGTTAGGGAAACTAGTAGTTTCACATTCTTATACCTCATATTATCTTGTAAGTGAGTGACCTTAGTGATTCCAAAAACAATTTGCATAATATTTTAGAGTTTATCACCATAAAAGTTGTTCCATTATGTAAATTTCGCAGTGTATGACATTTTAAGATTATTCTTCAATAATCCTCATAACACAAAAATTAATTCAAAGAATCTATTTAGTATTTTAATTTCGCGTCGAATCGAATTCTATTTATTCAGAAATTACAAAATACGCATTTAATTATGAATTACCTAAGCGGTTATTGATTAGTGTTATTATTATAATATTATTGTACACATTATACGGTCTAGATATTATTTATCTTATACGATGCTGAGCACAAAGAAAGAGTTACCCATTGATTTAATAACAATTTTTTTTTTTTTTTGCTGAAATATATATTTTCATATAATTTACTTAAAGACATTGTAGTAATTGAACGCAAACGGAACACAATGACTTGTTTTAATTATGAACAGAAATCGGAATGTATTTCAAACGTGTTGAGACGTTCACACGACATATTTTGAAATAGTTAAAATTAAAATAAATTTTCATTATTGGTCTCAAAATTCTCGGTGCAAAATATAGAACTTTGAAATTATTTTTTTTTTACCATAAGAGAGCTCATTCGGAATCGCAATAATTTATTGTAGCTGTCAAAACTGAAAAATAGTTAAACCCTTAAACTGCACCTTTCAAAACAGAGTTACTTATCCAAAACAGTGACCCTACATCTCGTTTTAACTGTTATGTTCCACGTACATTGCAACAAGTGTTCTGAACACATCGTAGGCGTACACCGTCATTTATTAAATTGTTTTTTAACTTGGGTACAAATGTTCAAATGATTAATTAATGAAATCCATATGAGGATAATTTTTCACAGGGGAGCTCATTGAAGAAATCGTGGATTTTATTAATGATTAAACCGGTTTCGCATAAAAAAAAACAGTTGAGAAGGGTTGAAATTACTCTTTTAGTTTTGTTTCGCCCTTCACGTGCACACACACCAGGTTTAAAACGTTTCTTGTCCGATACGACCATTCTATACTTTTTACGTTAAATTTTGGTTTGACCGAAACCATATTTTATTCTGAAAAGGAATAACAGATGAAAATATTTCAACTGAAAATATAAATCGGGTGTAATTAAAATTATGCACGTCACAAAATCGCAAAATCCAAAAGAAGATACAATTTGAATTTAATATGATTTGTACACGCAATAACTTGAGCAAAACAAGATTCTACAATTATTCTTTTCGCGCAGTATTCAAAATCGTTATTGTCTAAGCTATCACACATATCACTCTGACATTCGAGTGAACTGTATCGGAACTGTATCTCTAACTCTACTTTACACTTTAGAGCAGGGATGGCCAACCCGCGGCCCGCGGGCCGCATGCGGCCCGCCTTGGAAAGTTTTGCGGCCCGCGACATTTATCAAATATTTACAAAAAAAAAATTATTTTTGCATCGATAGAATATTTTGGAATGCCCGTACAACGTGGTATCTGTATTATTAACAACGTAATCGCAACAAAAGTAATAATTCTAATCTAAACTGATAAACATATATACGAGTAGACACCAGCTTATAGTAAATTGTATTGTTAAAATAAAACGTGGCTAATAACAGTCGTAATCTGTCTGTTCGCTGTGACTGTTGAAGTGCATTCAGTGTGGAAAAATATTTAAGTACGTACTTTTTTTTATCATTTTATTATTTATTTTAAACTAGCTGTCCCGACCCGGCGTTGCCCGGGATTTAGTCGGTTAAAGCTTAGTAAATTAATTCCATATAGCGGACCATATAGTTTCCATATAGTTAACGCATGCTTTTAGTTCCTTGCTGGCTACACGGCCCTCCTTACAAATTACTCAGAACTTTTTGTGCTAGAAACCTTCCCAGACCTTTAAGGAATGTATTACAAAAGAATTCATCAAAATCGGTCAAACGGTTTTCGAGATCATAGGGAACATACAAACATACTTTCATTTTTATATATATAGATATGAGTGGTGCAAAGAAAAGAAAAATTGCAGACGAAAATAGAAAGTACAGTGAGGAGTGGGAAGAAAAGTACTTCTTTATTATTCAAAACACAAAATTAATGTGTTTGATTTGCCGATAAAACAGTCGCTGTATTTAAAGAATATAACGTTAAAAGGCATTATGAAACAAAACATAATGATTATTTGAAATTTAGTAGTGAAGTGAAACAATCGAAGCTCAGGGAATTTATGTCACAATTAAAAACTCAACAAAAAATATTTAGTTCAGCATTACAACAACCATCTAATATCGTTAAAGCAAGTTATTCTGTCTCATTTTTGATTGCAAAAAAAATGAAAAAATTTTCAGATGGTGAATTTGTGAAAGAATGTTTGGAAGCTTTAGCAAAGGATATTTTACCTGATAAAAATAAACTATTTTCGAATATAAGTTTATCCCGACAAACAATATGTCGTCGAATTAATGACATTTCAAACGAAATTATTGTAAAACTACGCGATCGAATTCAAGATTTCAAATATTTTTCTATTGCATTTGACGAAAGTACAGATATATTAGATACAGCTCAACTTGTAATATTCGTTCGTGGAGTAAATGAATCATTTCAAATAACTGAAGAAATGTTAAAATTGATAAGTTTGAAAGGGACTACAAAAGGTGAAGATATTTTTCACGCTGTTGAAAACAGTTTATGCGAAAACAATTTGGATTTGGAAATTATTTCTGGAATAACAACTGATGGTGCACCTGCTATGGTTGGTAAAGAAAAAGGAGCTATAAAATTACTGATCGATAAAATAGAATCTACCAGAAAAACTAATAATTTCTGGAAAAGAGATGATTTATTTATAATCCATTGTTAGATTCATCAACAAAATCTATGTTCTCAAGTATTATCGATGAACCATGTTATGCAAGTAGTCATAAAAACAGTGAATTACATTCGATCACATGCGCTTTCCAACCGACAATTTAAGGAGTTCCTGAAAGAATTGGATTCAGAATATGGTGACGTAGTATATTTCAGTCATGTCAGATGGTTAAATCGTGGAAAATGTTTAAAGCGATTTTATGAGTTACGTCATGAAATTGACTTGTTTATGAATGATAAACAAAAACCAGTATTAGAATTAAGTAATGATGAATGGTTATTAGATTTATGCTTTTTAGTGGATATTGTCGAAAAAATGAACCAATTAAATATATCATTACAGGGGAAAGATAATTTAATAATAGATTCATGTATATATATATATATTATATATATATATATATAGATTCATAATTACATCAATGCATTTCAGAAGAAATTATTGTTATTTGAATTTCAATTAAAAAATAATAACGTTCAACACTTTCCTTTGCTAAACGAATTGAAAAAATCAAAACATATCGATAGCATAAAATATGCACAAGTAATAAGGAAACTTATAGCTGCTTTTGAAAGTCGTTTCACTAGTTTAGACAAATACAAGACAATATTTGAAATATATTCATCTCCTTTTTATGCTGATGTCAATTCGGCCCCAGAATATCTTCAAATGGAACTCATTAACTTACAATGCAATAATGAATTAAAACACATTTTTGAAACATCAAAATCAAAAATAGATTTTTATATTATTAATATCACAAAACAAAATTTTCCCAATTTGAGAAATTTGGCACAAAAAGTTGTGAGTGCTTTTGGATCGACTTACACTTGTGAATCGTTTTTTTCGAAAATTAAATTCGCTAAAGACAAATCACGCTCAAACTTAACAGATGAAAACCTGCAAAATCAATTACGGTGTGCAAATACAAGCATTTCTATTGACTTAAAAAAGCTTAGTGAACGAGTTGAGAAACAAATATCTCACTAAATAGTAATGTTTACTCCATTTTTTTTGTATTAAATACTTTTATTATAACTTTTATATATTTTAATTTTTTTTAAATACTTTTATAATTTTATATGTGGCCTAATTTTGAATGAAAAATATAAAAATATGTGATTATATTAATATTTTGGCTGGAGACCTTTTTTTTGGCAACCCTATAATATGTGGCCCGCAGGATTTTAATGTATTTACAAAGTGGCCCGCAGGTTCATTTGGGTTGGCCATCCCTGCTTTAGAGTATATTAAACCGTTTTAAATTATTATAGGTTTTGTTTAATATTTTATGTCCTATTTTATTGTCGGTCTAACTAAGGATAATAATTAATAATAAGGATAATTTCCTCGTGTTTTCATTTGAAATTTTCTACTTACCGATAAATATATTTTTTTAAGAGTTTAAAAAAACAACTTAACTCTCGCGGACTAATCAGAAGTTGACGAGCGCAGTTTTTAAAAAGTGCAAACTTACGTTTTTAAAGTTAACAAAATCGACCAGTCGTCGATTAAAATTATCTCGGTTTTAACACTTTTGACGAGTCCGACGCACCTTGGTTATGAAATTTTCAAGTAAAATCAGCCCCCGTAACGCGGCGGACGTTCTGAGCGTCAAACGGATCACGGGAAAAAGCCATCATTTTATTACGTACGTGTTTTTTTCGCCCCCCGGTCGACGGAAACGATTTTTCCGTAAGTTTAAAAACGTCCGTGCGTACCGAGATGTGCGCGATGTTTGTACGATTTTTCCCCGTCCTCCACCGCGCGGGGGGCTGGGGATTATTTCTCTTATTGGTACGCAGAGTTAACAAAAAAATAAATAAAATACGAACACAAAATGCGCCCGAGCCGAGTGTGTCGCCGCCGATCCTGACAAAACGCCGCCGAATGGCCCATTAGAGCGCACTAATGGCCCGTTAAAAACCTCGGACGGTTTACTGCGCCGTTTACGCGGCTCTCGTACGTTTCACCGGACTTTTCACAATTTAATAACTTTACACGCGCATAGTGTTGAATGAAAACGGCGCGTGTACGGCGAGATTGCATTTCCCGCGGCCGCTCCATCGGTCGGTGTTTTTAATTTTCAACAGCTTCCGATGATGATCATCACGACGAATACAACACGTTCGAAAAAAAGTTTTCGCGCGGCGACGACGACAACGCGAATAAACTAGGGCGACCGTATCGAGAAAATAAAATAAAAAAAACGGTTCTAGACCGTCTTCGAAAAACCTCGCGTACACTACACGTAGCGCTTGCGATCGCATTATTTCAATAGCTTTCTTTCAGTCATACGTTTTTTATTCTTTTTTGAAAACATCGTTTTGCGTCGATCCCATCGACGTGGTACGTGTTTATTAAACACCGATGAATATCAAAATCTGCAGTAACACTGTATTTTCACAAGATTATTTCGCAAACATAATTTTGTGGCCGTCTAACGCGTTGGTCGAATATCGTCGTAATTAAATTTTATTACTTCTATAAAAACGAACGGTTTCACCGTACGGACGGTTTAGAACCGTTTTCAGAATAAAAACCGGACAATACGTACAGCCCTATATTTAGTTTGCTGCTGAGACCGCAATATTCGCGTCATCATAAAATCCAGTGCGACGAAGATCTTTTAACGCGAGACAGACCGGTCGTTGACATGCACAACGATATTCTTGACGAGTCGTACTCGACGATTATTTTGTTTATAACTCCTAAAAACTATATTAGCGTCGAAAATTCTCACAATCTTCGCGCACTAAAATACGTTTACTAAAAAAAAAAAAAAGTTATCAACGCTGTGTGTGAAACAATGAAATCTCTAAAAACACACTACTGGCCCTTTGACAGTGGTTTACCTGGATACGATTGAGATTCGAGATACAACTGCGATACGATTGAAGTTAAACTGTTATGGAAATTAAACGCTACGGGAACGTGATCGTGTTTGGCGGAGTGAAACTTTTTGAAAATTTCGATGGATTCAAAGTACCTACAAGGACAACACTGTATTTTTACGACTCTGTATCGATGAGACAATATCTTATCTCTGTAATTTTTCTCACGCGAAAAATGTCCATGTACCCACCGGTACATTATTCGTTTCCACCAAACATTTTTCGTCGTTCCTGACATTGTTATTAAGCGGTTGTCACTTGTTTACACCTATTGCTTATTTCAGACTAGATGCGTCCTGGAAAATTTATCTTACCAACTAACTTTGGTGCCTAGTGTTGTATAGTTATTTTCATGTGAATCTTAGTATGGGTGAAACTATGTAACGTAAGCTAACGTAAGCTAACTATCTAAACGTCGCAAACGACAAATTCCAGGGATGTATAAAAACTGAATTTTTTTTAAAATTATAAAAACAATTACGAGTTACCAATCTAACGATTGTTTATCGAAAATACATAGGTAATATTGACTCGGTGCGATTGAAGTTTAACTTTGTTTCATCAAGTCAAAAACACGTACATGTTGGATGAGGATGGTTTTACACAGGTAGGTAACCTTACGTTTTGCATAGATAGCGTCTACGTTACGATTTGCTGTAATCTTCGCGAGTTCCGAACGGACGTTATGTATTTACGATTTTATGTAATTTAAATCCGTGCGGTGACAATAATTCGCGCTGACTTACGCACAAAACGCTGACGAATATTTATCATTACGAATCGGTGAGATTTGGTGATTAACATCGTGTATTTCGACGAGCACGGGAATAGTTAAAAAACGGTTTGAGTACGACTATGGTGTACTGTGTTTTATTAGCGAGGCGAACGACTGATTGATGAATACGGAAAAGTACGTTTTAACACGTCGTAACGAAAAAATAACCCCATACTGAGAATAAATTATATCCGCGGTTAACATACTTAACAAGTAAATAACATCGTAATTGTACGCGGTGTTATTGTTTTTAGAATCACACTCGACAAATCGTATATAAAACACATTGTAATTGGTGAGTCCCTACAGGTATTAAAATGGCAAATTTTTATAAACAATAAAATT
>CM029357.1:10618270-10637226 GCA_017140985.1 Hormaphis cornu
TTTATTTTTTTTTTTTTACTTAGCTCGCGCCACGACCGTGGCGCTGGATTATTGTAAAAATGCCGATCCGTGTAGTGTCCAAGATGAATGCAAACGCTTGTTATGTTCTGTTATTTTTTGTTTAAGACTTTTTAAGACTCTTTTTCTAAAGACAACTTATCGCGCGGTCTTTATGTTATGGCATAGGAACGAAACGCGAAACAAACGAAGCTACAAAAATATGTTTAAAATCGTTAATTTCACCAACCGAGTACGAAATATTAGTAATACGTAGTATAAGTAATTTTTTTTTTCGGGACTCTACTCGAAAATGAGGATTGAAAAAAAAAACAGCTCCAAACCAAGTACCGCCGGAGCAACCGTATCAGCGGTCGGGGTACAGCTGACATTGAAAATCTCGCCATTCCTGTGTCCGAAACGTCCTGTTCGACACCTGTTGTCGACAACAAATCCGCGCATAACCGGACGGGGCGAATTTACGCGAATTCTCCATTATTGTACTGTCGCGAGAGGTCTGCGGGGTGGTATTTTTTTTGTTTTACGAACTCCACTGCCCGTCGATCGACTTACGACGGATACAGGTACAACAGCCGGTAAGAACGATTTTACACAACAATACGGTACGCAGAGGCGTCAAGAACACGGCCGCAAAGCACGCTTTTTTAACGTACGCCGGCGACGTGTTCACGCTTAACGTCCCCGTCCCTAGATTTTTTTCACTTTTTTTTCCACCATTTTTTACAATTTGCCATTGCGCCGACGGATCCGACTAACTGCCACGTTCGCCGAGTTCTCGGGACGTATACGGCACAACGCGCGACGGTATCGTGTGGGTAGGTGGTGCGCACCGCCGCAGTTTTTTTTCGTTTTTCGACGTTCGCGTGTTCCACATTTCTTACGATCGTCGGTACAATTACGTATATACGAGTGAAAAAAAAAATACCCGTAATAACAATTATAACACAATAACGACGATAATTTTGTAACGATGCGAACGCACGTGCACGTTGTTTCCTGTAACGCGTACTGTTTGTTAATAACGACACACGAACGAACAAAGGTATAATAATTACAGGTCCGACCCCGTACGCCGACTATTAGCCGGCGCCCCGATCGAATTGTTAGCGCCACGCCGCCGTCGCGCCGCGCTATTACATTTTTCGGTTCTGACGCGCGCGGGTAAGGTGCGATCCGCCCCGGGCGAACCGTCTTATCGCCCCCGGGCGTCGTCGTTGTGCGCCCCGCGGACGGTCGGCGACGGACGCCGTGATGAAAAAATTTTAACTTACCGTGTCTTTTAAAAACGGAAATCACAACTGTTACAACATGCCACGTCCTGTTTCCGAGTTCTAACGTAGATTTCAAATGAGCTTTTCGGATGACACGCGGCAGTCGAACCGCTCATTCGCAAACTGAATTCGACCGATGAATAGAAGGGTCTAACTCCGATGGCACACAATGTGTAGCGTTGAAAAATCTGAGTTAAAAACATTAGTCGTTTCGGGTCTGCCGTAAACGGTGCACCGATTTCTACGGCACGTTCTCGTTGAGCGAATCGGATCACCAGACGTTTTGCCATTTTCTCAATAGGTTTTTTAAAAAGGCGACGGGAAAATCAAGAACCGAACGACCGCCGTAATAACGTTGGCATTTCGCCCATAACGCACATCTGCAGGTATAGTTGTTTCTCCGTGATTTCGAAAATCATCATCGAGGAGAAATTTCACACCATAACTTTGTACCGTACACAACTTTGAAAAAATTCCCGTCATAAAGTTTCGTGTTTTAGGCGATTTATTGCCATTTTCCGGGTTTTCACTCACAAACCGGTTGATTTTGGGTTTTTTGACTTGAACACAACGTCAGCCATTCCATTTACGTCCCGAACATTTTGAAAATCCGATATCGATTTTAAGACGTTAGACGGGTTAAAATATTTCATCGCACACTGTTATTTCACCGTGATTTCGAAAATAATTATTGTCTTGAAACTGTTAACAAAAATGTATCTTTGTACGACTTTAAAATGTATTGTTAAATTTATTTTTTACCAGCACGTATACCGGATAACTCAGCTCGCTAACTGAGAATCGTTTTTTTCGAACGATTCGTCGTTTCTTTCTGATAGTACGCTTGAACCACAATTTCCGAACCCATACCCAAACCGCCACTCCGTGTCAAACTACCCACCCGACCTAGAGCGATTCCTGCTTTTTTAACTTAAGTGATTAATTATTTTGGTTTTTAACCTGTTAATTCATTCAGATAAAAATGTTGTCGCATTAGGCAATTCAATTTTTTATAGTTAATAGTAATAATTAATTCTCATTGTTGCAAAGTTACCAATGTTCGTTTTTTTTTTTCATTATCAAGCGGAACCGACAACAAAAACTTTTTATTTCATCGTTTATTTTCCTAACTGTTTAGGCAAGTTGAAAATACTATAGATATACTACGTATATAGGCTGATCTGTAAATATTTTAGCAAATACGATTAACTTTTTTCTAACTTAGTTACATTTATTTCATTTTATATCTTAAATATCTTATCTAGTTATTTTTTTCGTTGTTAACTTTGTACACTTTTAACTGAAGGCAATTTGCTTGGACTATTCGCTAACTTATCGCGGTTGATTTTTTCACTAACGTTCCCATCATTGGACATTTTTAAGAAGTCTAAATGTGAACTACGGCCGCCCGCCAACAGACTTATCTCTGGAAGAGCCGCCCCTAGTCCTCGGGTTACTCAACGGTCACCAAATTGTACGTGGCCATAACTTTTTACACTTGAATAGTTTCAACACATTTCGTCCAAACCGTAATGCTTAACTACGTAATATAGCTAAAACGGAGAAAAGTCGGTTCAAGACAAGGTACCTATTACCGATTATTGTCCAAAAATGAGTTTCTTGAGACGTAGTGATTGTATTATTGTTTCCAAGAGCTTAAATACGGTTGAATTTTCAAAGAATGTAATCGAGTTTTGACCGATCGTAGCAGTCATGATTCCGATGAGAATTATTGGAGTAATAATGGCGTGACTGTATAGGCTGTACTGTACAATATAGTAAGTACTTGTTCTGTAACTCAATCGTTTATTCAAATGCGTTTAGTGTGCAGATTTTTTAAGTGGTTTATACAGATCCTTTTGTAGTTTGTATACCGTACGAAGGGAGCTAAAAGAGCTTTGCGATAGATGTGAACCATAGGATTATGATTAATTATCTTTTCTGAACGACTCACTTGGTATATACGGCTCGACATTGGCAATAAACGCCAAAAACTATATAATATAAATAATATCCATTGAAGAATTTTGAAATCGTAAAAATTGGAGTTAAAACATCCAAAGTTTCATATTATGAATTTGATGCAACGAAACAATAGAACAGTTTTTTGTTTTTAAAAATTGTTTTTAGAATTATTTTGTTAGTTATTATAAATATACATTATACTTTTATCAAAACTCGGAGACTCGGAAAACGGGGTTTACAAAAATTGTTTTATTATTCACAACTACTCACAAATCACAATATAGCGGCCCTCAGTCCAAATCCAAGTAAAATCGTAATTATACTAACGGTTTTAAATTGAGTATACTTGAATATTCGCTTAGTTATAAATAAACAGTTTAACTTTTAATTTATATTAATTACGAAGATTTTGTTGAGTTTTTATTTATAATCAAACAAATATACAGGTACACTCAAATTAAAACCGTTATGATGTTTTGGATTTTATTTGGATCGAGTGTCACTAAATTGCGATTTGTGAATAGTTAACAATAATTACACAATTTTTTGTAAAACCCGTTTCCCTGCCCGCGGGCAAAGAACACAGAAAATGAATTATAAGTTCAAGGCCAAAAGTATAATTTAGGCCTTATCGTAATCTCACCGCGTCCGCGGGTTTCGATAAAAGCGTCTAATTTTAGGAAAAATGTTCCCAGTGCCGTGGTAATGATTTTTCCACCTAGCGGCCGATTTTAAAATGCCACCCTTTAAAGCCACCAGCCAAAAAAAAAAATGAATTATACGTATATAGTTGCAATTTTTCGATTATTTTGAATATACACGTCATATAATCAGTAGACTTCAAACATAAATTAAAAATAAAATTTATCTTTCTTAAAAAAAATTTAAAGTATTGGATAGAACAAATGTTTTTGCATATGTAGGTAAACAGTGCTGATCCACTCTGCGTATAGAAAACAATAAGCAATAAAGAAAAACGGAACAAACGTATCTGCAGTTGTTGTGGAAAAATTGTTGAATATTCGGTGTTTGCAATAAAATCTAGAAGGATAATACGATTTCTACCGTCACATATCCAACTATGTACATTTTATCTAGACATTTGTGTTCATAATTTTTTTTTATCATTTAATTTTTCTAATTTGACCGTCAAAAAAAAATTACCATCTTACTTTAATAGTATTTTCCCTTTACACATTACAACGACACACAAAAAAGGAAAGATAGAGGACGGTACTTTATATTTTAAAACATTTTTTAAATTTATAATATAATAAAATAAGTTAGATAAATTACAAAATAGATAATATGTTCAATATTCGTCCAGACACGATGTAGAAAATACTGAACCAGACAGGATAAAAGATATCTAGATAAATCCCAAACGACAGGTGATTACACATTTCATTTTCTAATCGAACACAGCCGCGACGACTTATTGTTCTGGACGGCGAATACAACGGATATTGTGCGAGTAAAATCACAGTCGTGATAATTAAGAAACAAAATTCAGATTCGGACCGAAATTAACGGTACCAACGCGAATATTCCATTCATAAGCAAACTACACACAACAGTTATACACACCAATTACGCTATACGACACCGTTATCCGTGAACTTGCACGTCGTGTCCAGATTAAATCGAGCGAAAACGCATAATGAGAGCGTATACAAAGTGCGACGTGCGTTTTTTTCGTTTCTTCCGACGAATCGCAGTCACAATCGTACGAGAGCACCAACAACTCGTGTGAAATTTGCGAGCAGCTAATTCGAGAAAACGGCGCGATCACGCTAACGACGATGACTCGCGAGCTCACGACGACACGGAGCTGTCGAAAAGACGGAAAGAACCGCGTCACGTGTTTTGAAGAAAAAAAAACGGCTCGATTTTGTCGAGCGAAAATTGAAAAAACAATAAACTTCCGTACCGTTGTTGTTCTCTGCCAACTACGTATCGCCGCCGTCCAGTACATTTTTAGTAGATCGAGGCACCACGATTCGCCGCGTCAAACGTCAAAGACGATTTAACAACCGGAGGACACGGTTTGAGAGAACAACGCAAGTGTTAAAACGAAAACGCAGAGTTTTATCTCTCTCTGCAGTATTCAATCTAATGATTGGTTTGCAGCAATTTCCATGCTTCTCTATCACTAGCTTTTCTCTTCAGTTCTTGGTATGAGTTACATCCTCGATCTTCCATTATCTGACTTATGTATTGCAATCTTGGTCTTCCCCTATGGTTTTTTCCGTCGATTACACCTTCTAAGATTAGTAATAGCAGCCCATCATGTCTTAAAATATGACCTATTAATTCGTTTCGTCTTTTCTGTATACTCTTCCACATTGATTTCCTCTCCGATACCTTTTCTAAAACTTCTTCATTAGTGATTCTATCAGCCCAACTTATCTTTTGCATCCTCCTGTAACACCACATTTCGAATGCCTCTATTCTTCTCATTTCTTCTCTTGCAATAGTCCATGTTTCACATCCATATAACATAATGCTCCAGATGTACGTTTTTAGCAGATTCTTCCTGATATTGAGGTCAGTGCTTTTTGAGGTAAAAATATTTCTTTTCTTATTAAATGCCACTTTAGCTTGGCATATTCTTTTTATAACTATTTTATAGAGTTATAACCTATTATAACTTATAACGTTACTTATATCGTTTACTCTATTTTATAGAGTTTTATAACCATGCAAAAAAAAACTACGATTTAAAATTTCCGGCGCCATGAAATACACTACTTGTAGGGGCACACACCACTGTTTTTCAGAATAAAATTTACACCGACGACCGGGACGCGTCGGCGCGCCGAAAAGAAGGCGGACGGGCGCGAAGCGTTTTTCGCGTCACACGAGACGTTTTTCCGGACAGGTCTCCGCCGTCGCGCCGGGCTTTCGGGGAATTTTCATTTTGGCGAATTTCGAGTTCTGCGCCGATGTTTTTTTTTCTACACGGCATAATTTACCACCGCTAACAATAATTGTAATATTTATATATTTACGACGTGTGCGCGTGGATCGCGGTGGAGAGGCGTGTTTCAATTAAGTCCGCCGTGCGACGAACCGGCCGGCACCGCGTGAGAAACCGCTGGTAGTGTAAGGGGGGGCACGAGGGGGGTGTCGGCATCGCGCGCGTTCGTTAACGGGGGCTACGCGGTAACGGCCACTCTAAACCCGTGCCACTTGTGTTACGCGGTAACGGCGGCGCACATTAATCACACACACGCGGCCGCCGTTACCGCGCCGATTGCCGGGTCGAGCCGTCGCGCGTCACACGGCGCGGATCTTTCTGTGCGGTATTATATTATCGTCAAGCCCGGATTAAGATAATTTTTGGCCCGGGGCCAAACAATTTTAGGGGCCCATATCCATAATCAAAAGGGGCTTTTTTTAGGGGCCCACTTTTGTTTAATATCCGTGGGCCCAGGGCCATGGCCCCTCCTGGCCCCCCCCCTTAATCCGGGCTTGATTATCGTCGTCGTCGTGCGCATGTTGGATTCGAGCGGACACACTTTTTGAGAACCGTAATCGGCAAAGGTGGCTAGGGTGTGACCGGACGTCCCTTTTTTTTTTTTGATCGTCGTGTGAGTTTTACGGTGTAGAGATGTGCGAAACAAATTACGAAAACAAACGGTATGTTTAAAATGTGGAACCGCGAAAGTTATGATTATTGTCGATGACGGACAACAGTTTTCGTCGCAAGTTGATTTTTTGACGAAAACACTTTCAACCGCTTCTCTCGACAACTATTATTGTGAACCCCCGTTGGCCTGGAACAGATGCATCTGCAGAAAGAATATTTTCAATAACAAATGTTATTGTGTACGGATGAAAAAAAACCGTTTTGATGTCGACACCGTTAGATCGATAATAGCACTCTAAAAGCTTCGCCCGTTCACAATTTCGCGAATCAGTTCGAATTCAATAAGTTCTTCGGAAAAGCACGAAAAAAGAGTGGAAATTGTGGAAGAAGGAATATCGAAAATTATAAAGATAACAAAGATGATGGTGTAATTTTCCTGATTCTCGTTAAAACAAATTTATCGTTTATTACTTAAATATTAAACAGTAAATTTCGCCAATTGTTTAAAAAATTTATGATGGTTTTGAAATGCTAGGATGAGGGTTTTTTTCGGGAGGGGGGGGGAATAAAAACCGTCCCGTTTTTGTATTTTTTAAATACCTAGGTTAGGTTAGCCGACGCCAAACATCGAAACGACCCGTTCTGCTCTCCGAGGTCCGACCACGAGTAAATGGAAAAAAAGACGAAGATCTTTTAACGTGATAAGTTGATTTTTTTTTTTTAACTCTACGCGTTAACTTTATGTTAATCTTTAATGATGATAAAAAAACCTCTTTAAAAAAAATCATAACTGAGGAGAAAATTTCGAAAGAAAATACGAAAAAAAAAAAATATTCAGAAGCGGAGGAACCGTCATACTGCAAGTACGAATAAACAATAATGATTTTATTGTATTTTTTTTTGTAAGTTGACTTTTAACTCAGAACGCTAAAATTAAAATTTGACGCCTAACTTTACTATTTTTATTTTTTCAACCAACTTAACGAGTTGAAAAAAGTTGCTCGCCCGGCCGTGTTAATCCTCTAATAATATGTTGTAAACAGAATGTATGCCAAAACAGTTGTGCGGACGTACACTATCTATTATCGATGTGACGCGAGAAAAAGAGATCGCGAGTGCTACAAACGAAAAAATTATGCTCATGACGCGTAAAAACGAGAAAATCAAAACGGTCGGGACGTCGTGTACTATGATCGGACGCTACAAGTAGGTACACCGCGAGCAGTCCTACAGAAGGAAACGATTTTGTACTCTCGCAGACGAAAATCGCGTCGTTATTATTACGATTACGATTATATACATTATCCGTCATTATTATTTGCCCATTACCGCCGCCGCCGCCGCCGCAGTGATTAAAACCGAAAGAAACGAAAATCACCAGCAGCAGCATCCGTGGCGGCCGGACCGAGGTCAACGGCTGCGCAGCGGCGGCGTGAGAAACGGAACGGAGTTTTTTTCGTGGCGCAGCTCGATCATATTATTATTATACGCATATAATTATTGCGACCATTGTGCAGGTAGCCCCGGTAACGTATATTTCTGTTCGCAACCACTCACCTAGACCACTCACTTATATATATATGCGCCTAAAGTGTAGATTTTGTACACGCACCGTGTTGTAAACGCGCGAGTACGGTGGTGGGTGTTGATCGACGGTTACCGGGGAGAAAGATAAAAATATTCCACAAAAACCTGGACAATCTCCCTGCTTTTGCCGGCACCGATTTTTTTCTTTACGCTTTTCACCTGAAATTCCGGGGGCGAATATCGTGATCGACCGCGAGATTTCGCGCAGAAGTTAAGGAATCGGAGAGTGAGCGTTGTTTACACTCGACGGTCCAGACTATACCGCACGCTTATACAGCCGTGAATTCGACGTGTTAAAATGCAGTACGAAACGTGGGCGATAATCATAAATCGGTAATTCGTTGTGAAATAGAATTCTTTGTTTTACAAAAACAGCCAAACTTGAAATCCGAAATCAGTAATATTCGCCCCGGAAGTTTAACGGTCGATAACGTGAAAAACGGCGCCAGAAAAAGCCGGGACGATTTTCTTTCTTTCTCGCCGCCGATTCGGAACCGTTAAACGCGTACTTGGGTGTAATGACACGGATTGGTCGGCAAAGTAAACCGCGTATATTAGTTACTGAAAACGGCTGTCGACCGCGTGTCGATCCGTGTCGTTCTTAAACTAACAAAAATGTTTGTACCGATCCGTACGTTATTATGGTACTTAGCACGGACAGCTCCTTCCGTAGCAGCGCTGCCTTCCAACGTTGAGCGAGATAGACTATAACAAGTATAGTTGTGTGCGATAAAAGTGTGAAACGCTGCAGTTTAATCGCGAGACAGACGGACGATTTAAGCGTCCTCTGCGCACTAGGCCTATACGATAGACGTAAAACATGCGTAGAATTTAGAAACGCGGTTGGACGAAACGGAGAACAGCGTCTGGTTCTAGGATTCCAAACGAGACGAAATGTTTTCCAGGATCGTGCGGATTAGGCCGACCGTGTTCTATTGTATCGTGGTTCGGAGAGCGTTGGGAAAAGAGAACGGCAAACAGAGGAAACGAGAACGGACGGAAAGAATATTATGGAACATGGAACAAACGTGTTGAAGTCGGTATAATGTGTTGTTGTTGCGTCGATGGTGCCGGGACGGGAAATAGACCGGGACGGCTTGGGCGTGTGACGAGGACGCAGGGAACGGAAGCGGTAAGGACGGTTAAGAAAATGAACGTTAAGGGAAAAACATCTAGAGGAAGAACGATACGAGGACGGTTTGTGTGTAGGAAATGTGAATGATCGCGACGAGCGGATGGGTACGGGACAAGAGTGGCCGATTCCTAACATTTCGATTTCTGACATAACGATTTCTTTCCGGGGAAAGAAGGCGGAGAAGAAAAAGAAGTAGACGTGTGGTTTTCATGGAGTAGAAACCAACGAAAACTATTTGTTTCGCCGTAACGTGCGTACGAATCGTTGCATCCGAAAAACCCACAAACGTATCGCTCTTTCACTCGCCATTTGTATGTTGGCTGGACTGGCCTCTTGGAGGGATGAACTACAAAGGTATGAGAGTCCGGGGGTCTTCGGGGGGCAGCGATTTTGGGCGGATAACGCGCGCTATCGTCTGTCACGAATCAATTGGGACGGGGTTGCGACCCGTAACGACCATCCCCTCGACCACCCACTCATCCATCACACATGGTTGTTCCATTGATGTCCCCGTGACTTCACACTTCAAACTGTACGCGAATACGTCAGTCCTAGGTTTAGCGACCTGTTAGAAAACTGTTATGGTGTATTCAGATTTCGACAAACATGATGTTATTATCACATAATGTTTGTTCTGTTTTTATAACTATTATTTAAACGTGAACACGTATTGTATCGCTTGATTATTTCTTGACGAAAACAGTTTATTTCGTTACAACGTATTTTTTAGGTTCATTTTTTACGAGTCCGTGATCTAGCCACTTTTGTGATCATAATTATGCCGATGCTCAACAGATGTGTAAAATGTAAATTCTTCAAATGCGGCACCTAATTTATATGAAAAAAAAAACCACTTATTATTTAAATTAAAAACCGGATGTTTCATGAGGTACCGACATTAAGTTTAACAAAACAGTTCTGACTCGTGCTGCAGTATTTGATTTACTAAACGCTTTCATGCGCCCGTTGTTTTAACAGTTCAACTTTATTTTTTTTTTTACAATATATTTAACGATAGATACAGTAATAGTTCTAGCTATAAAACAGCTATGATCGACTCGGGTCGACGAGTTTTTAGGTACGTTAATTAATCACGTCGATGTCGTTTCTTTTTCATTATTTTATTATTTAACTATACACAAAACTATTCGACGATATACGTGCTATCTATCCGTGGAGATGATTTAACAATTAATCGAATGTTCACGATACGTGTGAACATCACACTAAAAATTGTAATATTTCAACTAACGGAAAACACTAAGAAATTTTACCGGTATATATATACAATGACAAATTAGAAAAATTCAATTTTGTTTTATGTAATAGTCGGGTTGAAACTCTCGACAGTTTGTGTAAATATCTATTTAAGATTATAAGCTAATAAATATTACGAATCAATTTAATAATTCCATTTTAATTTATGTGAAGCTATATTATAATTGTTCCTTAGTACTCACTCATGAATAAATATGTGTGTACTATAATGTCATAATGAGTACGATAATTATTTTTTATTGGTAAAAAAAAAAAATCGTCAACATATTTAATATTAAACATACACTGAGGAGACACATAATTTGTAATCTAAGTATAAATATTACAAACACTGGTACCCATATTACACTGTATTCGTCGAAACATATATTTAATGACATTTGGGTGTAAATACTTCGATGCACTCGGTAAAAATGTTAAAAAATAAGGCGTTTTCACAAAAATCTCCACTACGAAAATGGCGAGTTTATCGACGTTTTGTTTCGATAGTATTATCGATGCTGTTAATTGGAATGCTACGCCACGGCGAACCGTCAATTATTTTTTTCGTTTAAAACCGCCACTGTTGGAAAACTCCGTAAGCCCTGTGGAATATTGTTTCACGATACACAAATTCCGATGGGTTTCAAAATTAATGAGCTCTCGTATAGACACGATCGCGTTGATAATACACCGATAATAGGAAATATCCAGGTTAAAATTTGCTACCGTCAAACATCAATATTGTTAAAATTAATTTTTTCATCGTTTTCGCAACACATTTCATAACCGCGACCGACGACAATATTAGTTTCGGCAATTAATGCTTTCTTTTCGTACAATGATTGGTCGTCTTATTTTCAGTTTAGTCACAACGGAAAGTATTGTGGTTTCTTTAGTTTACATTTAACGTCATACCTTTATCGCGAGATAAATATTAAACACTTATTTTGGTTTTTTTTGGTATAATTCGTATAGTTCTTAGAAGAAACTTTGAGCCTGTATCGAACGCTAGTTTGAACCATTCGGGGCTTTCAAGTCTCACACATAACATTATTCTGAATCGTCTCGTATGAAAGAAAAGAAATATAATTAATTAAATTGATAATTCGAATTCGTTTTTACTCTCAGATCCTTACCACGTCGACGCCGCAGCTGCGGACCATTATAATACCTAATTTTGTGAATAATATTTTCTCTTTTCACACGCGGTAGGTTTACACGCCGTGTGGTAACGACCGCGTGTACTTCGTCTAAGTCGATCGCGATTATCAGGGGGAAGTGATTAATGTTGTCTTCGATATCTTATCGAAATATTTCGCGTGAAACGGTTTCGTCAGACGCCGTCGGGTTTCGTAGCTGACCGTCGGAATGCCGCGACCGAACCGAACCGGCGGAGGAGCGGTCCCGCTGAGCCGTCCTCGTTTCCTGCTGCGTTCTATAGTATCGAGTGTAGTACACTTTTGCAGATAACGTGTCACCGTCTACGAACCGGAAGACCAAATTACAAGGCGGGGTACGGGTCTCCAAAAAATAAAATAACCGCGACCGGGTTGAGTTGAGTTGATAGAGGGGAAAAAAAAACAAAATCAAGCCGAGTCAAAAGTTAATATTGTAGAAAGATGTTAAGATCGCGCACCTACACCTACCGCAGATAACAACGGTAAACAAACAATTAAACAAAAAGCGAAACGAACGAAAACCCCACGACACTATCGTATTATTATATTTATATAAGGATATTTATGGGGAGAATGGTCGTCGTTTCAACGAATCCTATGCGGAGTCGTTTAAACGGTGAATGGTCTTTTTTAATAAAAAAAATAAAAAAATGTTATATCGTTTATGTATAATCAACCAAGGGTCTTCGTCGCACCAAATTTTACGGTATATGTTCTCAGCCATTCCACAAATCAATTGGGCCATCCAGTTTTCATTCCGGTTCTAATAGCTCGTTACAATGTCTATTATGTTTTACGAGATGGTATTTGAAAACGTTCATTTTTAATGAAATAAATAACGACGATAATTCTATCAATTTTAAACGGCCACAAAATTATGAAAACTCACTCATTTTGCAAAATTATCTTGTAAAAACAGTTTTCGGGTTCTCGTCCATAATTCGACTTATCGGTGTCGGCTCTGAAGCTACCAAAACATGTCGCGGAAACACAAAATGACGTTTTGAAAAACAAAATGAATTGACATGAATCAAATTTATACTATAGAAATAACTGCGCCCCCAAATGTCTAATACGTGACGTTTATTGATATTATCGCGAGTTTAGAACCATTTTCAGAATAGAAATTGGAAAACTTATAGTTGTACCAGAAAATCCGTGAACGACAATGACCCTAATGATTTTGGGTCGAATGAGCAGTTGTTTCGAGTCGCTAAGACTACGCTTTGAAGTCGGTCATTTCTTTGAGTAGTGGGTCAATGTTTCGGAAAGAACGAGCCAGCTCGGTAATATAGAATACGTCGCAGGGTAAAAAAAAAACCCCACCTAAATAAGCAGTTTACATTTCTACCCGAAAAAGTGGTCGACAAAAAAAACAGACAAATATTGTAAAACAACACGTCTCAGAATCTAAAATGCGTCTAAAATCGCAGTAACAGATTGATACACCATAATACATGTTTTTAATACTAAAGTGTATTTCCTTTTCTTACGAATTTGGATGTACTAAAAATAGTTTTGTGAACCCACGTACACGATGGCTATCTACGGTGTTTCGAAGGTCAAATTGTCAATTGTACTCGACGCTTTTAGGTATTCTAAACTTTTTATTATACTGTGTGTTTTCTGCAGGAAGTGAAATTTCAAGCTATTCAATTTTACGAGCAATATCACTCTTTTTTTTTTTTAGATATACGAAAAAAAAAATCGTGTACGTTTTTAATGTTTTTTTTTATTTAAACCCAAAGATTTGTTTTTTGTTTAATTTTTCGACAAGCGGTAAACTCAAACCAAATTACTGACAGCAATTACCTCGCGTATACTTTCCGTTTTTTGGTGTTTTTTACACTTTAAACGTGCCGACGAAAGTATTTATCGTTGTCGACGAGTATAACGTCGTCACAGTCGAACAATTAAGTGTTCTTTTAGTACAACACGTTTCGTCGACGCCCACCTGAAACACGAGTAAAAAACATCCGATATAGAGAACTAAACAAATTATTTTGAACACCGTAAATCGGTTGTAAAAATCTAATGATCATTGCGTACGTTGGATTATCTCTCTAAAAAAAAAAAATATTACACTATTAATAGCAAAAGTGGATTTTTTTTTATTGTACTCCTCTCTTGAGATTTTTTTCAAACAATTTTTACGCGTCGGCGGGCTTATCTATAAATAATTACGACGTAAATTACCCGAAACTAAACAATATCGAATTCATCATCACGGTCGAGTTAATTAACGGTCTTATAGAGGCGTCCGTTTCCTACTCCCGTAGTACTTTCTATTTCAAGGCGTGCACACGCATATTTATTTATTCAAAATCAAACACATCTAATGGATTGATTTTTATTTAAATATTACAACTTGTTTACGTGCGGGTCCCGAATTACACATTTCTAAGTATGGTAATAACGGATAGCCTCTTCGCTTTGAATAATGGATATTATAAAGTACACCGTCTCGGATCAATCTTTCTCACGTTGAAACCGGAGCGGTTTTTCTGCAAAAACTTTTTATCGCAGAAAAAAAAACAATATTTTACCTAATTCGCTGACGCTCGGAAAATATTTCAAACAATACTTGGCTCGTACGCAACATCACGTAATATTGTTATGACGTACCGAAGCAGTCGATCGTCTTCGGTGTTGTTATTATACGTTATGAATAATAACAATTATCCTTGTTCGACGTATTATCCGCAGTCGTTTTACGGAGGAGAGCTGTGGGGCTAATAATCCGAATGCGCGCGCGGACTGTACTATTATTATTATAAATAATTGTTATTATACGAGAGCGATGGCCGTCCAAAGTTTTATAATATTATCGTACCGACGACGACGACGACGACGTTAAGTGGATAATGAGCGATAAATAATCGTTCCGAGGCCGTTTCCATCCGTATTTTATAACAACGTACCTATAATAACGCGCGATCGGCCGCGGTGAATTATCGGCGGAAGGTTCGACGGGGGTATTATACGATCAAAATAATACCGCCGTTGTTACTATTATTTATTTATTTTCGATCAAAAACCCTCGGCAACATCGGATGGTTTTAATACTGTAGTGAGACAGACAGAGAAAATGGAATTATCGTTACTGAACTACGCGTAGTCTTAGCTTTTTGCGCCAGTTGACGGCGTGTAACGTGAGTTTTGAACTTGCCAGAGACGACGACGTGACGTTTCGTTTGTCGTTAACTCGATTGCGTTGAACCGGAGCCCTGGCTTCGGCTAGTGACCCGGTAAACTCTTTCGGTCCACGTTGGTTCGGTAGAGATGTTACATCGACGCGTACTTGGTGCGTCCCCTTCGGACGTTAGTAGGTGATTCGTGTGGCCGGTTCTCAGTCCGGTTCCGACTCCGAACTCTCCGGACGGTTCCCGTTGAGCGGAGTTTGTTTTCGTTTCGCCGAGTTTGGTCGACGTCCACTGTCGGTGCCTGCGCGTATATGTTTTTCGATTGAGTTTGACACGTCGGTGTGCGAGAGGCTTTTGACGATTCGTTCGCACCCGTAATACTGACGTCGGAACAACGTCCGGGGAAAATTTTAATTTCGTTCTCGTGTCATGCGACTTTGAACGCGGCCACTAGTGTCCGACGACGTGTCGCGGGTGTTTTTGATGTGCCGTTGGTGTGTGGAGCTCGTTTGATTATTTTTACGTCACTCGTCCCGCGGAAACGAGACCGCGTCGGCGGCGCATCTCGCGCAGAAGAAGAGGAAAAACGAAAAACAGTGGTTCCCGGCTGCGGTGCGCTATACACCCGGGGGACAAATGTTACCGGTTTAAATACGGTTTCGCGTACAAAACTAGTACGAAATGTATACTTAAAAGAAAAAAAAAAAAATCCTTTAAAAATACCCCATCTCCGAAAACCGTCCGTTATCGACGTATATTTTATTACGTCTATGTGTATTATAAATCGCTCGCGTTGTAATTATCATTATCGACGTGTGGTACACGTGTAACGTGCGCGCCGCGGCCGGAGGGCCGGTGATTGATAGACGCGTTCGTCATCGTTACAACAGGTGTATTATATATAGTTACATCGCCCCGAAGTCCTCCCGAACGTCTGCGCAGGTACGTAACACGTTTGCGCGTGTGTGCAACGCGTCGTTTACCCCCGCCGCAGGGGAAACAGCCGACCGGAGGAGCGCACGCACGCCTATAAAAAAATGTACAAACGTAATAATAGCCGTAGAAAATTGTACCGAAAAATGGATAATATCGCGTTGTAACTTATCATTATTATTGTACACAGTATTCGCGTTACGTACTTAACGAACGATTCGTGTTTTTCGATGATCGCCGAGAACGATTTCCGTTTCTACCCGTTCCCAGGGTACTGCGCGTACTGCATAGTGTGATCCGGGTAAATAAACCACTCGCTGATCGCTGCGCCTCGAAAACTGGCCCGACGTACAAACTCGAAACAGCGGTTGCTCCGTAACAATAACCCAATGTTCACACATCGACGCCCGCCCAGACCGAACCGCCGGGTACCTGGAATTTCGTACGGAGGTCCCTTAAGCGGCGCAGGGGCGCACGGAGAAAGGGTATTTCGAAATTCGACGTGGTCAGAATGGGGTTCGACGTTTTGTACGTCGATCGACGCACAGCCCACGACGCTGGAAATTTTGCACACACACACATCACGGGTTCCTTATGCAACGGGCACCAAGAACGGGGTTCTCGAAAACTCGACACCTAAAGCTTTTTTAAGATTCCATCCCCGAACGTAGTGAAACGGGGCTTCCGAATCCGCGTAACTCGGAGTGCTCTCATTTTTCAAGTTCGGTTTGATTCGATTTACAAAGCTTTGACCGGCTGAATCCCGGGCAACGCCGGGTCGGAACGGCTAGTAATTTATTGTTCTAAAAATACGTGGCCGTGTTTAAACTTAAAATTGAACTCGTACTGTTCTGGCGGTTCGGTTGATCGACGGTATAATATCGCTGCACAAACCGCACTAGCCGCGGTTCGCGATGGTGTCGATCGACGTTCTTTGTTCCGCGCGGTAAAAAAGCGGCGAATTTCAGCGCGGGTACGATTTCAAAACGGATAAACACCGATTTTAAACCAAACTAGAGTAGTGGTTTTTCGGATCCGGACTGTGTCCGCAGAGTATTAGTACCCACATAATACGATACGACTGCTGCAGCAAAATTAAAGTTTCAACGCTGCCGGTTCACAATGTGTACCCTCGGTTAGTACATAGTTGTGCTGATAAATCGTTCATTTACACAAATAACAGCTGAAATCATGTCATGCTATGGAGGTAAAAATATATGTGTCCACGCGTCCTGCAGCAGGTGGGGCTGCTAGTCAGTGCATAGGCGTCATGTTATTTACACGGCGAGAACAAATTTTTTTTTACACGTTTCCTTCGGTCGCTATTGATGCGTGACGACGTGCTCAAAGTTTATTCGTTTTTTTTAGATGGCTGAGCGTAGTTTATTTTTCAAATTTGGCTCGTATAAAACAGAAAATGTGGAAAAATCGTCTTTGAATGGACTCCGCGACGAATCGGTTTTCCGAATCCTTTTCGCGTCGGTAGATCAACCGGCGGTACACGTTCGCGTACACGTGGCCAGCCAGCCAGCTTTTTTTTTCAACGTAACATCCGAAATAAATATCGGACCTAGCCGAAACTTTTACATAAAACTAAAACAGGAAAGACACAGATTTGATAAAAGTCGTAACTGTTTTTACCGGCACGTATACTAGAAAGCTGAGCTCGCTCAGGATCGTATTTTCCAAGGCGACCGTTGCTTTCGGATACAAAATAATGCGTTCCGACCACAACTTCTAGTGACCCGCGCAGTCGCTACTCCGTGGAACTGCCCACGCGATCCGGAGCGATCGCGGCTTTTTGTTTTGTTTTCGCGTTTTTTCGCGAATCCTCGTGAAACACTCATTTTGTCCGAGACTATATATACTGTTGACAGAATCGCGTAAAATCAACGGAAGCGACCCGTGTGAATGTATTTTTAGTTCACGTCGTGAGTTTTTATACGCGAATTAACATTGCGTTTATCAATATAAGATATCGCCTTTCCCAACGTTATGTCTCGGGTCTCACGATGATCAGAAGGAGGTACCTACCGACAACAATAAAAACAGTGCGATACACGCGCGTTTACCACGTGATAGTATTACCCAACGTCTGTATCGTATGAAATTTGAGGACGAACACGGCGATACAAACGGGCCGGTATCGGCGAAAAGAATATAAAGGGGATGCATATTATTACTATAAACTGCCAGCTGCATTCGCGGACTGACCGAGTATACCGCGTTTACGGTTTAACATATTGTCGTTCTATTATTTTACGTTTTCTATTATAAAAAAAAACGGAGCTCTGGTTAGGTGGTTGTGAGGCAAACGACATGTGCACGACGAGCTGGTTTTTTCGTAGGTGTTTCACAACAATAGTAATAATAATAACAAGATATTACCTGCACGAAAGCCCGACCCCAACTGCGCGGATACGGCGACGAGATAAGAAGACGCGGGGATGACCGCGGCCGAGAATCGACGACAGGTTCTTTCTTCCGTCCTTTGCAGCTCCGAGAGAGTACGTACAATACGTTCGAGTTTGTACCGGAATATTGTAAAAATATTGTCTCTGTGAACTATTATTCGTATGTACATCCTATTCCTATAGATATAATATTATGTATACGAATCGACGTGCAAGTGCATCATTCGTATAACCACCGTAATATAATGTTGCTGCGTATTGTGACGTCGAAACGCTATAGTATTTGAATAGGTTATTTTAAATTCAGAGTGTTCGAGTGATGATCGAATGAGTTTGAAAATTTACTAATAATATCGTTACTGTAAAAAAGGTATATATATAATACGAGCGAGTGGCCCTCGGATCGCGTCGGACGTTCGGCAAACATAAATGTTCCAATCGAACGAAAAAGGACGATACG
>CM029357.1:10666249-10690194 GCA_017140985.1 Hormaphis cornu
TACGTATTTTAACGGCTTGAAAGGTGCGGGAATATTATTATACAGAGCTGATTTTTTTCTTTCTTCAAATTACAGGTTGTTACACAATCATTTGAGTTGAAGGCATTCATTACGGGGTATCGGCGGGATCACTGCAACGATTCGAAACAGAAAGGAACGTATTAATCTACTGTAGTCTCCTCGGTTTCGGTCTTTTCGCTCTGTTCCAAACCAATCGGTTACGCGCGCGTGTAGAACATACAGAGTAGTAATTGTTGTTATTAAATCGATCGACGGTGTAGGTACGTATCGAACGATTATTCAAAACGTATCATTTTCACGGGATCTTCCCACATTTAAAAATTCGATCGCGAGTTCCCTCTATCCAAAAAAAAAAAAATCCTTAAGGGCATTTCCACGTCAAGACCACTGCTGCGCACGATGAGTTTGTGTGATTTTGAATCGTGTTTTTCGGGTTTTTTTACCGTGAATTCCTCACCCCGTCACGAGTGTACGTATAATATACGCAGTACGCGCAACGATATTATATTATTGTGTTGCCCGCCGTTGACAGCTGCCTTTCGGAATCAGCGAAACACCGTTTCGCCGTTAAAATCAATAAAATATTCTTCGCGAGCGCTTTTATCTGCGGACCATCGATGATTTTCACGCGCCGCGTCAGCTTTAAACGCGCGTGCATTCTGCAGTTTTTATATATATACGATCAAATTGTTTCACATAATTTAGAGAGTCACGTCCGACAATCGAATACGATATAAAGGTATCAACCGACCGATCAAATGGAAATTCGGAAATCGCGACAGATTTCGAGACTTCGGCGCACGCGGCCCAACTGCGGACGGACGGACGCCGTTTCTCGTTGTAAAAACGTGCGAATTCTGCTTTCGGGATTTTTGTAATCATTTTCCCTTTCTCCTATAGGTTCAACTTAAAACGTTTACCGTTCATCGCACTCATTATTTTCATCTACTAGTATTAATAGTAACTTTTTAAATGGATTTTTTATTTTTACTTGCTTGCTCGCTGTAAGGGATACGCGGGGGAAAAGCGTAGACGTCTAAACCGTAATACAGCGAGCAGGCACCACCGCGTTTCGGCACACAGTTAAACACGTCATGTTTTGTTTTATCACATAATATTATAATGTTCGTTTTCAGAGTTTCGTTTCTTACGGTTAGAGGTATCTCCTTTTTTTGTTTTTTTCTATCAAGTATATCTGATGGATTACGAGCAGCGTTTTAGGTCTGAAATATTTCACTTGGCGCAGTTGAAATGTTCAATATGTTTTGGCCGTCGCGCGAGCACTGAATGCAGCAAATGTTCGAACGAAAAAAAAAACGGTGTTGTATTAACTTATTATTACATTTTTTTTACATATTTTGTTATACTACGGCTGTTGTTTGCCATTCGTTCAACTAACTTTAAACCTAATTATCCGTTTGCGTTGTAATTGCGAATTTTTTTTTGTTATTATTTATTTTTCACGCAATACTTGTAAATGAAAAGTTTCGTTGTCAAATAGACACTGCCCGAAGCGTTTTTTAATTTTGTCTTATTATTTTTAAATTGATGATCCGAAAACCAGATGTTCACAGCAGGTACCTGCTATAATTTCGTAAGACCTATGATTTTCAATACACAAACATAAAAATTTTCTTATGTCAAAGTTAAATAATTTCGAAAATTTCAAAAAATGATTATAAACGTGTTTACGATGAAATCGTTTCGTGTTATAATATTTTTTTGAAAATAACTCTTTTAAAAATCAACTAATTTATAGAAGTTTATACGAGTTATCGAAAGTTCAATCTTGGTAGAAATTTTGTCTTTTTATGTGCTAAACTTTGAAGTTTACAATTTAACGAGTATGTGACTCTAATGTTATCGAATTCAAAATTTTCGACCCAACCGAATTAGTGGCCACTCCACTGTGGACCCGTGACTTGGTTTTTTTTTTAATCCCGAAACGTTTCATCAAAATGTTTCGAAATCGTATACTTCGTGAAAACACTGTACACACTCGCGGTCATTTTCCATTCGAAAAAAACAGGGAAAATTGCGTATTATTGTAAAAAAACTGTACGACGATGTGACACTTTGGTGCTAAAAACACTGTAACACAAGACACACCTTGACCGAAACTTTCCCGAAAAAAACCGGGCATTTCGGTCAGCTCGACGACGTCGCAGCTCCAAAACGCAGCTATATAATATCCGGTAGTCGGTTATTTGCAGCACGGTTAAGCAAGCACCAAAATATTTTTTATTATACCGAACATCGAGTTTCCAGCGTGTAAAAATGTGTGCGCTTTTTGTCGGCGCGGGTGTGGCGGGCGTCCGGTCGTTTTTTTTTTTCGCGTGTCCAGTGACAGTTAAAAGTCGGAATTATAATTCACAGGCGCTGCCGGTAATCGCGTTCCCGCGGTGGCGTGTTATTTAGCAGCTATCGTTTGTGTGCGCGCAGTATGAAAAAACAAAAAAAATTATGATTGCCGTTCCAGATTTGGTCAAACGATTACACGATTTACACGCGGTTCGTCACGTTACAGCTGTCGTCGCCTAACCGATGTGCGGGATTTCGTCGGCCGCCGAGCGATTTCAAAACAGGACAATTCAGAACGTCGAAAAGTCGACATTTTCGCGAGACAAACGTTACGTGTGCCGAATTAAATAAAAATCCCGTAACACGTAGCAGATATTGTACTCATACGTGTGTTCTAATGTTAACCGCGGACGTTTCTATGGGGGTTAAACGTGTTCGCCCACCGTCCTCCGTGAACTCTTTCGAAATTCCGATCGTAGCAATCGACAGAGAATGTACTACAAGGATTTTTTTCCCATCGCTTTTTCGGTCCTTTCGATTGATTTAACGATTCGCCGTTGAGTTCCTACCGTTTGCACAAAATCACCCGACGTCTGATAGTGCCCGCATTTTTCTTTAAACGATTACTACGAACTGAAATGTACTAAAATTAATAAAAAATAATCTCGAGACTATTCTGTTTTTCGGGTTTTATTTTGTGTGTGTGTGCTTTAATCAATACGAATGTAATAGTTTTTAACGCGTCCTCGGGGTTCTAGACTCCGTTGCTGCTGGACTCCGCAGGTTACTGAACGCGCATAAAATCGTGATGTTGTTTCAAAACATTTTGTTTGCGTCGCGTTTACATGATGCCAGCGAACGTTATTTCAAAATCAAAACGATCTAAATTGCAGGCGAAAAACGATTCCGTGAAAAAATTGAAGAATATTCTCCGTTTTTTGTAATACAGCAGCTACCTCGACGGACACGCGGCCGATCTATCAGGATTGATTGCATTATTTTTTTGTCACGGCAGAACGCGTGTGATAATACGCCTATATCGTTAACGGGATTGGATTTAATGAACGCTAATTGTGTCGGTGACGGTCGTTATATTAACACAAATTGTATACGACAAAAGAATCGGAGACGATAGATCCCTATGACGCGTTGTCTTCTAAACTGATATGACATTGCGGCTTAGCCGTCTCCGAATCAGGTCGATTACTCAATTATATTCTAACATTGTCGTCGAGCGTCAAAATCAGTTAAAAGCCAACATATTTTCATAACGCTCGTTCCATTGGATTCTGAGTGCGGAATGAATTGCTTTTTTTCCGTAAACACTTTTTAGGGTAGAACCAACGCTCCCGATTTTTAAAGTCGGTAACTTTTCTGATAGGTAACATGGACTGCAGCAGGAGTTGAGAGTTCAAAAACTAAGCGGAAACGTTAAAAATTCACGGTTTTCGACGTGTTTGATAATTATCTATCTGGCCACAACTTCCAAAACAATGATCGGAACAAGCTGAAATCTTTACATAGTGTTAAAATGATGCAAGTTTGAAATTATTTCAACAGTCTTTGAGCCTTGTATAGAATTTTGAAATTCTCGAAAACGTCAGTTTTTTTAAATTTTTTTGTTCAATAAAATATATGATTTTTCAACAAAAAGAAACTTTATAATACAAGGTTGGCAACACGAAAATAGAAAAGTGTTGATAAAACGGTGTTAATTCTGTTTCTGTTAAATTTGCTTTTTACCAGGACGTATAACAATAGAAAACCGAGCTCAATCGGTTTTTCAAAGGCAATGAAGCACAATTTTCAAACCCACCGAAAGAGTATCCGTCTACCCGACCTAGAGTGATCCCGGCATTTTTTAAATTGTTTTTTTGTTGTTTTTTTTTTCGATTCGTCACACCATGTTTGTATGCACCGTGTCGTGTAAAAATACATCTGAAGAGGCGTATATAACAGCTTTTAAATGAGTAAGAACCATTTTTTTCCTACATCAAAATCATACCATGCGCTCATTATAATATTGTGTTTCAAAACCAGCCGTGTAACAGAAAAAAAAAATTAAATTAAGATGTTTGTTTCAAAAACGACCATACAACACACTTCAAATTAATTTTAAAAACAAAGCTAGCCGTAACAGAGTTTTATATAACATAGTTTTGGATATGTGAACGATCATGCGGCGACCAAAGGCTCAAGAACCTGTAATCCAACGGCAGGAAATCCGCAGTACATTTTACACGTTCTCGGTGCTCTGATAATTAAAAATTAAGGACTACGTCCCACAACGCATACGCCCACTATTTCCATTTTTGGCTTTTTTCGGGGTCGATGATTTTATCAAAATACAATTATAATCAACGGAAACATTACGTTTTGCATGTTACAATAATGTTTTCCCAGCTGTGACCACTCTGTATAATAATAACAGTGAGTTTTGTATACACACCGTGGAATTAGTTTGTCGATGCTGGATGTTTCAATATAAATAATTTATTTAACGTAGTAATATTAAGTAAGTATTACGCTTTCACGTAAATCTGGAAATGGTTGATTTTGGCTTACAATTTTAATTGGAAACGATGCGATTTGACACAAAACTCATCAATTTTTAAATCGGTTATAACAAAAGTCCATTTGTCCGCGAGAATATTGGAGATGCGTACATAACTCAATTTACACAATGGAAGTAGTGACAATACGTTTTGGAACGTGCCGGCCTCTCAGATGATAATACGGATATGAACTTATCGTCACAATTAAAGGCCGCTTGCTATTAAAGTTAAAATGTTAAATTTTTTTTTTTTTTCGTACTTTTAACTTAACTATTGGTAATTCTGTTTTAATTTAACCCGTAAATCTGTAATTGTAAAAACATTTATTTAAGCCTCTTGATTTTTTTTTACATAAGAGACTATTAAAAAAAAATGTTTTGTAGCGGAGGAAACGTAATACAATAGTATATATACGTACAAAAAACCATGTGAATTAAAATTATCATCTGTTTATTTTAAGTTAATTTTTTTGGACGGTCTACCTTTCATGTCGATATATTCAAAAAATGAATAAAATCGACTTTCAACTCAACTTAACCTTTTTGTTTTTTCAATTGATAACTTAACGAGTTTAAAAAAAGTTGTATACTTGCTAACACGACGTAGTTGCAGCTGCAGGCCACCAGAAAAAACTATGCCTACCGCATTTACATAGACGGTGACGTCCGAAGGCGTTTCGCTAAATGAGTTAGACGACTCGGATGCTAAAGGACGTTTCGGAAATCGATTCGGAATCGAATCCCTTGGCGTTTTTCACAGGAGCCATCACAGACCGCCTTGGTTTTGCTATTTCTTGTCATTTCCATTGAGCCGTCACCAGCCAAGAGGCTGCCAACGGATCCTTAGCGGAATTCCGCGAGATATTCGAACCCGAACCAACTTCTAAAACACCTCACGTTTCCTCGGCAACGGACAGCATACACCGTCACGTGAACTCGGATTATAGATCCAGCTGCTGTGAAACGATCGGAATGTTCAAATTTTTTTCTCCAAAACCCGCATCGTTATAAGTATAATATATGGATAGGTAAGTGGTAAGTGTATATTATAAAAGTCATCCTCGGCGTTTCCCCGCGTAGATAGTAATAATTATTTATCACATGATCAATGTGATAGCAGTCTCGGTCAATCACGTATCCATTCTCGAAGGAGAGGCAAAACGTCTGCAGTTATTCTCATTGCGCCACTTGTACATGATAATTACATTATATGCGCGAGGATCGACTTTTTTTACATGTAAACCGAAAATAAAAATTCATAAATAAAAATGGGGGTGTGCGTTGTTGTCCAATACGATCGACGTGGTAGGCAATAATTACGTTAAAAACAATATTCACGATATTGTGTTCCACCTGCACCGCACACAACGGAATATCGCCTTAGGTGAGTAAAAATACCGTCCGGTACACGCAGTTGGTTAATATGTTTCTGAAAATTCGACGAAATCCTCCGCTACGTCGATATATCATATATAATTACGTTCGAATTACGATCCGTCCAGCATTATTATTTTTTTTTACCACGTTAAACGCATAAAATTTCCCGAAACGGAAAAACAAAAAGACGGGACTACTCTAGGTCGAGTGGGTACGCTTTGGGTGGGTCACTGAATTAGTTTCGAAGTAGTGGTTCAAACGTACCGTTTAATATCTGAAAGCAATGAATGACGAATCATTGCCTTTGGAAAAACGATTCTGAGCGACCACAGTTGTCCAGTATACGTACGTCCTGGTAAATTTTTTGAGACTTTCAAAAGTCCTATACTTGGCTCAAAAACGTTTGATGTCCCTTGGAACTTTTGTCAGACTTGTATCTATTAACTGTTCGAATATTATGTAAAAGTATCAGCATGTTCCGATCATTATTTTGGATGTCATGGCCAAAAAACTAAATCGTCTGACATAGACGCCGGATTTGGCGATTTCGACATTTTCGTCGTTTCCGGCAGGTAACTCGGAAAATAATCAAAATATCAAAGAGTGTTTCAATTTAAATAAAATTTAAAACCCAAACTTTCGTGTGGTATTCAACGTAACGATTGAAGCACTTCTTCTACCCAAAAACGTTATTACAAACTAAAAAATTTATAAATTTTTGCCGTAAAATTTTCAATTTTTTTTTGGTTTTCGGGGTAAAACTCATAAAGTAAGCAAAATTTCAAAAAAAGTTTCGACCAATGTACTACCGGAGTTCATAGACGTTTTTATTAAAAGTACTGATTTTCTAAATCGGAGCACTCCTTCTATACGAAAAGTTAAAAAAAACATCATTGTAAAAACAATACATCTCTAGCTCAGAATCTAAAAAAGTTAAAAATGTGCAAAGTATAAAGTCGATTAGTACGTGTCTCTATATGGTTTCTTGTGTATTTTTGTCATGCTGCGATTTGCAATTGAAATTTTGATATTCTATATTCCGAAATCGCAGTCCAAGGATAATCGTTATGGTTTTCAGACTATACTGTAGGTGATATTTACAAAAAACGTTACTGTAAAAGTAATGTTTAAAAATAAGTTTACAATATTCTCGTGTTTTTACGTTTGTTTTGAGTTACTTACAACCACAGAAAAAACATTCAAAAACAAGTCAATAGAGAAGTAAAACGAAATGCAATTTCAGTAAAACAAGTAAACTTTTTAATGCGATTTCAGAAATCACTGTTCAAATTATATGTTAAGTTAAGTTAATTTTAATTTTATATTTGTATTAATCTAAAGCACTGAATCAAACGGGGTTGACAACATTATTCCGTTATGGATAAACGTGAAATTGTTATTTCTCGAACACTATTATTACGGGTACGTGAGTGGTACTCCTGTACATCAAACATAATTTGCAGTCTATGTCAAACTGTTTTTAAAATGTCAAAACAAAGTGAAAGTTGTAATATTTAAATTTTAAATTTATCGAACTCGAGTATGAGGACTAAATTCAAAATTGAATTGATTTATTAAGTCCTAAACGAGAATAAAATTACTAGTCAAATTAAAGATGATTCTATAAGCGCTGATTGGAGCCTGTGCACGTTGTTGTAACTATTATATTTAGTTTTTCTTAAACACGGCAAAAATATCCTCTAGAAATGTATACAACATTATATTTTGATATTCATAATAACATGAAAAATAATAATATTTGTAGAAACTACTAGTGATATTGTGTGCAAAAAAAAATCACGTTACCGAACGTTTGGTTTGAACATACTACGTATTTGAACTAGTAAAAACTAGTAGTTAAAATTGTTTTTTTTCTTTTTTTATAGTTTCACTAAGATGTTCAATTACAACTGTCTTCCGCGTTTTATAATATTAGTTGTTCATTCTAAACATCACATAATTTTGAGTGGGTACCGGAATTTCCAGTGGAATAGATTAGTTTATTATTTATAGTTTTGTTTGTTCGTGCGGAATTCAAGTACTCCAAACTTGTCCCATAAATATAATACTGATGTTATGTTAGTTTCAATTAAAATACGTGTGTAATATATAAACATGTTACGTACGACAGTGTAGAATTAGAAAAAAAAAAATGGACTTTTAATCTAATAGACGAGATGAAACAGGAAGGTTTTACGTGATTATTGCATGTAATTTTAATGTTAAACTGTCAACTATTCTTTTAATACCAACGGTATACACATAAATTAATAAACATAAATATTCTTATAAAACGAACCGAGAATGGCAAGAAAAAAAAATGCGTTGAATAAGAACGATAGTTAAGTTAAAATTTTAATGCCTCGATTCGTCGATTAATTTAAAAAACACTATACGATATTATAAAATTTTTCACTACATAGAGACGTTCTGAACTAAACGAATCACGCAAAACAAAAAAAAATAAATATTTCTAAATCAAAATTTTCATACCGTGGCGTAGCTGCGAACATTTTAACATTTTGAAAAACATCCATGTTAAAATGTATGATCTTAAATAGTTTTATCGTCGTCGTACCTCATCCGCGTGTTGATTTTATTTTTTGATAACAAGATCTTTTGGAACTCTTGAGTTTATTTTATTGTCTTATAAATGGTATCATTAAATGTATCCATACAAATCTATCATCATTAATTGTGATTATGACCATTAAAATTTTAATTTTTCTAGCAGTTTCGTATCGTTTCTTCAAATATTCAGGGATTTATTCACACGAATAATTCTGGATAGTTTGAATATAAGTTAATAAGCAGAGCAATCATCAAACGGTCTTGCTGATAACTAATTATTGTAATAAACGGTTAGCGTATGCATAGTATTTAAAAATTACTGTAATTTTAATTGGTAATTATCTTGTTTCTAACGTTTTAAAATTGTGATCGATTTCTGACAAGAAACATAAAATATAACGTGGTTGTGTAAAATATCATACTATAATAACTAGATGTTTCATAAAAAAAAACATTTGAAACGTTCCGAGTTATTTCAGATAAAATACGATGGCAAAACGGAACACACAAAAAAATTACTGTAGAATGCATACGCCTGTGTACAGTTTAATTTCCAAAAATTAATAATATTATATTAACAAATCGTGTAAAGAAACTATCACTTTCTTACGCACTTTTGAGATGATTGCTCCTCAGACGCCACTACTTGTCGAGATAATAAGACGTGCCAGTATTTTCTAGAAAATAAAATAATACCGTTTTCGTCTTGACCATGCGTGTTTTTCTATGATTTTTTTCGTCGAATAGTTGCACGGTCGGATACCGTTTGCGCCATCTACACGAACAATAACCGTCTAACGTGAAGTTCTTTCGATGATATTATTAATTTCGCTTTGTTTTTAACGCTTAAAAAATAACTATACGACCGTTCCCAATCACCCCTTTCGGCCTCAACAGTTTTTCGGTAGTTGAAAAAAAAAAAAAAACGTTTAGGTACCTTATTTTAAATTTATAATAGTCGGTGGACTCAAATAATAGCTTCTTTACGACTTCTCGTGATTTTTGTATAGTTAATTTGTGAGTTACGAAGTGAGTCATTTTGATGATCAGCATATTAGGTTTTTATGTGGTGCGATAATGTGGATAATCAATTGTGATATGGACACAGACGGTGCTTCGAGGGGTCTTAAACGTCTTTAAAGTTAAAAAGTAACAAAAAACTAAGCAAAAATTAAGGAAAAAACGTTTAAGCAAACGTTTACTTAACTAAATCGGTTTAGATTTTTGGCCACAACTATCAAAATAGTGATCGGAATAAGCTGGAATTTTCACATAATACTAGAAGAGATACAGGTCCGATACGAACCTCAAGATATTTCAAAAAATTTTCGGCGTAGAATTGTTTTGTAATTTTTGTTCGATAAGAACTTTCCACAAAAAAATTTGGAAATTCAACAAAAAGGTTCGCAACATGTAAGTATATACATTACGCTACCATAAAATATCGAAAGTCCGTGTAGTCACAATTTTGAAATTTAGTTGCTTAAAGTCGGACAATTTTCGAAAACTGCTCATATACCGGCTGTGATTTAATTTCGGAAAAGAATTCGTGACCCACACAAATGTGTTGTATAAGACTAGAAAGTTATACGTGAAACGAAATTCTCTATCCGAACAGAGAAAATTCAAAAAAATCCACCTTGTTGGTTCCGGAAGCCTGTATATTGAAGAATGGCGTTGTTATAACAGCGAAATAACGCGCCGTTTCAGAGTGATTCCGACTTTTACCCTTAATTTATTACTCCGTGGTATTTGACGTTATAATTTACGATCTCTTTGTATATTGGATTTAAAATTGTTTTCTCACGACGACGACGACGACGACAGAATCAACGTTCTAAACGGTTATAAAAATTTTCAAACCGTTTTCGCCGCTTTTACAATTCTGGCGCGAATTCTATACCGCGCCGATTTTTTCAGCTTAACATTCAGGATCGCCATTTTCGTAAGCAACTTTTAATCGCTCCGTCGTACAACTTCTACGTGTCAAAACAGCATCAAACCAAGTCCGGCTTTTCTCTTATTAAATGTTCGGTATGAAAAAAATGTCCGTTTCGCGTTATTTAACTATACGTTACCCTCCCGCGCACGCTCTCGTTGGGATACTTTTTTTTCACGTAAACGAAATATGCGCACGTACGTTCAAAATTTTTTTTCTTCGATTTCTATCTTTTTTTTTTTTTTCGCTTCTTACATCGCGTCTAATTTATAACACGCGCGCGGGACACGCACGCGGGTATAAAGTATATTTGCGTCGCTCGTGTGCTCGAAAACAATGGGTCTCATAACCGCGGTCTGCGGATAGGTGACTATAAATATAATAACGAGCCATCATACGAGTAATAATGTACACGCATTATACCTGCGGAAAACTCGACTTAACGTCTCGAATATCGTTGTCCACTCGTGTTCGTAATAATTCGCTTCGATCGCAAATCACTGCGTGACGCGACCTCTCCACTCGGCTGCGGCACCCCTCGTACACCCGCAGCCCACGGGATGTTATAACAATATCGTTCACCCGGTTTGAACTTTTTTTTTTACGTATAACGATAAAATTATATTAATATCGTTTGAAATGAACGCAAGTCTTTCATTTCTTTTGGCTAGAGATGTTTTTTTATCGATCGGCCCGATTTTACCGATTCTTTGGTCAAACGTAAACTTTTGCTCAAGTATCTTCTTAGCTTTATCACGGCGACAATTGACAGAAACGGCGCGATCACATTAAAGCTAAGGCTTCTGTTGCAGGAGCAGACTAACGTTAAGGGGGGCGTTTACAAGAGGCAACGTCAAACAACCGAGCAGATTCCCGCTCGAACTTTTCTAGTTTTGCCTCGTACCTACGGTGGTCTCTAGTGTAAGACTTTCTCGTGTACGATGCGTGGTACGCGTGTATCAACTGTCTAATATTCTGTCGTGTGAAACTGTTGGTATATACGACCGACCGATCGTATATACCTTTGATTTTCGTCGCAACAGCTTTAGCGACTTCGGAGAAGTTAACTTTTTTACAGTTGCGACTAGCAGCGAGATTGTATTTCTCTCGAAAGCGGCATTTTAATACATCTTCGTAAGTAGGAAGTAATCGGCAAATCTTTTGGTGTTCCGGACACTGTCTTTGCGTGTAAAGTGTTCGAGTGAAGCCTCCGTTGTAGGAGGGATCTCAGAGGGCTTCTCTACTGCACACACAAAATGTGGGTGCGAGAAGCCGAGAGGACAGTATTATTAGCGAGAAGTGCAGAACGCGATCGGACTTGCACGCTCGGACGCCAGCGGCAGAATGACCGTCCGCCCGCCTCTCTCGCACTGCTGCTAAGCGAACCGAAGTGGAGGGGAGAGGAGGGGCGCTCCTTTAGCACGCTATCCCTTCCGCTGCGGCGGCGACTCTGAGGCGAGTTCCGACAAGTCGTGATTTGTCCGGGCAGGTCGTGGCAAGTCGATACACAGCCAAGCCATCAGGCAGAAGACAGAAGTCACGTACACCACATCACAAAAGTGCACAGGTGGACAATTAGGATTTTATTTCTCGCTGTTAGTATACCACATAACCTCAAAACGGTTATTTTCGTAGAAAATCGGGTGAAAATCAGCAATTGCGTGCCGTCATATTCATCAAAATATCATTATTTTTTTACCTTTCTTTATACATTAGTTTTAACCACGAATTTAAAAAACCAAAAAAATACAAAAATTGGAAATTTGGTCAAAACGTTAAAACTTTGGCGTCGATGGTCAAACGTTGACCGATTTGAAAACTCTTTTTAATGCACTGTGTTCGGACGGAGCGACTTTTGCGCACGTTTCGAAAAAAGTCTGTTTTCGGCACGCCCTAATGTATACTCGCTTTTTTCTCCAAAACGCGTTTCCGTTCGCGAAGCCGACGACGTGGTGTAACCCACTCGGCGCGAACACCAACGGTCGGGACGTGCAGAACTTTTGATCTCGGGAAATCTGGACGAGGGGGACAAGAAAACGGGTTTTTGCGACAAAGTCGCCACCGCAGACGACCGTTTTCGATCGACTGCGGCCTTGATAATCGTTGGGTGTTTTCCACCCGGGACGTTTCGCGGTTCGGCGGAGCGCGCGCGAAACACCGATTTAACCGAAAACGGGGCAGACGCGCCACCGCACAAACGGACGGGACGATACACGACAATATCCCGACTTCACAAGTGTGTCGGATGGCGATTATAACATTAAAACGTATGCAAACGATATCATCCGATTGCACGACCACCACGAACGGTCTTACGTTGCGGTTCAAAGCGTGGTAATTACAAACGCGGTTACGGTGACGATCCGGAAAAAGACGTCCTCGCCGGCACAAAAGACGCGCGTGATTAATAACGTGCGCGTTTTGCATGACAATCGCGTAACACGCGGACCGGCCCGGAAATCCGTCGTCTCGGGGGGCTCTTTTCGCGTCCACTTTGCATACACAATTATCGCGAAAACCGCCCCCGGCCGCCGACTCCAATTACTCCGCAGCTGGTGAAACGATTCCTCTCCGATTTCGGCGTGAAATGCGCTCGCTCGAAGTTTGCGACGAATCTACTGTAACGACCAGCCAGGGATATAACCAACTCGTGAATCCGTATCTGATCGGAAAAACTGCTGGGCCCGTCGAAAATCACGAAAAAAAATCCGCACTGAATATTTCGTACTAGAAAACTCGTCGTTCCGCTACACTCCTCTTCGACTGAAAACACTTTTTTTTTTTTTCTAGAGCGCGCGTATAGTTTTTAGTAGTAAACAGTCGGAAATGTTTTGTCGAACACGGTTTTTCGTGTTTTCGTTTCAACATCTCATTTCAGTACCCCCGCCTGTTCTCGATGCCTGTAGGTATACCCGCGCTACGATAACAGTTCGAAGCTAAGACGGAAATAAACAACGTTTTAATGGGAATAAAAAAGAGAAAAAACCCAAAAAATACGTACAACGTGTTGTTATGAAAAAGCAGAATAAAAAAAACACTAAATAAATCAACAACGTCTAAAAATCAAAGCCCGAGCTTCAAATGAAATTACATCTCACACGATAACGGTGTTGTGAGAGTAAAGTTTATTCAAGCAGTTATGATTGCCTTGAGAATTTTAATCTTAACTTGAAAGCTTTTAAGTCTGCGCTGTCTGTTTAAAATACCTATATTTTGTACCGTCGCGTAATTGCTAGGAAGCTAATACGACGGACGAATTCTCGTTGGTGTTCGTGTTTTCTTCGCGGAAAAACGTAAACTCGGTCTCGGGCAATCGACTCTGATTACGAACGTTTCAAACTATTTGCATTCCGAATAAAAGCGATTCGTTGATTTTGATTTTATTTACATTCGACCGTTTGCGCGAATCTTATTCATACAATATTATCGAACCCAAATATAAACAAGCGATCGTTCAATTCGTTTGCTAACGAATTCTCACGATCACAAACATAATTATTCGTAATAAATTTTGAGAAATAATGATATTGTAGACTCGGAAAATCGTATAAATTTACGCATAATCGACATCCTTAACGAAAACTGTACAATTATTTAAAGCGTACAATGTTTTATTATCGACGCACGTTCATATGTAAGTATAATTTTCCATATAGTTACTATTCATTAACGTCCCAATAATGAGCGAGTTTTAAATGCTCTCAACAGTTAATTTGTTTACAATTTGCATATTTGAACGTGTACTAATAATACGAATTTCAAACTGAACGATCTATTATGGAGTACCTAAATTAAGTATTTGAATGTAAAAATGTATTTTAAATCGATCGTATCCGATGTACAAAGTGAATGTAGAATATTTTTATGACAATTTACAGTGTTTCACGTGATATTGCAAAATGGAATGTCATATAATAATGAGGTACATTGCTGTCGGACACCATCAATCCCCAAGCGCTTTATTTATCACACAAATATACCTATAATTTTGTTCGTTTACATTTTATAAATCTTTTAAAACACGAAATGAATAAAGTAGTATATATATATATACTTATATATATAACTTTTTGCATCCATCAAAAATTTCTAATTACAAGTACCAAAATTTGGTAGGGATGAGATTTCACAACAAATGACATTTAATATTCAATACCGATCTCCTACATCGATTTCAATCCACGTTGATGAAAAACACAAGAACAAAAATCGAAATCCATTCCGTTGTATTTGTGTTGATAACAACATTAACCAAAAGTACCGTCGAAGAAATCACACGTCATAAAATTGTATATTTTTGGCGTTTTCGATGCGCTTTAAGTGAAAATCCAAGTTTATTGGATATTACTTATACTACTGATGCAGCATTATTATATTATTTACCGTATTGATCAAGAGATTGTTTTTAAATTTTAAAATATTTCCCGTTTACGTTTTGTAAACCAATGTATTAAAACGTGTCCGCACATTTACTCATCATATCTTACAGATTAATTGTATTATATTTATTATACGCGGATACACGCGTCAAAACGCGTATTCGGTGTTCGAGTTTTATAGATTCAAAATTTTCCCATCGGAGCCGCCTGCAGTGCCGCAGCTAAACATCATAGGGCGAAAGCGATTTTTTTAAAAAAAATTTAAAAATTTGGTAAAAATAGGAGATTTAGGAGCGCCGAAATCGCCGATGAAGAGGCATTTCGCCGGCACGTTTCCCCAGCTGTCCCTGCGGATTTCGTCAGTGGCGTATTTAAGGTACGGTGAATTATACCGGCAGAAAACACTATTCTGCAATCTTTTAGTACGCCAAAGTCTGAAAACGGTACGCAATAATTTACGGTATAGCCGTTTTCACGCCGTTTTCGACGCTTTCGGCACATAACCCGGAATACGAAAAGAAACTTCAATAAAATGTCGAGCCGAAAATCTCGATTGAAGCGCTCCGCACTTTTGCGCGAAAACGTCACGACGAACCTGAAACGTTTCAACATTTTCACCGTAGAGTCCTCGATTTCTTTTCGGCGTGAAATTCAAAAAGCGAGCGAAATTCGAAAAAACAAAAGGCTTCAACCGATGGCCGCGCAGGGCTACACAAACCTTTTCTGAACTTGAAAATCGGAGCAACTCGTTTTACACGAAAACCTGTCGACAAAAACAAAAAAAAACACCGTTGTACCTGTAACACAAACCGTTCTTCGCTGCGCTCAGAGTCTACAAAAAGTGTACCGGTCCTAATAATATCCTCAGTCTCGGATCACCGCGAGTCGCGTCCGCCGCGGATCAGACAAATTTTCGGCGAATAACGTGTCACGGGGGGAGGTGAATTTTCCGCAAAATACCGCAGGGAGATATAATACGAACACCAGCCTTTCATCGGCTCTGCGTAAACATAAGTATACACACACGTACGTACGAGTTTCGAACCGAGTTATACGACTTGAGCTGGGCGAAAAAGACGCTCGCCCGACGACGTCGGAATTCGCTAATTACGCGCGGTCCGAGCGGCGCCGGGGAATTTTCCGCCCCTCGTGCGCGAAACGTCGCGTCCCTTTGAACGTCGACGGGATTCGAACAGTGTCCGTCCGACGAGACGCTTTCGACGAAATGTCCGTTTTTTACCCCCCGAAACGCGTTCCGGGTCGCCGCTGCAGGGGTGCGTGCCACGGGTCTTCGAAATATCCTTTCGGTCGCACGGGGCTGGCGGCGATGCCGGGGATATTAAAAATGCTCGTTTCGAATACTGTTCGCCTGGAACGGAATCGCCCGAAAGAAATACTTTCAAGAAATCATCGCCGTCTCCGTAGCGTTTCACTCGTATTTTCCGTCGACTATGACGATTTTTGTGTAAATTCGGTTCGAAAACCGTCCGTTGTAAGTAGTACGTACGCGACTTCCGTTCGTCATAAACTGTCAATCGGTCACGTACGATGAGTTGAGAGTATACTTGAAAAAAAAAAAATGTTTTCACGACCGTTTCGTGACGCTCGTGTAAACTTTTTCGGACGATAATTTATAATTTTCAAACGTCGCAACTTATTTTTTTGCGAACAAATTCGTTTTTTTTTTTAAATTTAACGTGTTAAACTAATCTGTAGAAAACTCCTACGAAACAAAAATAAGTAACTATATTATAGTATGTTCGAAGAACGTTGTAAGACCTAAAAATATGGTACGAGTATTGATTTTGTTTTTTTTTTTTCCAGTACCGTTTTAAACACGCTGTTTGTCAGTTAATTTAAATTTCATTTAATAAGCTAGAAAAAAAAAAGAAAGTATTTTACGTTTACCGTAGTATTTATATTGGCACGATCGAATGCGTTCAAATTTCTTACATATTTCAGTCAAACTGCCGATGGATTATGATATCATTTTTGCCGCTATCGCGGAAAACGTTTTGTGTGGATGTTTAACGATTGAAATCAATGTCGAAAAATAAAACTATTGTTGTAAAATGTTTTCGCTTTGGAGGAACATTATACGGTTTCGTTGTACAATCGATGCTTATTGCGGCGGCAGAGACCGAGTGTTAATCACTCTCGAAAGTTTGTTTTCGATGGGTTTTGCTCACGTAAAAAAAGAAAATTTTTACAAAATCGCGAACGCTCTTTACGGCTTTTCGCGGTCGAAACGAACACACACAAATCCATCCCTCGGGCCGAGCGCATTAATTCGGTTGTGTACATTAAAAAGTGTACGTTGAAGAAACGAGAGAGAAATAAAGAAAAAGTCCCGGCTCAACCGGTGCAGAAGACCCTTTGGATTCGCATATATTGCCTTTATATAATAATAATGATGATAATACAAAGGTCGGAAGGGAAAAGCCATTATCATTCGGCCGTGCAGAAAAACAGAACGTTCGGTATTTTTATCTTTTTTTTTTTTTAATCAAAAAAACAACGTGCAGTTTCCGAATTAAAACCGTGTACACGGTACAAAAGCCGACGGTGAAAAAAGTATAACGTTAATATTTATTAATGGAAAAGTTCGTACGACGGCGGCAGCGGGGGGGGGGGCGGAAAAAAAAATCAAATCAAACAAATCGAGCCGATACACCACCTACAATACGAACGCAATAATGACGAATCCATAAAATTAATGGAGTTCCGACCCGACGACCGCGTTTCACGGTCCGTTGATTGGCGCAGGATACTCTCTCTACACGCATTAACATAATGTACCACGTTACATCCTTTTTGTGACGAAACGTTTCGGGAATTGCTATTATTTTTTATCCTCGTCGTCGTCGTATAAATTAAGCGACGGAATTAAAATACACGAAACGAGACATTACCTGCAGCAGCGACGCGTTTTGGTCGTAAAAAATAATACGTACAATATTGTTGCCTCTACACCTCAGTGTCGTCGTACACAAGCAGCCACGTTCCCGTGTTGATATTTTTTTCGACATTGGATTCGTTTTATACATTTCGTTCCACGCACGATCGTCGTTTGGGATTTTTTCCGCTATTCCGATTTTGACCGTAATTTTGCGATTCTCGAATCCGCGCCGCCCGATGAGACCCGTCCACTCGTTTTAAATTTAATCGATCGATAACAGCGTGTGTTACAGTGTGAATTATACGTGGACAACGTGCCGTGTCGGGACGGCTATACAGCATAGAGATAGACCACAGTGTTAAAATTTAAAACGATATTAATAATCATCGAGTTACCAAACGGTTGACTGCGGTACAGGACCCGATGAGTGGTTTAGTGAGTGGTGTCTGAAACGTTTTTATTTTTGTGCGCAGATACACCGTCCGTTACGAAACTTCTAGAATACCGTAAAACAAGGATACCTACTAGTATTTGCACCTTGGGGGTAACTCTGCGATCGTATTCGTTTTTAACACAATCTCGCAAACTTTTTATTACACGTCGTTTCGACCATCTCATGTTCCTGACAACAATACCTAGGGTTTTAATTATTTTCATGTCAGTACCGTGATTTTGTTTCACACTATACCTCAGTGATCATAAACAAAACAGTTTCGACGTGTGATAAAAGGAAAAAAATTGGTAAAATTCATACGTACACATGTTAATTGTCTTTATTTACTCTTTTTACCGAGTACAATACTTTCTTAGGATGACACCGAGTGTAGTACGTTTTGCACTGTGATCTGGGTTATTCTAATGGATTTTCGTCAACGGTAACCCAACATCACACACGACTTTGCGACAATCACTGTTTAGAAAAAAAAAATTGAAAACTTAGAAAATACCTACCTCACCCGATTAACGCGATATCAATCGCATATTTGTACTGTGATTACACTGCGTTTGTGTAAGTTAAAAAATAAAAATTAGTGCATCCCGGTTTTTTACGGTATGCTCCAAAGAACACTATGCGATTATTACAATATCGATCGTAACGACGTATATAATAATAATAATATTATTATCATCCGCTTCAAGCGCGTAATATAAAAAAACGTTCAAACGAATTTAAATGTATAACGGGTGTATATGAAATATTACCATGTCAATGTATTTATATAAAGTTATAAACTCCGAACGAAACCTTTTTAAAAGCAAAAAGGTCTATAACCGTGGCGAGTTTTGTTGAACGCAATTTGTTATTCTTTTTCGTTACTATAATGATAATAAGTATATCAAACGGTTATTCTCGATACGTCCATACTCGGTCCGTTTACGATTACAATTTACATTTAGCATTCTACTACATTACGTTACGTTATTTATATATATTTTTTAACTCGTTTAGAACACTATGCTATACCGTGTTATTGTGCTGAACATTCGTTCTTTTACATCATTATTAAGGTCCCACATAATATTTAGATTTTTCTGTTTTTTATCATCGCTATGACGCGATGATACGTATGTGTATAATATTGTATCGAAATTTCATATTATTATACACACGCACGCGTATTTTGTGTAGAAAATGTTTTCAACAAATGTCATTGTAATCATTATTACAATGTACATAACAGTAAATGGCCCCCCATTCTTTTGAGTTCAATACTCCCAACATGATACGCATCGCGTAAGAAACGAATGCGCGATGTTATAAATTGTGATCGGGGTTTTATAGAAAAAGATTTGATTATTTAACGATATTATTTTTTATTCTCTCTAAAATGTCAATTCTTGTCGAAATAATTTAGTCCGATAATATTAGAGATACCTTTATTGTATTATATTAATTAAGATTTTAGGTATTGTAGAAATAATCATTAATAACGTATTCAAACAATTGTTTTATAAGCGTGTCGCTACGAAATCCAAAGATCGAAAAAAGAGGTTAATTGCTCTTAAAAAAAAATTTTTCAACAACAACGTGATTTGAAGTGGTCGCCACAGTGAAAAAAAATATTTTGGTTAATCGCACGCCGTTTATTCATATTCTAGGTATTCTGTGTCTTTTTTTTTGTTATAATTTAAGTATTTAACTGTGTGGTTTAACTATATTGCATTGGTTTTATCTTATAGATAAGATTCAATTTAATTTTGTCATAATTTATCAAACTCGTGTAGATGTATAGGGAAGAAATTGTTACTATAACATTAGAACTTACGAGTCTCAAAAAATATAAAAAAATAAATAAATATTCAAAATGTCATTTTTATCACGTACCTCTATGTTGATTATAAAATGATTTTGTCGGTTTACGTCTTCCAATTTCTCGGTTCAAATCTCCCGTCCGGCCGGGAGATTCTAGCCAATTTTCAAAATTAGGAAAAATTAAGTAGCACTTAGATGGATACGAAGTTGATTTTATTTTGTTACTCTTATCAGTGGCCACGCTTCGCCTTTACACGTCAGTAATCTATTTCTCTACGTCATATCGATTACGAATATTGTACTATTGGAATTTTTGGTGCGAAAGGTGGCTCGACTTGCAGTTCCGGACCACGCAAAAAAAAAAAAAAAAATCACCTTTTCGCCATGATATTTTACATTGAATTCAAGTAAATTTCACCTGGGCGATTTTTCGGTGTTGAATATTACTTATTATCATCATGGTTATTATGCACTTGGGCGTATTCCCGCACACGCGTCTACGATTTTATTTATTGTTATTACCGTTACACAGTAGTGTTATTACACTCGTCCTTACAACAATGACGTGTGCATACTCACAATACTTAGTATACGCTAACTCATTGATTAAACATGAGTGCGTTTAGTCACCGGTGATTAAATTAAAAGGATACATCCGGTTACGAGACATTTATACGTTCGCCCGTCGCGTTCAAACGGTTTGGTTTTTTTTTCTTCTTCCTTAATTTTCTCCGTTTGTATATGAACACGCGGTATTTTATTGTATTATTACGCATCAACCGTTAATTTGTGTTAACAGTAGAGACCAATCGTAAATAACATTACACATTATATATGAATATAGTGTACATATATATGTTACACTGCTGTCGACGAATCGTCTGCAATTGGTTCATTGTACGATATCAGCTCGTACAATAATAATAGTTCGTGTAAAGTAGTTATTGGTGTTGAAATCATTTCACGAGATCGTGAAGTATTAAAATATGTCTGTTCGATGATCGGGGCCGACGCGCTAAATGCAGCAGAATGGCGCGTTTCACCCGATTCCGAAATGAAATCACCGGTATTGTTTAAAAATACTGTACATTATGAATTGTTTTGGACCCTTAGCGACCGGCGAGGTTTTTACAATGATGTTTTGTGTAATTTTTTTTTTCCCGACAACAACTTGTCGTACAGAAAGGATGCTCGGATTTTCAAAATCGGTAACTTTTCTAAAAGGTTTATGGACGGTGGTATACTTATTGTTATAGAAGAAAAATTTCGAATTTTCAGATTTTTTTAATGACGTTTTCGGGTAATGCTTCAATCGTTACGTTGAGCACCACATAAAAGTTGAGACTGTGGCTTTAAATTTCATTTTATTCCAAGTATTTTTCGACGTTTCGACTGTTTTCTGAGTTATCGGCCGAAGTCGCCAAGTAGGATTCGCGATCTTTTTTATTTTCACCTAGGACTTATTAGATCAGATAAGGATCGGTCAGAATCGTTTTTTTTTTCCGAACGCTTCATCGTTGTTTTCAGATATCGATTAATACGGATAATCTGCAACTTTGAAACCTGCAGTGACCCACCCAAAGCGTACGGTCGCTATACTGCACCTATACCGTTCTTTATTTAATCTGTAATATTTGTAATGTTTATCGCTTGTTACTTGTTCAACTATTACTTTAAACCGAATATATTGCCTGCAGGTACTAGTGATAATATTTGTTCTCGTCATTTTTTACATTCTGATATTATGTTTTTTATACGGAATTTAAAAGTTCCGTATACGTAAAACCTTAAATATGGGTAGACCTTGCAGTCTTACGAAAAACTAAGAAACCTTGAATTTAGTGTTGAAATCTGTTCATCTCGTGACGTGCGTACATAATATATTAGTACGATTTAGACACTATCACAACGAACGAATTATTTTTTGACGATCGCCGCGATTCACTCGACATTCGGTACAACACGGGCGGGTTATTCAATTTGCAGGATGACAGTTTCATATATTGATTTTGTATTTGCGTAAAATATATATATATATATATTTAACTTCATCAAATATAATCGAATGTTCCACGCTGTATTATTATGCATCTCGTGAATATAAGAATTGATATTTTGTCCATTAATCTCCCGAGTTTTATGATGAACTGTATAAAAAAAAACAAAATCAGTGTTTTTCCTACGAGGACGTCAACCCGAAGTAGCAATAGATAAACGTGCGATTCGGCGAATACGACTTTTGCGAATATTTTAAAAAGTTTTTTTTTGTTCGAAAATTCGCTGTTCACCACGGACCTCGTTTTACTTAAACGTACCGGTCGAGAGTTTAAACTGCAGCGTTTGGATTTTCTGGTAGCAAAAGTGCTGCAGAACAACACTCGTATTAATATTAGGTATTCTCTGTATAGTCTGTGTTTTAGTTAATATTTCGTTTTCTAAAAAGATACAGTGATTACTTTTTCATTAATCTGTACACACAGCATATCATATTGATGATCCGATGTATCTATAAATATAGCTTCAAAATTTATACGGATACAACATTTTTAAAATAATAAAGAAGGATTTTATTTCGACACGTTTGTAAGTCTGTATACCTAAGTATCACGACGAATCCACATTGACACGGATGCTATGAAGTACGTAAATGAAAAAAAAAAAAAAATTTAAATTCATTTATAATATAACGTTATATTTTTTTCAATTTATATTCTAAAATATACGACTCAAACATTTTGCGCATTAATGGCAGTATTTCATCGTAACCGTAATCATTTTGTATCGTGTGTTTTCATAATCACTTTTTATTGGAACCCTCGTGTACCGCCGTAAACAACAAAAAACATATTTAAAACTGTTAGAAAAATATCGTCAGTTGAGTATACCTGTATTATAATATCGTTATGTCCGCCGCATATCGACGAGAGCTTGTACCGCTGTTGAAAATAGCTGTTGCACACACGAGAAGGGGAGTACTTAGAAATGTTTGATGCACGAAAAAAAATCTATGATTTTTGGGATGGAGTAGGCCACTGCTTGGAGTGGATCAGTATTTGGTGTAAGGAACAGATATAATAATGGTACAATGTGTAAATTATGGAAGCAACGAAAAAATCATCGCCTTCGAAAAAACGATTCTAAAGCATTTCGCTATTGAGTATATTAGGTAACAACTACTGAGAAACATCGGTCTTATTTCGTTTGTGAGCCGGTCTACTAACGACCTGTGAAAATGTCAAGTCGTTCGGAGTAGTGTTTTTTTTTAAAAATTTTGACAACACGCATTCATTGTTCCCGTACAGTTTCATAAGTTTTACACAAATCGCGGATTAATTAAGTGCAATACGAATAAAACAAAAAAAAATCGCGCGTTCCTGATACTCTCTAATAAAGACGAAAATCGTGTTCGTACGGTGAATGAAGATTAATTAACGGCGCGATATGTTTTGTACCGTAATGTTGTTACACCCATGGCTCCTGCGGAAAGCGCGAGAAGAAAACAATACTGGCAAGGCGCGATAGCTATTAATGGAAATAAAAAATAATCAAAAAACGACGACGCCGCGAGACGACGTTCCCGCGAAATTAATATTGATGAGATTGTTTTTTCGACGCGCGCGTTTTTTTCGCCCGTTGTATAATTTTCTTTT
>CM029357.1:10695194-10743944 GCA_017140985.1 Hormaphis cornu
AAAAAAACACGTAATTGTTCTCGCGCTGCAGCCATTCATCCCCGTGTTAAGGGGCGGCTTTCGTTCCGCGCGAAATCGGCCGTTTTAACGGAGGTTAATCTCGCGCCGCCGTAATCGGTCGTCACACGGATTTCGCGTCCCGTGTAAACATCCCTCTTTACGGGGAAAAAAACAAAAAAAACGCCTAAAAACCTGGACGATCGATTAGTATCAATGTAAAAACAAGCCGCTATTTCGGCCGTACTGCAGCTGTCGGTGTGGCCGTTATAAGAAAGGATTTTTGGGGAGTCGACTTGCGATCGTTGTGTTTGATGTCTAACAGGTCGTAATTTTTTTCTCTTTTTTTAATCACCGATGAGAGGAAAACTTTTTAATTTTTTTGGTGAAAAACGGTAGTATACTTTTTTGTAGTCCGTTTCTTTGGACTCCGATTTCACCGATTGACTCGACAGCGCTAGTAGTTGAGTGAGTGTCGAATCAGTGAAAAAAGATATTTCGGCCCGTTGTTATTAAACAGGTCGAAGTACGATTTTTATCATAATAACGGCGAAGATTTACCGGCGAAGAAACATTATGTAGTCAATAATTTTTTTTTTTTTACAATAATAAAAATTTTTTTTAACGTCAGCACGTTTTACTTGAATAAAGCATTTTTTCCGTTGAACAACTAGAACTCTGTAAACATTGCTTTTGCAGTCTTGAAAAATTTACAGAAGTGGTGGACCTACCGTTTTTCCGCTGTACCGTTCGTGCGATGACACCGACGAGTGTTGTAGACGACGTCAGATGTTGAAACGAAAAAGTTGTATTCGTTACGAATCGTTTTCTAGATAGGTATGAATTAACACAGTACAACATTAATAGTCTAGTTTTCAAGTTTTATTCGAGTGCTCATCTTAAATTACAAACAAGACTATGTAGGTTTGTAAAACAAAATTTTAGACGAAATTCGTCTAGAAAATTCGATTCCTTACTAAACTGATACGAGAAAAAACATGCGACTCAAAACTGTCAATCTTCTATAACTTGGGTCCCGTCCAAAACTGTCGAGATATTAATTAATTTCTATTTATTATTAATTAATTTCGGTCTTTTCTAGTGCCTACATTTAAATAACCAAATAAAACAACGTAGTTTGTCACAAACACTGCGAGTCTTACACGATTTCCCAAAGTTCGTTCGTGTTCGGAATGGTACTTTTGAAACACGTCGAAAACCAACGAACATCTCCAAGGCGTACGGAAAAACGGATCTACAAGTCGAAGTAAAAATAAAATGGCCCATACTCGAGCATGAACTAATTAAAACGAGTGTTGCTGTGAAACGCCGTTAACTCGCCCGTCCTTGGCGCACAGAACGAACGATTACCGTCGGTGCGAAAAACGCGTCACGCGCCGTTTCCATTTTTTCGTAAACGAATCCCCGCGATGTCACGGAGGGAAATCAGCGGGAAGTCTCCGTAGAGACCAAAAAATTGTATTCGTCGACCAATCGAGATCCTACAGACCTCGAAACGTAACGTATGACGTACATTCGGGTCGTTTTTACGGGTGTGTACCCTTTAAATTGAACCTACGAGATTTCCAACAGACCGGTTTCGAGACGTCGAAAACCAGAGGCGCGTGACGACCGCCGTAAAACAACCGATCGGAAAATTTCACGACTCGCCGCTCAAAAACGGTCGAAATTTCGGCAGTAAATCTTCTCGTAAAACCATTCGTCGCGTGACACACGTCGTGTGATAACTACTCGTGACTTCTAACACGAACATGGCGCTCGGAATCTCGGAAAAAAAAATTTCACTATTTTCGGACCGACTTCCAGACGGAGTGTCACAATAATGCGAATGACAATCGTTATCACCGTCGTATTCTTGGGAAAACTTTCTTGGAAATTTCGACCTCGATTCCGAGACGTGTTCGCCACCGTCTCGTTTTGTGCTACGGATAAAATATTATTTCCGTATCGCGCGTTATTGTTGCGACGACGGTACCGCGCGACGCATGTATAATTCGGTCCGAGAGGATTAAGAAAAAATTATTATTTTGTAATATGGTAAAGAGAGAAAAAGACGACGACGGCGGCGGTAACGAAGCTCACAGAATTAAAAAACGTTAACAAGCTCATCACGTAGTATTAAAAAAAAAAAAAACAATATTCCCACGGTATTCATTTTCCGCGCTCTTCTTTCAAGTGTTCCGACGGTTCGTTAAAATTTCAGGGCGATTTTAATCTATTCAAAAAAGCGGCAGCGTACGTACCCGTAGTACACAAAATTATAAAAAATTATTACAAACACCGTATGAACGCACAGCGGCGGCGGCGGCGGCGGCGGGAGGGCTCATTTTTTTATCATTATTATTATTTTTTTCATTACTCATTCCGTTTCTTTAAGCCCGTGAACAACACTAGCAGCGTACAAAGATTTTATACAATACTGCGGCGATACACCTCCTACAGGTATGAAAAAAAAAATATATAGTTACGTGACATAAATTTACACGCGTTTTCGTTTTTTCGAGCACAACATCGTAACAATAATCTTGGCCTCGTGAATAATATCAATTTGCTACATTTACGTTGTGCGGACGTTTTTTTTCTCTCTCTCTCGCGATATTTTAATGCGGGACATCACAAAAACGTACACACGAATAACGTGTAAAACCATACTTATCATTGATTCGACCTCTCCGCTGCGGACCGTCCAATTTAACAAAGTATTACTCTATTGTACGCCGCGATTCGCCACGACGTGTTTTGTCGGTGCTTACAGTATATCATAATAATTATCGTTTCGATCGGCGAAGAACACTTGTACTGTTTTTACAGTGATGGTTTTTGTTTTTGTTTTTCTATATAAAGGGTATGGTAGATTTTTAGTACGTCCGATGAAAGCTCTCCGAACTCTTTCCGTGTTTCAAATTCGAATGTTTAAAATCGAAAAAGTCACAGCCTCGAGGCTAAGGAGGAACTTCGCTAATTACGAATTACGTGTTTTTTACACGTCGAATTAGTTTCCAAAACAACGGACGGAACAAGCCGAAACTTTTGCGCAACAAAGGTGAGATACAAGTTTGACAAAAGTTTCGAGAGATTTCGAAAAATCTTCGAGCTAGAACTTTGAAAATCTCGAAAAATATACCGAGATGTATACTGTGGAGTGACTGGAGTAACCGAGCTCGCCCTGCACAATCGTCTTTTCGATAACTTATCATTGCTTTCAATTATTAAATAACGCGTTTGAACCACAACTTCCGAGCCAGTGACCCGCCCGAAGCCCAGACGCCACCCCGTCAAACTACCCGCGCGACCTACCACCTAGAGCGATTACGGCTTTTTTCTATTGTATCAGTTTTCCGGAAAATATCGATTCAGCGACGTATTATAAGAAACAATGCCATATTTAAGCACTTCGCAGTTTCGTTTTACAACACTTTCTAGTTCAAACTTTAATAATATACTCAAACATTTTTTATTCTTAACGAAATTGTTTCGTCCACCAAACACACGTAAACTGTTTTAGTATACTAGTGTAGTGTTCGACGGCGCAAACAGTTGTACACGCACAATTAGTACTATTATTTTTTATAATGTATACCTTTCTTATATTTGTATGGCACGACAGATTCGTTTCAAGATATCTGTCTATTAAAAATATGTAAACGACCGTTAGAAAAAATGTGTGATTTTAATGATGCTACATTTCTTATAATTGTTCGTTTGATACAATTTTATAGTATTTTTTTAACAATCGATACAACGATGTTTACTAAATTGAACCATAGCAATAATTTCGAAGAAACCTCTTTGGTCTGCACACCGCGTTCGTGCAGTCCTCGAATTTGAAATTTGTATCGAATTAAGTATAATGTTAAGACGATCAAATTACAAAACTGAACAAACCTGAAAAATATGGCGCCTTTCATTTCGTTGTACGTTAGGAGTATAATACCAACGACTTATTCGATGTAACGAAAACAGCATCATGGGGGTTCATCAGTCTGTTAAATTTAGTATTAAAAAAAAAATTTTAATACGAATGTAAGCGCCTATACTTGATTCTGTTCGAATATTATTTTGAAAAACGTACTCATTTGTTTTTATATTTTGTATTAAATCACTTTTTCGCCGACCTTAAAAACGAGAGTTTACTTTCGGTTGAAAACGAGTTTTCGCGCATTTATTTTGTAAACTTATAATAGGTTTTAGTTTAATTTTTTTTTTTTTTTCTACGGCGAAAATGAAACAAAAACGCCGAACACAACGTTTTTCAAATTTATACCGATACAAGTTTTTTGAATGCAAAGTACAAGACGTGTTTTTTTCTTCGTTTTTTTTTTTTACGGTACGTTTCGCGCGCAATTATAACATACAGAAACGATCCGACGCAATAACATAAAGGAGACGCGGTCGCCGGTATCTCTGGTATTAACCGGATACCGAGAGAGAGAGCGTTGTTCACACGCGGCGGAAAGACGTTGGAAATTCCGTTCCGAAAATCGCATTTCCCGAACGGGTGCGCCGATAATTCTCCGTTAAAATTCGCCGGAGCGGAAGGGAATTTTTTAATGAAACGTCGTTTTTTTCTCCCCGAAAACCGTGGTCGTACACCCCCAAAAGTGGACCTCGCGCGTTTTCACCCGACTGCCGGAGGAGGGTCGCGTTTTTCCGACGGACTGCAGGGAAAAAAACAACAAAAAAAATGTCGACTACATCATATCGTACAAAAACTTAACTCAGATTAAAGACTGATGTTAATTATATACGCGCATTTTTCCTGGCCCAATGGCGTTTTCTGCTGTTCAAAAAAAAAAAAATGATCATAAAAAAATAAGCCAAACAAAAAGAGCCAGTCGACTCGTTGAAATTTGCACAACTTTTTTGACGAGTTTATCGTGCGTTTTTTGAGTTTATTTCGGCGGTCGCCCCACTGGTAGAATCCACCGAATTTCGAAAATATTGCTTAAAACGAATTCGGTCCTTCTAAAAAGCGGCGATGGCGCTGGGTCGGTGGTGGTGACCCGATCGAACGTAAAATATTTTTCGACAGCCGCCACCGAATCGCGCACGTTTTCTGTTTTCTCGCAAATTACGAGGTCCGAACGACGATCGAGTGTTTGCAAATCCATACGAATAGTTATTCGTTACGGATCCGATAGCGCGCGGCTTACGATTTTTAAACAGGAAAACTTTTCATAAAACTCATCTCACAAGTGTATATTTTCCAAATCGTCTGCGCAGCGTATACGCGTATACATTTAGCTACTAAAAAGAAACCTTAGTACGTTTTTTTACTTTTTCGTGGGCTGCTTTTTTTTTAAATCTAACAAAGACGCGTGTCACGATTTTCCGCAACGTTGTTTTCCGCAACGTTTTTTCGATTTTTGGTTTTCAGCCGCAAAATCACCCGTGGTGCACTCTTTCGTACCGAGTTAGTTTATCACCAATGTCCACCCGCCGCGGTAAAATCGGGTGGTAAAAACGAGTGGTGCGAAGACACGTACGTCCACATATTTTCGCTAGTACGCTTGCTTGTTCGTAATTTGAATCCTCCACTCAAATATTAAAACATCAAACGGCGAAAAACTTTTAAATTTACATCCCGTTCTCTTCTTGAAGCAAAGGCGCGTGGTTTTTTTTTTTTGTGATCATCGATAACAGGGGCGCACGCAGAAAACGTTTTCACGGGGAGTTTGACCGAAAATATATTCATAATTTACTAATGCAACTACAGTGTTATGTCAATCCTTCTCGGTTTTTTCGGCCACAATGTCCAATATTGCGTTATCCAGTAGTTTACTCCGTTTTCGTCAGTCTCGCGGGATCTGCCGCCAAAACTACACGGCGGTATTTTCGAATGAACATTGATATTTTACATTTTTCATAAAACATTTCGAACCCCCAAACCCCCCTGAGTGCGCCCCTGATCAATAACACAGTTTCGATAAAACGCGAGCGTTGGTTTCACCTTTGTTTGTTTTTTTACTGCGCGCCTGCTCGACGTTTTTTGAAAACCGTCCACTGTAACGGCTCGTTTCGCCACTGGAAATAACGAGCTGGAGACGCCCGGACAGAACTGCCTAATCCGCGAATTCTCCAACGGCGTAAGACTTTGCCGCGTGAGCAAAAAAAAACGTGCGTCGTGATTTTTTTAGCATATTACCGCGATACGTTTGTACGATATTATTACAATATGGTTCTGATAAATTACGATCACGCACGTAACACTGTGCAACTTGCACGGTATTTTGAAAAAAAATCGCCACCGATCGCCTCCGTTTGTCGCGCGGTGGAGAACGCCGATTTATGCGCGCGTAAACGTTGGATACTATTATACGCTAATGATATACTCGTGTAAATGGTTTTTTTTTATAATGCTTGTCACCGGGCTCTAATACGCAGAGTACATAAAAAACAAAACAATATAAACGGTGTTCATAACAACAATGGGCATTTAAACGTTTTAATGTTTATCCGAGAGTGACGGCGGGGCTGGGTCCGCCGCCGGGGTGTGTCGTATAAATTACGCGAGGTTGGAAAAAAACCGAAAAAAAATGTAACGATAAATTAAAAACTAACTGGAAAACAAAACAAAAAAACACCAGAATTATAGGCACACACAAACAATGGACAACAACAGCCGACGATTAAACGGAGGGTTTGGGTTCCGGTTCTGTCGGCCGCGCGTGCAGTGACGACAAGTGTGACACACTCTGCGCTCGCGTGTGTTTACGAGAGAGAAAAAAAAACGGAAAAGAGAGCGAGACGGAACGAGAGATAAACATCGTCCGTTCGGCGAGTTTTACCGTCGCGTCGTCGTCACACGGTGGAAAAATACAAATTATTTTCATCCGCATTTTTACACGAATTTTTATAATAACACTATAAATTAGCGGTAAAACGTTATCGTACTATCGAGTACGTACGTTGTAAGACTACGTCCGGTTTTAGAAATTTCTCCGAGGTGGGCGAAACCGTTCGAGTAAACACGTTTATATCGTATAACTCGTCGATAAACGGCCTCTGCGGCAGCAAAGAATTATAAATATAACAGTGTTACCTACGATATAGATCGTTCCGATTTCACGAGGGGGAAGCGAATGTGAGAATGTTCTTGTGAAAACGAAGGGCGCACATCCGTCCGGCGTTTTCGACCGCGCGGGGGTGACGCGAAATCCTCTTGGACGGAAACGAGAGCGACGGAGGAGAACACGCGCGAGAACTTTTCCGAAGAAAATCGGTTAACCACTAGGCTCGCCGTTAGAAAAAATGCGTGTAATCCATCGTGTTCTTTTAAAGCGTGACGTGCTGCTTGAGCGAATTTCCCAAACGGGATAACACGCCGTGTGCAATTTTCCATTGTCCGCGCGCGGTCCGGTTGAACAGTCGGCTGTGCCCTGGAGTGTTCGCTGCTGCTTGATGTACGTGATGTACGTGTTCGAAAGAAGAACGTTCCGAAGAGAGCTCGCCTTTTTTGGAATGTCCGGTCCGACGGAACAGGAGCGATCGCATTAGACGGAGTGGACTGATTTTTCGCCACGAGAATTTATCACTGTCAAAAAGATCACACGGGCTTCTTCGTATCCAGGCGATTTACACGAATTCCTCCGTCGTGATCCTTTTTAATCGATTTCGCGGGCAGAAAAATATGCGTCGTTCTATTTTCCTGCACTCGGACGGTTGCAAAACTGTTTATGCCGGGGTGACCGCTAAAAAATTATGGCGTGTTGGACAGCGTTTCTCTACAAACCCGAATTACAGTGAACCGTACGTACGAATGAGTTAAAATAAAAAATTGTACCGCACGTACGCCATAAATCTGTGAACGGATACCGTACATCGTATACTATTATATATATTATATAGTTGACCGGGTAAAAAATGCATAAACAACAATGGGACCGAAGAACGTGGAAATATGCAAACGAAACAAAAAAAAACTTTTTCCTCGAACGTTTAAAAAATACATTACTTCAGCTGTTTATGGACCGGCCCGGGGGATTCTCGTACGGTTTTGTTGGCGCGTCCATACATTTCGGCTGACCGCAACGCGCCCCCCGACGTTTCGTCCTCGCATTGTCTGCGGTACGAATTCTACTTACAGTTTGTTCGGTTTTTCGCCTGTACATTGTTAAACGTTAAAATTCTTCTTTTTCGCGTACTGTCCGCCTGAAAAATAAAGACAATATTATTTATGATTATCGTCGCACAGCCGCGTTGTCGGAAAAGAATAATTTTTTTAATCGTAGAATATTTTATTATGTAATTTTAAACTATACGCGCTGTTAGATGTGACTCGTTCGTTAAAATCGATAAAAATTTACCCGTTGTCAAAAAAAAATGATCGGTTAATATTCTTGTATTACACACATTTTCTTTCATAAAACGAATAATTTCTTGCAAACATACCGAATGTACGAAATGACCTTATACATAATTTACGTGTATAAATGTACCGAGGGCCAACGAATTATTAATAACAATTTGTACGGCCTTTGAAATTTTAGAATTAAGAATGAACGAAACAGGTCGTTAAACGCCGATCCTTCCTACATCGACAGGCAATATCTCAATCTATCAGTGTCTCGTTATAATCTTTTATAAACGAAAGAACACTACACGATGTATACATTTCGAAAGAACGTTTTAACGACAAAGTAAAAACGAATACGCCGAACTCTGTTTACCATTTATTTATTTATTTAATTCGTAATTTGAGTACTGGGTCCCACCGAGAAGCCCAGGAGTTCTCACGCTAATCCTAGCGAAATGTAAAAACACAATATACGTGTGTATAGAGATGGAGATAATTGACAAACGAACAACAACTAGTAAAAACAAGAAAGTAGAAAGATACGAAACAAGAAAAAAACAATAAAATTGACTAACAAATAAATTACCTAGTAATGGGTTTGACAGTATAGTGTGATAACCAATATCGTGAACGAGAAAAAAAAAAATAAATTTTCCCGTGAAAACATATCACGAAACTATCACCTCTTTAACACAACACCGTTTGAGTCGAACGACCGCGAAGATATTTTTGTTTTAAAATATAATATCTAATAGAAAGTCTTACGACATCCGTTTAGGTTATTCGGTTTGATGATAGTCACCTTGTTGACTTCGAAATGTCTGCCGTTCGCAACAATATATTATACAACAGTAAAAAGTCGAATCAATGCAATACACTTTCTAACCGAACGAGTTGAAAACCTTTTTAACAAATTATTCTCGATAATTATCATTATTTTTCAAACCGACCACCGCCGACGCGTTTTAACGCCCCCGCACGATTGTTATTAAAATATGCGATATCATCGTCCTTCTCCGCTCGGCCGAAAACCGAATCCCATTAAAATGACTGCTATACCGTCGCGTTGGATTTTCAACAAATTATTCCGCCGCGCTCGCCAATAGCACAATAATAATAGCTAGTATAACAGCTATACAGCTTCGGGTGAAATTCGCTCCGTAGAAACGCTCAGAGTGAAATAGTTCATAGTTTAAGGGCTGTTTGTAGCCTCCGGCTGCTTTTGGCCGCCAAAAAAAAAAAAATTGTTTTGTTTACACACGCCGCATACAGTTCCCGAAGATGACAAAATTTTTATATCTCGGCGAAATCGGCTACCATCGTTTTGGGGCATCATCCGGGCGAATATTTTTGTTTGACGTGCTCGCATATTAAAAAAAACAACTCTTTATTCGCTCGGCTCTCGGGCGCTTCGAAATTACATTATATTATAATTATATTCACAAACGGAAACACGAGCCTTCCCTCGGCCGGGCCGAAAACCGTACCGAATCCCATTAAAACGATACGTCGCGTTGGATTTTCAACGAACAATTTCGCACTGGCCAACACGATAACATTTTATACTAAATCATATAATAAAATATTGTATTATTCGTGACGACGACGGCGATTATCATAATATTAAAATGTACCTATATGGCACGCCGACGATTATAATAACAGTAATTATACGTCATCATAAAACGTCGTGTAAAGGCCGAAACGCGCGGGGTCGTGTGACCGAACGACCGCCGCCAACCCCCGCGACCTGCCCACCCGCGCGCCGGTACGTGCGCATTGTAAAATGTGTATTTGCATTTGAGATGACGCGGTGCCGGACTCGTGGCAATTATTATTATCATTATTTCGTCGGTCCCGAACGACCATTGTTGTGTTCTCTGCCGCGGTGACGGGAATTTTAACGACCCGCGAATTATTATAATATTATAGTGTGGGACTCGTTAAAAGTTGAAACCAAGTTCAAACATTTGTTTTTAGTTTTACGCGTTCAAAGTTAATCTGTAATTGAAAACAATTTTCTCGACTACACAAAAAAAAAAGTAGGTATTAGTAAAATTACAACGTAAAAAACGAATTTTTATGTCGTACCGCGAGAATATTATTTTTATTCTTTGTTTTTAAGTTGATTTATTAAATTAAAAAAATAACTTTTGACGAGTTAAAAAAAGTCGTCGACTTGCCCAGCATTGATTATACTACTATTGCGCTATACTCTGTAACACTTTTAGGTAGGTACTATTATTATCGACGTCGTCGTTACTATAAAGAAAAGGGGCAAGTTACTCGATTTTAGTGGCACGGTAACTTATAGTTACAGCAGTTACTTTCTTAAATTAAGTAACTGTCATACGGTAAAGTTAAGTCACTGGGAAAAAAATTTGGCTATTTAAAACGCGTAACAAACAGTTTAGTCACGAGTTAAAGTCGCTTTTAAAATTTTATATTTATACCACCTACGGTCTACCTATATTTACAAGTCTTATAATGTTTAGTACGCGTTAGTAAAATTTAATAATAATTTAAATTTAATCATCGAAATTTAATAATTGGCAGGAAACTAGTACCCGCGGGAATACGTATAGTTGTCGTGACTTGTATTTTTACAAAATACTAGTTATAAAATAAACCTTTGTGAGTTGTAGGTCTAGGGCGAGGTGACGCTGTAACGGGAACGATATTGACGGCGTACGGTAACACGAATGAGGCGATGTACTTTCTGGAAAAAAAATTCCATCACAATTCGTGTTAAGAAACAGACAAAATAAAATCGAACGTTTTAATGCGAAATAATACTCACTCGTTACGTAAACGCGTGCCCGAAAAGTAACTCGTTCGGTAAAAACGGAAAATAAAAAATAACTTACATAAATAGTTACTGAACTTGGTGACTTTGTATGTTTTTCGTTAACCGCGTAACTGTTACGCTTTGTTCTAAACGAATTCACGAGACGCGCTTCACACATCATCAACAATACATCCTTGGCCAATTTATAATCTACACGTTATTAAAATAATTAAATTTAAAAAAATCAATTATAATCATACTAAATTGATATTCACCAAGGTTTTTCTGAGTAGTATCTTTGGGTAACAGTATTTTATCGGTGCGAGCAGCGAGTACGATATAATATATACTTGTACACAGACTCGTAAAGGGGACTGATCGGCATTGTGGCAGGTATTTGCATATTATATTGTTTCACCGTGTATTGGCTGCGTTTGTTGAAAAATGGATTTTTGCGAGGGTGACGGCTCGCGAGTGGAATAATTTACTTACCAGCGGCAAAAAAACCCAAAAAATAAACTTAAAAATATTAAAAATTCACAACCATTACTAATAGGTGTATGGGTGTATAGAACCGAATGCAGCGACAGTGTACCATGTAGACGTGCGCACAGGGTGTGTGCCGAGTGTGTTTTTTAGATCGTGAAAATAACGGACAAAAAATATATCAAAAAACCGTTCCGAATGTTCACAACGCCGTCGGGACGGGTAACAACTAGCGTACTAAGTCTGAACGATGATTTTTTTTTTTTTAGAAGTTTCAAGAATTTTATACTTTCACCGGTTGCAGTTGTTTCACAAAATTGTCTGCGATTTTCCGTTTAGAATTTGTTAATACGATCTAAACGAGTAATACAATTTGTGTCACGTGGTAAACATTTTCCGTGTTACACGGTTTCGTACAGACCGTTCTTACACCGTTATTTTGACATTTTCGTCATGCGTTTTCGGCCGTTTTCAAAAAAAGTTCAAACGCGATTATTACGTTGATCGAAATTTGTTTAGCTAAATTATAGAATTTCAAGTTTAATAATAGCTTGAAAGTTTAGCTTCAATTCCGAACGAGCGAATCGTCAAAAACAGTGGCCTAAACATCGCTTTTCGCTCGGGTTCGATAGCGTTCACCACCATTTTGGGCCGCTGTACTTGAACGCAGTCCTCTAAACTATTTATAATTAATATATCATACTGCGTCTTACACGGTTTATTGACAAAAAACATAAAAAGTGAACACGATAGGTGACTGATTCCACAAAAATGTTAAAAACTTGAAAAATACGCGCAACATGGAATTTTTGAAAAAAGTATGTGACTAACCGAAGCTTTTTTGTACGTTTGTTGTTATAATTCACTAAATAGCATAGTTACAATACTTACAAGAATATAATCAATACATTGTACAAACATTATATAAACATATTGATGATCGCTAAAAATTATGAGATTGTAAAAAAAAATTTACACGAAAAAAGCTGACTTCAAAAGACATAAAAAGCGCTAAAAATGATACTTGAAAAAAAAAATGTTTTTTCCGAGTCCGTCCGACACGACGTGTTATCAAAAACAAACCGTATCGAAAGAGGGTAGGTACGACGGGGTGGAACAGACAAATGTAATTTGTTCAAACGAATTTTGTCCAAGAATGTCATCCGAAAAGGAAAAAGCGTCGTTATTTTTTTTTGTCCCCCGCGTTCATTTAGTTATCCGATAATTTTTAACGTTTTTCCTCCCCGGTTTTCTCGAAACGTTTTTCGTAAAAATTTTTATACATTTTCATCGTCATCATCGGTTGAAAATTTCGCGCGTCCGCCGGTCGCATTTCACCGTGTATCGGGCGAAACGGGAAAAACGCATTAATAACATTTTCCCGAGGGCGTGTGTTTTTTTTACGCGGAATGTACGGCAGGTCCATTTGTTAGCGCTTGGGACGGGGACAGGGGGAGGTGATGGGACGAGGGACGGCGGGACGGAGCTCGCGTGTGACCGCGGAGATACATCCGAGCGGCGGGGACGCGCGTTACGAAGACAGTGGGAATTTATCTCGCGCGGGACGGGAACGCAGGGACGGCGGGGACGACGCGTATATGCAAAAAGGGCTCTGCCGGTTTAAGTGAGAATACTAAAGAGGCGCCCCGGGGACCAGATAAGCAAACGATATTGTATATCAAATAAAAAGAAAAAAAAGGACGAAAAAAACCGGGTAAAACTCCACACACGCTCGTCCGGCCGATCTCCTTCCCTCGCTCTCTCGCTCTCGCTCTCTCAGCAGGATTATAGTTTCGGTCCGCCATCATCCGTCTGTAACGGTATGTACATGCTATGCCCGTCCTGGAGATGAATAGCAGCGCCCCCCCCTCGCGACGTCGTTACAACGCTACACGCCGCCGCCGCCGCCGCCGTGTGTCCCTTTAAAACGTCATTTTGGCGGCCGTAAGCCTTTCAGGCCACCTCGCGCTCTTCTCCGCCGCCGCGAGTGTCGTCCTCTCCTCGGCCATTTTTTCTCTCCGTCTCCTACCCTCGCCCGAAAAAATAACCATCGTTGTTACGTATAAAAATAATAATAATAATATCGTTATCGTATAATGTATGTATTACAAAGACCGTAAATCAATCATCGCGAGAGCTACGTGTATAAAAAAAAAAAAAAAACGTCTAAAAAGGCACGACAGTTTTTCCCTGTAACACCTCCGTCGTCGCGCCACTCTTTACGATTGTACGAACGACATCGTTGTGTTGGCGTGAAAATTTGGTTTCTCTACTCGAAAATTCCCTCCCCCCGAACGCAATAACAATAATTACATTTTTTTATGTATTCGTATGGGTTTTGGTTGTTTTTTACAACGACAGTCTAACGAGAATCCGTTATGGTGTTTTTCGAATAGCGACGAATGTAAACGGCGAATGAATATTCGAAGGGTGTTTTGAGATTAAACGTTTTTTTCAGTTACGTGTTTCGAAAATTTTTTTAATAACCGAAAATCTGAAACTTTCGAGTAATCGTTGCAGCGTACGACTAAGAGCGTACTTCGCGCGATCTTTAAAAGTTTTGATTTTGATTGCATAGGTTTTTTTCGTATGGGGTTTTGTAAAATATCATTATATTTTTTTAATTGTGTCGAAAAAACGACTGATACTATAAAAAATCGTCGTACCACGATAAGCGGCAGGACCTTTTTCCCCTGTCTCGACACAATTTTGTGTAAAAAATACACCTCACCTTCAAACCGCGGTGTCGAGAAACTAGGAAAAATTGGGGAAAAGTTATGATGTCACACAGTGGAGTAGAGTCACAGTTTTTCAACGGTACTATTATAGTGGTAAATACTCGGTAAACACGGCGGTATCACACGAACACAAAAAGACAGATGAAGCTGAAAAAAGGGAGATGATTCAATTTTTATTAATTTCTTTATTAACTTTCAAACGATTTTGCGATATGACGTTTTTTCCACAGTGAAACCGTACCGGATTTTTAGAAAATAAAACATAATAATACGAGTTTGTTAAAAACTTCGCGGTCGTAACAGAATAATTCGGAGACGAAATAATTGAAAATCGAATTAATCGTAATCGAGAGCTGGCATAGGGGAACAGCGTGTACGCGGGGCGAAATACAATAATGCGTTTGTTAATACAAAACGCGTTTATGGGTTCTTTGTTAAAAAGCGTGCTCGAGTGTTAACGAAACAAATAAATAATCGAATTAAATACAATATAAAAGTGGTGAAAATGATATAACGCCGGATAACAGAAAGGACATAAAACAATAGGGGTTTTAATGAATATTAAATGTAAAAAGGTAGGGTTTCGAGAATATTAATGAGAGATTTTAAGATAACGTTAAATGGTGTTTCGTAAGAAAAATGGTTCAAAAGAACGGTTACGAATATAAAATTAAAAAGTTTCAATGTCCGCTTGAAATACTGAGTGGAATAAATTATACGTAAAAAAAAATTGTAAAATGTACTTTATATTATGCAATTATTATAATGTTTAGTACCGAATGAATTACGATGGAGAGTATTGAAAACAGATCGTATCGTGATAAATGGGTACCGAAAACGACGTAAAAGAATGTAATTTGTGTTCTGGAAATAATATTCATTATGTTTTTTTTTTTTTTAACAGTTATTGTATCTATCGTTTAAAAACCCGAATACAGTCGATATCTAAGTATTAATTATGTAATGTACAAATTGTTCAATGTAATATTAAAGTATACATACGATTTATTATAATTCAAATCAAATTTGTTGTTACGTTATAAGTTCATTTGAGAGTAATGTTACATAGAAATTACTGTTCAATACAAATAACTATTTATAGGCATTGACTATAGTGTACCTATTGAAACAGAGCTATTGTCATGTTTATGTCGAGCAGGACTTTTGCTCGTTTCAAATTGGAAATCAGTAAGTGGCAATAATGCTCTATTTCTAACGAGGGTTTCGATTTTAACAGTTTGATCAAAACAAATTATTTGAATTTTTTTAAACATGTAAACTGTTTGGTTACATTTTGAATGATCTCGTAACTAAGGTATTGTTAAATTTATTTTAACGGAAAAGTTTTTATTGAGTAAAAGCAATCGAAACTTCAGATTCAAAGGTTCTTGGTGGTGATTTTTTTTTTATTACAAAACGATCAAACAGTTATACAGAACAACGAAAAAACTTTTATAAGCTTGTTTCGGCCAAAATAGGTGGTGTTATTGGAAATAGCCGTTCTGTTTCAAAAATTTAAAACCGTTATAGTAATAGTCAAGTTTGAGTTATTTTGGCTTTAAAAATTAAATTTTTTTATAATTTACATTCAAAAAATGTTGCAACTATTCAGTATACTAATCACATTTGTATTCACTACCTGTGAACAAATATGTGCTCACCAACTTACTGATTTGCTGATTTCTACCTAAAAATCCGTGATAAAATATGACTAGTATTTTCTTTCAATATTATCGAACAATTTATACTTTGGAAATAGTTATTCTTGTTCGTCATTCTATTTTTCACGTAATGCGTTATGAAACCGAATTCGCATTATGCCCGACCAAAACATACTCCCGGATCCGCTTCGTCTTTGCTTTGCGTCGACTAGATTCACACGCGGTTTCAAGCCAGAGCCAGTGGGTTCAGATTATTGTGGTATTATTGTTGATAGAGGCATTTTCGACACGACTTGAGAGTTTATCGACACGACTTCTGGAGGGTCAGTAATCTTTAATACGGGCAAAATTAGATTGTTCGATTTTCTTCTCGATGTTGATGTGTGGTCGTTATTAAAGGAGTCTTGAACAGAGAGCATTTTGGAAGAATTGATCTGATCGGACGCAGACTATGGACCGTTCGCGATCGTCCCGAGGGTCGTTAATCGCACTCTTTCGAGCCTAGTCCGGTCACGATCATTTGATGACCAGAATGGGCACGCACCGGTGAGAATTAGTACGACTATTTACGTATGCGCAGTTTTATATTGAGGGGCTTTTGAAGTCGATACTAATGAGGCCGATACGGTGAAAATTTACCTTGGTTCGCTATCGTTTCGGATAGAGAAAGTCAAGTTGCTGTATAACACGCACGCCTATTTTTGATTGACCGTTTGATGCGTCGTGGCCGTTTTGTCGTAAGATATTTTTTTGTTTGAAAACTGGATGGGTTTTTCGTCGGATCGTCATCATCCGTCTTTCGAACCTGCACTACCATTCGCTATAGGTACCGCGCCCGGGTAAAACTGTAGACGCGGTAACTGTTTACGACGACAACCGTATTAGGAAAAATTCAAACCAAAGTGATGACGAGTTCAATTTTAACGGCCAGTGTCCATCAACCGACGGCCCGAAGATGATCACGCTCGCGGTTTTGACGTCCGAAGGGATACGCTCGGCGTTCGCACTTGTTGCGACGGTGAACAACCCCTTCGCCGCGGCAAAAACGCCTACCCCTTTTCCAGACAGGGTTCGGCAATAATTAATGTGCGGTAGTGACGCGCAGCTCGAAAGTGACCGGGCCGATGACGCGCAAACGATTAACGGACGCGAAAGGGTCGATTAAGGGTCTCGTGAACATAATGAAGCCGTCCGCGCACGTTCTCGGCCGTGTTCGATTCCGACGACGTCCGTGTTTATAACGAGGGTCAATCGAAATTATTACCGCACAGCCCGGTGGCGTATGGCCGTTATTATAATCGCGTTATTACGGACCGCGACATTCGACGGAAATTTTTATGAATTTTTTTCTTTTTTTCTGTTCTGAGCGCGGCAGTGTTGTTTTTACAATCATGTTTATTTTTTTTTGTCCATGTTGTTTTTCCGTGCCGGGGGTGCGTCCGATCGAAGAAAATAGCGCGAAAAAAGGTTCGGGCGTGAATCTACTTGAAGATTTTTTTTTTTCCCCCGTTTTTGAGTCACGTGCGAAATACTTTTGGACTTGGTTTTTGGAAAATGGCTTTACAAACGTTTTTTAATCGCTGTACCAGTAGACGGCTCCGATCTCAGCTGCGTGGATTACCGCGCAGAAAAGTTTAGATTTTAAACGTGTACCGCGTTTTACGAAATTGAACTCCTATAGATCGGGGATGAAGAAACGCACACTTTTATTTCTATCGAAAACGCGTGGGAAAATTCTAAAAACAGCAAAAAAAAACGAACGAACGATTGCTGTTGTTTACCCGTGTTGTATTATTTTAGTCGTTACTAGATCGCGGGTTTTTAGGTAATAACATATATTATTTGACCTTACGACAGCTGGAGTAAACAACGTTTTGTCTATCACTGAGCACGAAGGGAAAAAAATTATTGTGCAAATTTTAGAAATTAAAATATCGGACGTAACGTGGGTAAAAATATCGTGGTTGTGTTTATTTCAAGAATTTCAAATTTTTATGTCACTGAAAAAACTATTTTTACATTATACACATAACAAATGTATGGAAGTTTCCCGCTGCAGTTGAACACGCTTTTGTTTGTTGGTATGGGAGAAGTACAAACAACGACAATTGATACGTACAAAACAAGTTTTTTTAAAAATTTGCACAATTTTCAAAGACAATGATGTTAATTTTAGTTTTTTTTTTTTACCAGTTTTTAAGGAAATATTTAGAGCGTTTTTTTTAAATTTTTTTCTAGCGCGTACATCACGGTCTCAGTTTTAAACGTTTAAGAACTTCCGCCATTCAGTCGTAACCAATATACGTACGAAAACCGGAAAAATCCAAAATTTTTTTCGCCCCCTTTAGGGGATCCCGGTCGCGCCACTGCCGCAGGGGCGGCGCGGAAATCACCCCTTCAACTCGCACGCGAACGTACCGACGTATTGTACTCGGCCGGTTCAATAAACGGGACGCGAACGGGTCTCGAGGGTTTATGATTATTCAAAGGTTTCGCCGCGGCAATCAACCGACGCGACGACGACCCTTTGGGCAGATTCCGGCAATCAGCGCGAAGGTGTCAAAAGCGGCCACGGCAATCGCAAGGGAAATTAGCGGATTGAAAGTTGCACTCGTATACAATAATACGATTATGTACATATCTAAATTATCATCATTATTATTATTGTTCTAACGAACGCGGAATCCCGTTTCGAGGGACCCCGGAGGGCTCGATCGCTTTTGTAATATCGTATCGTGATCAAACGCCGCGCGGGGATGCAAAATTACAGGTAATTTACCGTTGGGAAACCTACTTTGGCGAATCGGGTGCGTTACGTTACGCGGATTCGAGCAATTTACGAATTATTTTTGTAATCTGCGTTGAAACGTGCGAGTGACGTGTGGAGTGTTGTACGGGTGAGTTGTAAAAATAAAAGCACGGTTCCTCATTGAATTTGGGGATTATTATTAAACGCGTAAATATGTAAACCATATTTCAAAAAAAAAATTTCGAACCTCTAACCAAATAGGTTATACCGTTAAAACGGTAAAGTATATTACCAATAAATTACTTACTTTTGTCACCGATTCTACCTGTGCCGCGTCATTCGCGTCGAGTCGTATCGCGTTGTTAAATTTGTACCGACGGATACCAACCGCGTCCGAGAGCGGCCGAATCGCCCCCCAATCCAAGGGACTTTAAAAATTACAACAAAAAAAACCGCAGGTACCCTTCAAAAGTTTTTACTCGCAAACCCGCCTTAAAGTTTTTGACTTAAAATTTTTACCGAAAAAAAAGACGAAAACTTGCTCTGCTTGTTAACGTCGTCATCAAGAAAAAAAAAACAGGTTCTTTCATCAAAGGGTACAAACATTACGCCACGGAAACATAACATCATCACGACGTGTTTTATAATACTCGGCGGAGACACGGACAACGAAAACGAAGTCAAAAATATATCGACAAAAGCATTGTAGTAATCTGCCGCCGCGACGTATGCGGAACCGGGTCCGAATATGGTAACAAACGATGAAGTACTACGAAAAGTAAACGAACCGTGGCGCCTACCGTTTAGAGTGAGAAAATTTCCAAAACCACACTTTGAGACATGACAGTCCTGCACGAGTAGTCCGAGAAGGAACGTGATAAAAAAAGGATTATAGGAAAGATCTACGACAAATTTTAAATCACAGACATGGCGTGCGGGACTGGGCTTACAGACACTAAAAGGAAAATGGATGGCGGAGTGGAACGGAGGAGAGCAAGTAAAGGAAGGCGACGCGCCGGTCGGAAGATTGAGCAAGCAGAAAAACATACACACACGTTTATGATAGTTTATTAAAATCGATTTGTAAAATCACACATCCTCGTTAGCTGTAGATGTTTTTTTTTTGTATAAAAACGACTAAAACTGATGATGCGAAAACATTTGGAAACGAACGACGGTTCTCGTACTTTTAAACACGTCCATGCTGTTCGCGCCCGCTTTTTTTCCTCTGGCCATACCCGTCCTCCGTTTGATTTTTTTTTGCTCCTCGATACCGATACTCGCAGGAAATTTCGCAGACGCAATAATTTATCGTGAAATGTGCGCCACAAAGCGGTTTTTTTTTATACTTTTTTATAAAGTACAGGCAAACAATCCGACGTAGTAACAATATCGCGGCGTCGTAGTGCGCATGAAAATCGTGGCCCATGTCTCTCGTCGCATCGTAGTAACAATAATGTATTTATAACATTCAGCGTTACAATATAATCTCTTATTCTCGTGTCGTCGTCGTCGTCGTCGTAGTAAGATGAAGGACTGGCGCAAAAAAGAATATATAAAAAAGTCGCATCGAAAAGGTCAGAGTTTGCCGGAGAATCGTGCCTCGCGCGCATACAGGTAGGCCGAAGGATGTTTTATAATAACGATATTTTACTATTATGCACATAATGCGCATTACATATATATTGTAACGTGATACACCTACGTGAAATGTGTATTATAACCGCAGCACAAACGATAGTGGTAATAAACGAAATGAAAAATAATATCGATATAAAAATAAAAAAAAACGCGCACATACCCCCGGGTCGAGGTACCTCGAGGTATTATAACGTTGAGACGCGTGGGTGTTTCGATTGTCTTTGTACGTTTTGTTTTTTATTACATATTTTTACTATTTTTTTTTTCACGTACTATTATCGCTATCGCCTGTTCGTTTATTTGTTTCGTTTTTTACTCACACGCCTTACCGCGCACACGGGACCGACGACACAGATCGTATCACGTCGTATTGGTGTATTCATAATTATTGTATAATACACATTACGATGCGTCAAAACATTCATCGTGCAGGAAATCTCGAGGATTCCAACGGGTTTTTGATATTGTTCCGACGCTGCAGTACTACGATCAACCGATCAACCCAGCTATATCGGTGCGATAAGGACCGTGGCGACGAATTATTATTTTTCGACACGGTTTACACCAGCCGCTGCAATCGATCCCGCACAATTTTTTTTTAATCTATTTATTCTTAAAATAACAATAAAAGTATGGCCAAAATGAATACAAGAAACGCGGCTCAGGCAAAGTAGACGATGTACGTGTTGTCTTGCACACTCCACGCGGCTTCGTAATAGTTGATTTTTCGACGATTTGTTCTCGCAGTGTTGTAGGTCAGCAGCATCCGACCGATACTCGAAAACCGTACACTCAGTCACAGTCGCAGTGTTACAAAACGTGATTCGTGAACAACACTTTTTTTTTTTTTTAATTTACAGCATTAATTCTGCATTTATTCGGCGTTTCGAAAGGTGTTTCGAAATGCGCCCGTACGACGAACTGAGTGGTTACGAAACACGGCTTCTGGGATAGGCTGAGTTCGAGCAAAACAACCGACGTATTTTTTTCCCCAATCGACTTAACATCGCCACGGTTAAAAATCTACCCCTTCCGTATCCTCAAAGTATGTTTTCCGGCTAATCGTAATTTTTTCCTCGACTTTTCGGCGAACCAAGAGACGCAAAGCTCCACTTCGGACGACCGAACGTGTTTTGCGGGTCGCTCGGAGGGATTTCTGTTTCGAACTGGCGAATATTTTTGGAGTACCACCCTGTACAGCGCACAAGGTATGGTTATTATTTTTATACGGTGAATCAAAAACATCGCGCACGTCCCCTATTTAATTAATTACCCGCACGCTAATAAATTTAACCGGCTAACAAATTTAACGTGCTGCAGGATGAAAAAAACACAAAACGGTTTACGTCGCATATCGTTATCGGGACGAAGGCCAACGAATAAAAAACAATTATTGACGGGCTGCAAAAGGCACCTAATGGTATAATAGTGATTAAACACGCACGTAAGGTGAAACATATCTATGCGGTTACCGCGGTGGTTTCGACGACGAAGATTCTACGGTTGATTACCGCCCGGTGGCACTTTGCGTATGGAAAACACGCGGATAGAATTCTCTCGTTGGAAAACAAAATGGAAACTGAGCTCTGTCAAGTACCCCAGAGGTGGTAATCTCTCTTCTCCTCCACTAATCCCGAAAAATCTGATCGCTTTATCTTTACGCTTTGATAACTGTATTGATAAAAATTATGAAATCATGTTTCGAACTGGAGCGTTAAATTTTTCCCAACACGATCCAATCATTGAGACGGACAGAACGTGTCGTAATCGTACACTTAAAATGCTATGGGAGGACAGTGCGTTTTGTACACCCATTTGTCGTAAAATTTAATGCGGTTCACATTCGCATCGCGTTAATTAATAACGAAAATCATACTGCTTATAGTAATAATAATACTAAAAATTATGATTTTTACTCAAAGGTGAATATAACAGTAGACGAAGCAAAAAGATACAATTTATTATAGAATTCGAAAATAATGAAACTTTTGTTTGTTTTGATGTTTAGTCGAAATCGGTAAAATTTAAAACTATTTAAATTTCGACAGCGAAACGACACGATAAGTTCAGACTCTCGATCGGTTAACCGCGGTGTCTGAACGTGGCCGCGCTAAATTTTGAACAATTTTCGAAAAGGCATCGCTAATAAATCCGCTCTCGTTGAACAACAGTTGATATTTTTAAAACTTCGATTTCTCATCATTTAAAAAAAAAAAAAAAATTATATTTAATATATACGGGAACACAACACTTCTTTCGGTCACGTGTAATGTTTGTAATGTAACGCGGTGCAATTATGACGTAAAAAATCGTACACAAAAATGGATTGAAAAACTTGTCCGAAAATTCGCATCTAATCGAATTTCACACGCTCGTTTTTTCCTGTTAGAAACGTGTTAAAAGTACCTAAATCTTCCGTAAACTGTTCTTGATCAATAGATATTGTTTGATTTAAAACGAAAACTCGTGTTTATATTAAACAAGCGTCTACGCAATACGAATTTTAGTTGAGGCGCGATGACGTAAACGAAATTTTGAACACGTTCTTTTGGATTTTGTAACAGAATTTTTATTTTGCGTACACCGCAACTACACGTCTTACGCGTGGTAAAACTTCAAATTGACAATAATAATGTAATTAGTTAAAATGTTTGTCTGAAAGTCTTGTGCGGTGATAGTATGCAGATTACCGTCAGAAAACTTAGCGAAAACTTTGGTCGTAAAAACTCGTATTTATTTATTGCGATCGTTGTGCTGCGATGCGGCGGCGGCCAGATAAATAGTATAGCCTTTAATCAACAAAATTGAATCGCGCGATTATTATAGGTTTCGTGCGCGACCGTTTGCTGGAAACGCATTAAAAACTTTGCATTCGGACCGGCATCTTAGAAACGTAACTATTCGAGTTTCACGACCTACACAGCCTATACGCCAACTCTAATATTGTTCACCTTTTTTTTTTAACATGGAGCAAAGTGGAAAACGCGCGAGTTCTGCGTTTTTTGGGACTTACGTTAAAATATTAATTTATTTCAAATTTACGGCATCATTTTCCTAATTATTATAAAAAGTGCTCGTTATTTTACGTCAGGTATATTACCTACAATATAAAAAAATATTGTAAATTTTTAGAACAATTTGTGTTATTGTTGAGTTAAATTAACATTAAATACCACCCCAATAATACTGTTAGCGCTGTATGCGAGCGTGTATATTTTTCTGTCATCATTTAACTTTTAGTACAACCGATCCGATATTTTCATAATCATATTGTGTGACTTCGAACGAGATTTTTTTTTTTTTTGTACGCCAGACGGCATTTATACGGAAAATAAGAGTAAACAAATTCGTATTGTAATGAGTAACAAAACATAGAAAACGTAGTTGACAGCATAATTACAGGGATCAGGCAATTAACAGATCTTAGCATTCTATGTATAGGGTGATTGTGACGGCGGGAAGTTGAATGGGAGGGAATATAAATAGGGGAAAAAGATTTTATGTGCTACGAGAAGGAATGCTGAATAAAACACGGGAAGAGATGGTCTGGAGCGTCAAGGGAATTACTTGGCGTTGGTGAAAAAGCAATGGCTTTATATTATGTTTACGATGATCGGCCAAGGTTTAGAAACTGTCGAGTATCTGAGTAGGTAATTTTGATTGGAAGGAGGAAGTATAAATAAGCGGCAAAAGAGAGAAATTTACGCCGAACACGGTCGATTCGTATCCTTATAGCAAGGTAAGGGTGCCAAACAACGATTTTGTTCAAACGTTATCGCGAATAATACGGAAAAAAAAATTAAATTTTCTCAAAAGTATTTAAAATAACACTATTGGAAATCTAAACGATTTTATGCGTAAGACCAACAAAAAATATGTTAAAATAATAATAATAATTCCTCTGACGCGGCCAAGTCCGCCTATGAAACGTCGGTGTTTGTAGTACACGAAAATCGTGCCCGAGACTGCAGGGCTGTGTGTATACGTAATATAATGCAAGTCGTGCAATCAACGTTGTACATATTGTGCCTACACAATACATTTACCTACACAATAAATTCATGTAAACACGCTCGTTCTGATGTACATCTACAAGCTATATGAGAATTTGTTGGAGTTTTCCGATACCAGACTATAAAAGAACAGTTTACGACAGTAACGGATGCAGTACACGTCAGAGGCGTATGTTTAAGGTTTTTTTTTTCTTCAAATTGAGGGTCAAATTGACAACCTCCCTACGATGTTTTCACGAGCGATGTAAATTTTGTCTTAAAATCTATAGACTTTTAGGTTTTGAGCTCAGCGGAGAACGTAACGTTTTTACAAAAATGTTTATTTTTTCTTACTCTGAACAACTTTAAGGGTAGTAAACATGTTCCGATTTGTCAAGTCAGTACCCACCTTTTCTGAAAATGCTCTGATGGTACTTTGAGGGTCAAATTGAAATTTATCGAGCCAAGTATATAACTCTTTGTAGTTTTTGTTCGACAGAAATTTTAATTTTCCACAAAAATATTTGAAAAAAAGTTGGCGACTTATAAATACTAACAGATTTCAAAAATCCATAATCACGATTTTTTTTTTTTTTGGTCGTCTAATGTTCGAAAATTGATCATACGTTTGACTTGTATTTGGAAAAACTCACACAAATTTGTCATTCGAGAATTGAAAATTAAACACATGTTATGAAAAACAGAATTTTCTATCTGAATAAAAAAACATCGAAAAAATACGCCCAATAGATAAGCGACGTATAACTGACGAAAGCGTAAAAAAAAAAAAAGTATTAAAAAAAAGGTGTTATTTTTATTATTACAATGAAGTATTACGTTGTGCATTTGATACTAAATTTTAAATGAGCTTCTATTACATTATTGTATATCATTTTCCGTGTCTGGCCATTATTTTTTTCGTTGATTTTCAACTACGTGTCATTAACCATAGTTTTTTTAACTTTACATTAAGTTAATCTGCAGTATGATAACGTTTTTTTTAAAACTCTTTTAAAAAAAAAAAGAAAGAGATACTCTAAGAGGAAAATTTCAAAAGAAAAAAAAAAAAATGTTTCGAAGTGGACGGAACGCCGTACAAAACCACGTGAGTTAAAAGCATGAAGTCTTTAATTTGAACCAAGTGAATCGTTCGTAAGCTGACTATTATTAGTTTAATAAATTCGAAAAATCAACGTTTCGTTTTTTCGATCGACTCTTAAGCTGACTTGGGGTAAAAAAAAATGCTGTCGACCTGCCGATATAGCCGTGACACGTGTGTTACGAACAAATCGTAAGTTTTTCAAACGAGAAATCGTCCCGCGACCTCGTCTTTTTTCGTCCCCCGAAAAAATCGTCTTGGCCACAATACTGGTCCGTCGTGTTCTCGCCGTTGGGACGCTAAACGTGACCACAAAATATATGTAATTGAAATCGACCTAAACGTCTTATACCGGGCAGTGGCGATGTTATTGCAAACGAGCCAATATCGGTACTGTGTAAAAGTATGTATCGCGAAAGAAAAAATTACCTAAAAATATCTCGGCGTTTATTTTTTCGTTTACGTCGTACGGACGAAAGACAAAAGAACAGCCAGCCAAAAAATACAACGAACAAATACGTCATGATATGAGAAAACTGCATCATCATGCCGCAGCAGACTGCAAAGTACGTGTACGCGCATATTCATGAGCCGTCCGGTCCGTATCTGGTCCCATTTATTTCGCCTCGGCACGCTCGGCCTAGAGTCGTTTTTTACCGCTCGGTCCCGTCGTCGTCGTGTTACGATATAACATCATATTCCTTTTCTACTGTTTTTTAGTTCCTCTTTTTTTTCTTTTTTTTTCGTCCAAACGAACCAATATGACATGACGTCCTCTCGGTCTTCTGGCTACTAATTCGATGCGAGCGCACCACGTACGGACGATAAAAAAAATGTTCTGCGGTTAGGGTACTACGTTGTAACGTAGGTATTATTATTATTTATAGTGTGCAGGGGCGTGTGCTTAGAAATGTTCGATGAGGGCGGAGGGGTGCAAAAAAAAACAGAAAATCTGCGATTTCGGGGTAGATCCGTACACGGTTAGGTCAAGCCGCAGAGCGGGTTAGTGTTTCGGACAAACGTTACGAACTGCGGTAAATCGCAAAACGATTTCGAAAACGATCGAGTACGTTACCAAATGAAAAAAACCGTTCCGGTTTCCTAACAATCCGTGAAAATTTCCCAGTAGTTTCTCGTGTTCGGAGAGTTTTTTTGAAATTTACCACGCGTTTTTGTTGTTTCAGAATGATTCAGAACACGAATCACAGTGTAATACGACATTAACAAAAATAATCGTTTTTCTACCAAATATTTTCCGAAATGATCGTTGAAATGAACTGAAATTTTCACACGATATTAAAATAAGTTTTTTATAAATTTCAAAAGATTTAAAAACATTTTGAGCTAAGTATAGAACTTTTAAACTTTCTGCGCCTTGTCACGGCAGCGATATTATGTGTATTATATACATAATCTATGTATATAATACACATCCTATCGTCTATGAATAGCATCTGTTTTTAGGGGACGTCTTGCAGGAAGTATGTATGAATTTCTTAATTGTCCTCTGTTTCTTTTTTCCTACACGTATGACATTCCTCGCGAATGCGTTGTGCCTGAACAAGAGTCCTATTCTCTTATCGTAATGATTTTCATCGGGAGTAGCTAGAGAATACTGAAAAATACACGATTTTTAACATTTTTACCGGATTCGGATGGACCGAATGTATTTTATAAAATGATAGATATTGCAAGTACCTGCGAATTATATCGTATAAAAGAAATGATTGAAATAATCAAAGGTCGAGTTGAAACCTAGTTAAATTAATTAATTTTTTAACATATCTAGTCAATCTTTTTGTTTCCAACTTATTCCGTTCAAAACTGTATTGCATTAATTCAACTTTTTACAGTAAATACTTAATTATCACTTTTTTTTTAACAAAAAAATAAACGATTAACTTTTTTTCAACTTAGTTAACGAGTTCGTTACATTTCCGATCTTAATTTCAAACTTATCCACTAAATTTCATTTCGTTGTTAACTTTTAACGAATGTATTTAATTGAACTAACTAACCGACAAGTCGTGTCGGCAAAGCTACGAGTGCAACAGAAAACCACGAACAATTCTAATCGAATCGCTCGTTCGGTCAATTTTTGTTTTTTAGAACAACGTTTTTAAAAAAATTCGGTCGGTCCAGCAAATCTCGTGTTTGAACCGTATTTGGCCAGAAAAAAATGCAAGTCGTATATTGTTGCAGCGTCGGACCGACACGTCTAGCCGTTTCCGAACGACGGCATTATTTCTCGTATTTAAATAATTTATCCGGTGATTTATGCCGCGTGAGTCCGGCCCCGAAATTTAAACGGTTTCGCGGCGCGTTTTCGAAATAACATCGTGCGACTTACGGGAACACCGGTCAGCTGTTTTAATATAATATCCATCCGCCGAGGGAAAACCGAGGGTATTTTCGGTTCGGTACTTGCGGATGAGGATAATAATGAACAAACTCGCTCTCGGAAAACGGAATTCCGGGATCGATAAATTCTGCCGGCGGCGACAGACGGACAGTCGCCCGTACAAAGGCGATCGGGTCGTACTGATAAATACCTAATAATTTAGCGAATTATCACGTTATCGCCGTATTGTTATAAATTACAATGATGATGACGACGACGCAACAACGATCGTCGTTGCATCTAAAAAACTTTAAATCCTTTATTCCTCGAAATTGAATTTTTGTTGACAAAACAAATGTATAAAACTCACGGTGTATTGCGAAAAACTTTTAGCGTAATCTACTGTATACGGCACGTAAAACGAAAATGATTTCAGATTTTTAGTTTATCTACATAATAGTTTCTGTAATAGGAATACTATAGTGTATGTACGTTCAAATATAATTTTTGCAAAAAAGTAATAATTTCCAGACACAATACTCGTAGATGCTCTCCAATAAAAACTTTTTAAGTGCCATTTTTTGACGAATTCAATATTTATCGATAATAATACAGTACAAGTTCATCGGACTGCAGTGTACACCTAGCGAGAAATTACCGTTTGTTTGATTTAATTTCTTTGAAAGTTTTTTAAGTACAATAATCGTTCCTATGGTGACGTGCAAAAAATAAAACATTATATTTCATATAATCGATAAAAAACATATTCAAAAATTATGTTCTAAAAACGCATTATCACCGAATCGCATATTTTGTATTAACGTGAAATCCTTTTGTGCACGTCCGTAACTTGTACATTAGAAGTTTTTCTTGAGCACATAAAGTAATCGCGATCTGATTATATTCTTCATCGAAATCAATAAACTCTTTCAATATTGTTAAATTATTTTTAAATATTGATTGCCTCGAAATATACATACATATATATATATATTGTGTTCAAACAAATTAAAAAAAAACTGTTTTAATGTTTACAAAATAATTGTTGTACCGTACAAACGGTATAATTTAGCTAAGTTTTTTTTTAAATAATACGTGTTTAGATAATATTTGAAATCACTGTTATAGTAGAAAATTCCATAAAACATAATACCACGTCTAGATAAAATAGAATTAACCTTGAAAAAAAAAAGCTCTGTTTATTTGAATTCTTACCAAAGATTATATTCTGTACTTATAGAATTTTCTCGTAGAAATGCATAAGTCGAACGCGTCATTCGTTTTCAGAGTATAAGACACTTTAGACCGACAAAACAATCACGTAGGTGTACTTATTGCATAATTCTTACAACGTTTTTTTAATAACTAAAAAACACATATTAGGTGTTATGAAATCAAATCACAGAGACGTATTTCGGCGAGTGAAACGTAGTTTTTTATCGATTTAAAAACCAAAGCTACATTACACTTCACAATATTTTGTGGACACCACACACAATACGAGCACACGTAATAATACGTCGTCTTTATGGCACTGTTCAAAGTCATTCGACCGTAATTTTGTCGAAATTCGTTTGTACGTTTGACCCAATCGTCCAAAAGCAGCACATTCACGTTCTTGTTGACGACGAGAAATGAATGACGCGTTAATTAGCAAAAATAGCCGCCACTCGTCAAATACGCGTGCGATCGTTCGACTGGGTACGTGACCCGAACAATGAGACCGATAAATTATTCATCGTGGCGCACTGCGGTGCTTCGGGCTCTTTTATTTTAGATCAGAAAAGCTCGCTGGCTACACGAATAAATAAAACAAAAAAAAAAAAAAAGGGAAAAATAATGCACACAGATTTAGACTGCTACACATAGGAATACATCAAAACTTAATCATCCTTTTTTCCCCAATTGCTTTCGATGTCGGGAAATGTCTTAAAAAAAAAAAACCGTACCTCCATTCCGCAGGTTTTATCCCGTAGGAATAAAATAATAAAAAAAAAACGAATAACTCAGCGTGGGGTTCGCGTATATAATAACGTACGCAAACTCTACGATGCGACAAAAACGTTATTATTAGTTTTGGGCAAAAATGCGTTCTACCACAGATATATTATTATGTGTATTGATCTCGGCGAGTTCCTCTGAACATTCCGCAATACTCTAATGATATACTTCTTTTGATTTTGTAACGGAGTATAAAAAAAAATATTATTTGGAGTACACGGAAAAGTTTCTAGTCTTAGAATATACGAAAATTGCGTAGGTATTTCATTTAGCAAACTGTAAAATAACATAAAAACTTTGTACCGATTATAATTGATTGTTTGAAATTCGTTAGACGTTTTTGTCTAATCAACCATTCCAAAAACGAATGACAACTTGAAAAATTTGAACGATTATTTTTGTAGACGAATTACGATCAAATAGTTACGCATAATTGCAAAAACAAAAGAATAACGATGTAAAATCGTCTACACAAAGCAGAATGGGCGATAAACAAAAAGAGTATGGACAAAGTCTGAAATTGTCCTAGTCTAATAAAAAATATTGTACACACAAATGCCCTTTCCCGGCCATTTTTCAAAAATGTGTAAACGTTTCGAGTTGTTCGGAGCACTTTTGAAAATTTAGAATTTTCGTTTTTTTAATCGTAACTGATAAAATAATCAAAATAAAAAAAAAAAAACGAGTATATTTACACGAGCCATTCGTCTATTTTTATATGAATGCATATCGTCCGTGAATGTCAAAACAATTTTTCTATTTAAAAATTTATCACAAAAAAGCGAACAAAAATTTTAATAATATCATCTCTAAATGCGTAACGTATCTTTAGTCATTAATGAAATCGGTATCGTTCTAAGTTTCATAATGTATTTTTATCAAAAACATTGATAGTTTTCATCTCACGAAGTAGACATATTTGAATATTCCACGTCTAAGGGAAGAGAAAATTTTAATTTTGATATTTAGGCTTCAAAATGCTTAGAAACTATACACCCGAGTAACACCAAAAATAAAAAACGTATTATTTCATTATGGTTTTAGTTAATAAAACGTAATTCCAGGTCGAATTCGCCCCCGACTAATGAACAAGTAAGGATACACAAACACTATTTCAAAAATAGAATTTCGCCATAAGTGTTTCATACTTCTCTTCTTTTTCAGGTTGCTCAGTCTTCCGACTGGTATTGTCGCTTTCCCACTACTCTCCTCCGTCCTTCTATATTCCTTTTAATGTCTATTTTAAGCCCAGTTCTCCACCTGTCTGTGATATAAAATTTCTTCCTCTTCCTTTTTTCCCCCAGGGATAATTTCCACTTGTACAGGAGTATCAAAGTGTGTCCCGGCCTATGTGATTTTCTCACTTTAACGGTGTAGGTGTTATAGTTCTTTTTTATTAACTTGTTGTACTTATCCAGTTAATCTTTTGCGTACGTCGATAAAGCACCACGCCTCAAACGTTTTTATCGATTCTTTTTCACTTATACTGTACGACGTGAACGTTGAATTTTTTTTTTTTGGACTTGACCGCACGCGCACTCAAAATCCCCCCGTCTACGTCACTCTGGCTGGAGTACCCACGACGAATTTGTCGTGTCACAATACACGTATATTTATGTGTATAATGCGAGAGTAAAAACATATTTGTACATTGAATTTTTTACGAACTCGTGACGTGCATATACGAACCAGTATATTTTCGCTGGTAGAACCTATAAAACTACAAGGTCGAAATCTACATTTTGTTCCGGAGATGGATACAATATTATGTGCGCCACCGTCGTCGGAAGCAGCCTAAACCATCATACGGGACGTTTCACCGCGTGTGTTCCCCCGAAAATAACTTTCATATTCTATTAAATCTTTTTCTTCAAACCGATTTCCGCGAATGTTTAGTTTTTATGCGAGCACACGAACAAATTTTTCGCACACTATTGTTTAAAATGAAAAAAAACAAAAAAATAATTTTTTTCTTAAATACTGGTTTTCAGCGAAACGGTAAAACCGTTTTCACCGGCGATGCGTATTTTTGTGTACGTTTTCTTCAAGACATCAGCCACAATTGTTAATACACCGCTCGTATTATAAGTACACCGAAACACGATCGAATCCATGACACCACAGTGCGATTTGTAGTTGTAACCACGTTTGTCGGATAGCCGTGGTATAAACTACAAACACCCGATAGATTATTCGCCTACAGCAGAACGCGGTTCCACAACGGAATAGATAGCGTTCGGTTTTCTTCGAATTCGAAAACGTCGTACGCATGAGTACAGCTTTTCTGGTGCGCGAAAATCTAAACGTATCGGAAAATCACGCCTACGTGTTTAGAGTGACGAAAAACCGGCGTTTTGTTTTTTTTAAAACAAAAGTTTAACGTATCGTTGCCGTCGTCGGAATGTGTGGCGCCCGACAGATCTCCGAGAACGCGTTTAGCGTGGGTTGAAGGGCGTTGTTCCCTGGGACGGCGAGACGCTCTGTGCGCACACGATGTACATTCAAAACAGACCGCCGTTTGAGGGATGAAACATTTATTCATGGCCTCGGCGAGAGACTCGGTGCCGGCGGCTCGAGGAGATCGCACTTAAGACGGCGCCGCGGGATATGCGTGGACGTTTTTCAAACGGGTTATCTTTGTTAGGGGTTCGTTTGGAGATAAGGTGCGCGCGTGTGTGTGACGACGAACGCGGAGAAGGGTGGAAAACGGGGGGGCGGGAGCGAACGAACCCCCGGGTGTAAGTGTACGTGCGTATACGGAGTGGCATTCGCGATAACGAATTGGTGGACGTGTAACTCGATTCGCATAAGGGTTGTGTGTGTAACTTTTTCTTTTTACTTTTTGTTACTCTGTGAACGCCACTCTACACGCCCAGTCGATCAACAACGTCCATCCTCGGGCGAACCTCGTTCGTCCTAAGGGTGCGCTGTTAGGGTTCGCCTGGTTTGCGTCCTTTATTAGGAGACCGCCCGCGTCCACTCATCGACGCCCAGGCCGGACCGTCGGAGGCTCGAAACTTAGAGGTTCCTCAAGCGACGCGGACAGGAGGAGCAGGGGCGCGCTGGGAAAGGACTTATCAAAATTCCACCTCTATGGGGGGGGCGAAAGGGGCGTTTTTAAAAGTTCGTATATTATACGGATACGAATGTGTGTATTTGTCCCCCCCCCCCCCCCCGACTGTTGATCGCTGTTTACCGGTGTCGAGGTATCAATAACTACTATCAATAACTATCAATAACTACTATACAGGACCGATCGGCCTAACCTAACCACGGCTGTTAAACGCGTATATTTCGTTCGACGTGAGCCTCGCGTCTGTTAACACGACGAGTTTGGTTAGTTGTTCTCGTGCCGTCGAGAGACTCGAGTTTTCGCACAACGGAGACGAACGCCGAGAAAGTGTATGTGAAAATTCAAGCGTTTTTTTTTAAAACTCGTCCCTTAGAAAGGCGGCGAAACAGGGTCTCCGTAACTGTGCGACCGTCGGCGTACCCGTAGTGACTTTTTAAACTTAATTTGGTCTACTAAGCTTTGACCAACTAAACCCCGGACAACGCCGGGTCGGGACAGCTTTTACACTCGTGGGTGCGTTACAGTCAAAACCGGAAATCCGTCGAAACCAGTTTTGACCGGTCATAACTAGTGTTGCCATCTAGTCGTATCTGGTTATGACTGTAACGGACTAGAATCGAACGCGGGTTCGAAAAAAAAACGTGTTCGAGAACTCGTACTGCGTAAAACGCATGCGACCGCGGGGCGATCTGTATGATACTGATGGACGACACGACCAACAAATCGAATCGACTGACGGATTACACTCGCGATGATAACGATATTGGTGTGCTCATAATGTGTGTGTACTCGTTTCTTCCCTTTAGTTAAATCGACACAAACATTACGGATTTTCACTAGACATTTCTAGTTTTCGCCGGCGCAACTAGTACAGTTCTGACCACACGCACGTCGAAACAACCGGTCGAAACGACTCGAAAGCGGATTCGTGGCGACCAGTTTTGACTACGGTCAAAACTAGTTTCGACGGATTTCGGGCAGTAAATCACAAAATGAACAATCGAATCAGACACGATCAATGTTGTGTTAACAAAAATAAAACGCCGTTTCGCAGCATCCCCGGGTGACGTACCCCGAACACGGCGGCGGATTTACGACGTTTCTCGTCCACGCGTGCGTTTTACACCGTATCGAGCGGACCCGGTCGCGAGTTGTGCCGCCGAAACGCTGGCGTTAATGAGTTTTCGGAAAATATCCGTTACACACACCGGTGGAGCCCTGTCGCGCGGTGTGTAATAATGACGTTACCGTCCCCCCCCCCCCCGGTGGCGGGAATCCAATTTGAATTCCGATCGCGGGGTCCGGCAGCGCGCGCGATTAATCCCCGGGACCCGGTTAAAATTTAAACGCGCCGTAAAACGCGGGCGCGAGAAGCGACGCTGTCGGTTCCGTCGGAGAAACGCGCCAGGAACGAACGGGGGGACGCCTATTGCGCGAACGGCATATACAGCGTGTTCCAGTGGCGTGCGGTCGGGCGGCGAAACGTTACGGGCAAGCTCTAAAATACTCTACCTACGGAAAATCCGACAAAAACGTACTCGTGCTGACCGTTATGAAAATCGCGAAACGAAAAGAACACGTTGTACGCAACAATACGATTACACCTATCGTACGAGATCACTTGTCGTGCTCCGCTTGGTGATGTGCTCGGTGCGGCGACACGAGGGCGAAAACGCTGTCGAACAACGGGCAAAAAGAATGTCAAATATCACGTCCGTCGCTCGATTCCACTTTTTCGACGAACGGCTGGTGGTGGTCAGGAACGCGCCGACGTGACGTGTGACGGTGGCCAACCGAATCGTCGGAAGCGTTTCGCCGGCCGCTTGCTTTCGAGGGCCGCGGAAAAACGCGGCATAGTTCTGGAAAAAACTGAGCGCTTAACATTGAGTTGCCCGTGCGGTAAAACATTTTCTTGATTTTTTTGTTTTACAAATTATACCGTCGTTTGTACTTGTCGTAAATTCTTCCGATTGAATCGCGAGCGATGACGTTCCGTATCTCCTTTCTTTTGATTTTTATCCGCGCCGCTGGCGTGTTCGAGTGACGTGACAGGAGTGTTTCGGCCGCCTTCGCAGCTCCGTTTGGAATAGAATAGGTTTTTAAATTACGGAAAACGTGTTTTTGACACAACCGACTTAGCAGGCTTTTAGCCATAACTTCCACAATAACGATCGGAATAACCCGAAAGGTTCGTATCAAAATCGGTAAGATGAAACAGGTCCGATTCAATGAGTTTCGAAAACTAAGTATGGAACTTTTAAATTTTCAAAAACTTTCGTTTTTTACATATTTGTTCGATAAAATTTAGTTTTCCACAAAAAGTCTTGAATATTTAATACAAGGTTCCAAACATGTGGATACACATAATATTGTGTAAATAGTTACGGATGTAGTCACAAATTTTATACATATTTATTTGTTTAAAGTCGGAAAATTTTCGAAAATTGGTCATGCCGTTGACTGTTCTTGGAAAAAGATTCGTAACTCGCACAAATTTGTCATCCGAGAATAAAAATATTTCGAAAAAAATCCGCCCGGTAGATTCGAAAAAACGTGTAAAAACTGTATTTGAAAACCGTGTCATTTTGATTACAACAACGAGACTGAGCGAAAAACTTAAAATAATGGTATGAAATTTTCACACGTTTCTTAAATTATCAAACTTAACTTTGGTATTACTTTTTAATTATTATTGTTTTCCTATTCTCTCTGGTTTTTTTTCTCTATTATTGAGTCACCGAGCTCACTCAGTATAGGTATACGTACGTGAGTGATGCCGCGAAATGGATGCACCGTGCGCGCGGCCCAATGTCCTAATACGCACTACGAAATTCGGCACTGTCACTTTGGGACGAAACGAAAACGGTTGAATTATTTTTTTTAATCGTTACTTCGTTCCGTGCACCTGACTATTTCCGATAACGAGTGAAAAAAGCATAAAAAAAACGCGTAAGACTTAAGTGTTTGGAATGTGGTGGCGGTTCGAGCTTTGGTGATGAAAAAGGGTAAAAATTAAACGTTTATCACAAAGATAAACAATACCCCGCAAGTCAAATACCATTAGCTACTTTGTGTCACTTTGCGTCTGTGTTTAGTGGACTCGAGACGGTCAAAAACCCTTTCCGAACGACCCCACGGCTGATGATCGATTAGACGATCCAATGGTTCTTAACTCGACTCGAGGACGTTATGGACGAAACTGATGATTAGAAAGTTGCTCGAAAAACGCCGTGTTGACATAACGTACAATTATCGTTTTATGTTTACCTAGAGTATTGTATTTTTCGTTGCAAGTACGTGATAAATGCGTTGTACCAGTTACAACCAGTTTATTTTACACCGTTGTTCGGACGAATCCTATCGTTTCGTTCTTCAAGTGCCTTTCAGGACCAACGCATACGATACGAATCCGTTCACAATTCCCGTGTTGTTTCTCTCCTCGTCGTCCGATGACGAAAACCAATAGCGTACCGTAACAGTTTTGTGTCAAAAATAAAAAATTCGTCGGCAAGTTTACCGTCAAAGTCTGCGCGGTTTTTAATGACAAAGTTTTGCACTCTGTATAACAATATATATGCAGAGTACGGGGGGCGCGGTGTTGATCGCTCGCGATTAGCCCTTTTGTACGTTATTAAGCGAACTGTGAACAGGACGACGCGTCCCCGCTCCGTGTCGCACAGGATATTTAGTTATTTCCTGCGCCCAGCACCCAGCGGTCCCGGGCAACGTCAAAACTCTCGCAAACGCGCTCGCAAATTTATTACCGAACTCGCCAGAAAGCGAACGTAATATAACAATAATAACAATAATAATAACAATCCGAACACGGCCGGTTCGGGGCGATTAATGCCGCCGCCGCCGCCGTGTCGTTTCGGGTCGATTTTTGAATTTCCGGACGTCCCCGCGACGTATGACGTCGTGTACACGCGCGTCTTGCGGGCAGCACCGTTGTTATTAATGTGAACAACGACCGAGCGGTCCGTCGGGTAAAATGATAATAATAATTAATCCGATATAATAATAATATATACTGTATTGTTATAGGGTCAAATACACTACTAGCCCCGGCTACGCTGTGGCACGTGCCCCGAAACGTCTCGTTTTCTCACACCCCAGCGGCGGCTATTTCGCGCTCGTAATAATCGTTACAACGTTGTAACATACTGTGCGCGTTGACGAAAAAAAAAAAAAGAAAGCCGGGATCGAGTTTGACGGAGCGATACCGCGCTTCGGGTGCTGGTGGTTCAAACGCTTTGGATGAAACCTGCTTTGGAAGCGCCTTCGTCGCCTTCGGAAATACGACGCCGAGCCAGCTCGGTCGTCTAGTTTCACGTCCGCTTGGCAACACGAACTTTTACCAGATCTGTGTGTGTTTTGTCCTGTTTTGGTGAATTTTGGCGTTTTTGTGAACGTTGTCGTCCGATTTTCCAAAATTTTTCAACCGCGTATGAGGAAAACCGTGTCTCGTTCGGATCGCGTTAAAGTTTCTCAACACGTAAAAAACCAGAGGTTTTATGGAACGCCGTAAAAGAAAACGTTCAAAGTCCCGTAACTCCCTGAAAATCGATTGAAATTTTAACAGCGATCTCGTTAAGCTCATCTCGACGAATTACGTATATTTCGAACTCGTTAGGTTCGCTCGTAACTTCTTCGAAAATAATCGAAATTTCAAAATGCGTTTCAAACAAAGTACCGCATCTCAATTATAATTATCTTTTCAGGTGTCATACGATGTAATCGAAGCGTTCTTTCTACTAAAAAAAAAAGTGACGAAAAAACCAAAATCTACTTTCCCGTAGTTGTTTGTCCCGCCCTTAAGAAATACACGGCCGTTCGAAATAACAACATTTTCATAACTCCCTCGAAAATGATCGGAATCGAAATTTCAGCGATACACTCACAAAACTCTTCTCGATGACGTATATAAATTTCGAACGGAAAAATTTTGAAGGTTGGGCTGTTTTTTTTTTTTTCCTCAGGACTTAACAAACGGTCGAAAATTCAAAAAAACGCTTCAAATAAAGTACGATCTCGGATCAACTAGCCATCTTTAAAGGTACGTTAAAATTGGAGCGGTTTTTCAACTAGAAATTTCGATCACAGAAAAAAAAAACATAATTCGCTCAGAATCGAAAACCGGGACCAAGTTCCACGTCGTCGCGTGGGTAGTTTTACGGAGTGTAGCGATAATACGCTTTGAGTGGGTCGCTGGTTTGGGAGTTGTGGTCTAATACTTGTCTGAAAGAAATAATATAAATTCATCGCCTTCGAAAAAAAAAAACGATTCTGAGCGAGCTCAGTTATCTAGTGATGGTAAAAACTAAATTTAACAATAAAAATGATCCGAAAACTCCGAAAGTCGTGTCCAAGTGTAAAATGTTAATTTAAATAACGTGTGAAAATTTTAATACGTAATGGCGTATACCGCGGTATCGGTTCAAATTCGATCGAACAAATACTTCGCCGGGCTCTATTTAGTATAAATTTACTCGGTCAGTTACGCGTGAAATTTTGTAAAGTTCAAAATTTTGTTTGAAATAAGATAAAGCAAAAGTCTTGACTTTTTTGTGGTACACAAAGTTAAGATCATCCTTTCTACACGAAAACATCTTCACAAACCGGAAAATTTCAAATTTTCGCAGTTAAATTCTCAATTTGTTTTCGGTTTTGGGGGTATTTCTCGAAAAGCAAGCAAAATTCAAAAACTCAATGACAAACTTATCACCGCAGTCAATAAACCTATTATAAAAAAGTTACTGATTTTAATCATTTTAAACGAAATCGAACGAATTTCAAAAGAAAATTCATTCCAAATCTTAAAATTTCAAACTTTTTGCCGTAGAACTCTCCAAAATTCCGAATTTTTATTTATTTTTGTGGCTTAACTGAAAGAGTAGGAAACATTAGAGAAAAAAAAAAAGAGGCTCCAACCCAATTACCACCGGAGTCTATGGTATATCTATCAGTAGAGGTACTGACTTAAAGAATCTGAGCATTCCTTCTACCCGAAAAGTTGCAGTTGACAGAAAAACAAAAACATCGTTGTAAAAACAACACATTCCACGCCGACGTTCAGAATGTAAGAACGCGTACCTACACTTGTATTAATTGTACTTGTCGTGCGAATTATTTTGCTTGATTTGATGGTATTGGGAGTAGATGCTCCCAGCTGTTGACACAAGTTTCTGCCTTTGGGGGCCATTCCTTGGAGTTTGAGGCGAGGTTGGCATTGGTGAATTGATGTTGCCGAGTCTAGCCGGTCCGGCTTTTTTCCGTTCAACGGTGGAGTTGATGAGTCCAAGGTTTCGTAGGCGAGGGCGAGTTTATGTTACGTTTTGGTGGAACATTGTGTGGGCGGTTATATCTGATGTCCTGGGTTGAACTAACTGCCGGCGAATCGCGTAGTACTAGGCAATTTTTTGGACGGCTCCGAGTTTCTTCCGAACTGGAAAGGAGAACTCCCCGTGCTGGGCCCGCGCAGGTTAAGACGGAGTCGAAGTACGGTTGAAAGTTTGACTTGAAGGGTAATCGCAGTTAAGGACTGGGCACAGTACTGCTGTTATACGTGGCGCTGAGGCGTGTCGGTTGAGGGTGAGCTTAGAATGTACTCCGAGGTGTTTCACAGAGAATCTTGCCAATGTACGATTCGGTCGTGCTGCAGTACGGTCGGTTTCAGGTTCTCGCACGGAGGATAAAACTGCGATGGAGGACTCGTCGGCGTTGATGGAGATCCTCCAGTGATTGAGCCACGTAGACACGACAACGTTGGCACTGTGGTCTCGGAGTCTTTTGTTCTCGTATTCTTTTTTGCACGGCTCGTTAAAATCCATCGCTCCGTTCATATTTTTCCGTTCGTCTTTTCGGTAACGTTTTTTTTTTATCTCAAATTAAAACCTCGTAAATCCGTTTCGTACACGAACCCCCCCGGCGCCCTCGGGATCGCGCGACAAACCGACACTCGCCGCGCCTGCACGACGTCGGACAACCATTATTATTACGTATACTATCCGGGGCAGTATACACTTGTAGGGTACGAGGGGAATACGCGCGGGGAACGGCGGCGGCGGCGGCACGAGGAAAGTGAAAACGGTTTCGCGAAGCTTTTAAGAGCTTTTCATATAGGGCTAAAACAAGTTTTTTGCCTTTTTTTTTCAGATACGTCGGATAGGGACGTGGCGGCGGTGGCGAGATATAGGACGCCGTAGTGAATTTTCCGTTTTTTTTTCCCGCATCCCTCCGGCCCATCCCTTTAATAACGCCGGGCACTGCAACGCGCGAGCCGCTCATAACTATGATTGAAACCGTTTTCTTCTTCGCCCTCTCACGTCCCGTCCGTCCCGTCCCGTCCGTCCCGTCCCGTCCCCGCAACGCCGTGCACATACTTTGCTACTTCTCGCCAACTCAGCGCGAAACGGTCTCGCGTCGCGTTTTTATTGCCGAAAAAGGTCCGACGGTCATTTATTAAACTTCGGGGACGTACGGAGGAGGAAAAAAAAATGTGTATAAAACACACACACACACGAACAAAATACAAAGTGTGTGTACACGTATTATGTCGGGCAACGCACGTATAAAGAATATTACCAGTGACGAGGAAGAAACATATTATCACATTTGACTAATGCTCGCGTTTCCGGATGAAATCGATTCTGAGCGAAGCGAAGCGAAAAAGCTATTGATTTTACAAAGACGCGTTTGTTTTTTCGCGAGACCGCCCCAAACGTTTGTGGTCGCGTTACGATGCGGCTTCTGCGCGGGTACACGTTTCGCTATTACGCGGACGGCCAAGAAAATAATAATACCTTTGAAAATGCAGTGGTAAAGGCCCAAAAATTTTTTTTCAAAAAACACGTTAACCTAACGGAGTCTGTGATACACAACCTTGTCTCGTCAAACCTTTGCAAAAATATTCACGCGAGAAACTCGCTCCGAGCAACGCGAGGGACAAGAGATTGGCGCGCCATCACCCTCCCGGAAAATTTAACCACCCAAAATCATACCACCCGTGTCCGATATTTTAACTGCAATCAAGGTATGTGCGGGTGGGCTTGAAAATTGTCGCCCTCGATTTTGAATTGGCTTGCGCAACTGTAAGACCGTGTCGAACACTGTCGGAACTTTGCTGGACACCAATAGCGCTACAGTTCGATTTTTCGTATTTTCATTAAAAAAAAAATTTTGTTACCTCACAATATTCCTGTTTGTGGCGCCAACATCCAGCACTTCAAATTATGTATTGTATAACGTCGTGTGGACGTGTTTTTAGTTGCGTTCAACATTTTCCGATGGAATTATGAGACAACTCTTGCAGGTCGTATTCAGCACTATAGACTATTTGAATCGCTCGGATTTTAGCGTTAGCAAAAAGTTTATTATGGTTTTTACTATGGTGTTTTTTTTTTTTGTCTCTCTGTGAACACTTTTATAGCTCCGATTTTTACGTCCGATACCTGTAAACGAAAGCTTCGAATCGTACTTTTGAGGGGTTTCGAAATTGAAAAAGTCACAATCAAAAAAGTAGGTCGACCGAAAACGTTAAAAATTACGGCAAACCTGTGTTTTGACATAATCGATTTTGGTTTTTTCGGCCTTAACTTCCGAAATAATTGATGGGACTAGCTGAAACTTTTACACAGTATTGAACTAATCAGTGAGATACAGATCTGAGTGGTTTCGCACGATTTTTTTTTTCATTTTAGAATTGAGACGTTACGTGAAACAAAAAGAAAAATTCAAAATATTTTGCCCAATAGACCCAAAAAAACGGTAAAATTTGTTGGTAATCGATATTACAATGAAATTTCGCGCGCTATTGTGCGATCGACACTAGAATCGTATCAACTGGTCAAAAACAACGGTCCAAATGACTTGAATGACTTTCACACGTTCTCTTAAATTAATTATTCTTTACGTTATGACACGTTTTTCGGACCGTCATTTTTATCGGGCGATTTGTTTTTACCTGCTCAGACTCTCGGTTTATCTATCGTTGCTCTCGACAATCGTAATAACGACGCGTTTGAAACTCCTATAAACTGTAGAAATCGTGACCTAACCCGAAGCGGCGTATAGTCGCCACACCCCGGCGTTTTTTTAATTTCCAACAAAATCTAACGGTTTTCCGACAAGTCGGAGGCGCGTTCTCGTCTACGTTTAGTGCCGTCCGGGTAATCGGTACGTCTTTCCTTTTTATTTTTTTCCGAGCTCAAAACTGGTATTGCGAGTGTTAAACTGACTTTAGACGGGCCAAAGGAAAAGTTGTACAGATTATATGGGCGAAGTAGTTAAAAAATATACCGAAACAATACGCCGACGACGACGGTCTGAGACGGCGGAGAAACTGGGCGTGACCCGGGTGGCGCTTAATTAATTCCCGGGCGTATTCTCGTTATTAACGCCGCGCAAACTCGCAGCCGGAGTTAATTAGAGCGTCCTTTTCGTCCGTCTCTCTCTGTTTTTCTTTTTTAATTTATTATGTATCGCACCAATGAAAAATTCGTAATAATTTCCTGCGCGCGCGCGGGCGACCGAGTAATTTAAACGCTTCTCGCCCGGGAAACTTATTAAAGTAGTTTCTCATTATTTATGAAACGCAACGTCCGTCCGACGACGATATTTTTCTCATTATTTCTTTTCCTCCCCCGTCTTTTTTTAATACACTTTTTTTTTCAGCGGAGCAAAAAAAAATGAAAAAATTTTTAAAAAATAATCGATCTCATTCGCCCCGCCTCGTCCGGATGAAAAAGTGCGGATTAAAAATGGGTTCCCCGCGATAGCAGTAATATTTAGATGTATATCGGCGCGCTCGGCTCGTCGTCAATAAATACGTATTACGCGATGACGACGCTGAGCGAAAAACGATATAACCCTCGGAAAGCAAAGCGTATAAACGCGGTATAATTTTATTTCGACTAAATAATTTTATACAACTTCTGTGTATTATCGTTTGCATTATTAACTTCGAGTTCGGGACTGCTAACGAAGTTTTACCGTACGAGATTTCGACGGTTCTTTTCTTTTTCTCCATTTTGTCGTCTACAAACACTATATACGTATACCGTACGTAATATTATTGTGTATTGTGTGATGTGTTACTGGCGTAGTGTCGTAAATCATAATAATATAACATGACGTACAAGTTGTTACTACTCGTAATCATATTCATAATTAAGATCCGATACGTCGGGAAACATTGCGTAGAAGTATGTAACAAATGTTGGTTGAACATTTTCAGGTTGAAAACGCGGTATTGTCCCCGGCCGTTTTGTGAATGCCAATATATGAGTATATCGTATATTTTACTGCACTTTTATTTTACTGCATTTTATTTACTGCACCCGATTCGCACTATAAATCATCTCGCCGTGTTGGCGGAGCGTGTCGAGCGACCGTCAAAAACTGTGATAAGCTACTTTAATTCGTCGACCTGACATCTTTACTTGCATAACTACACATTACCTGTATACAACAAATTACTTACCAGTATTATGAGAGCTGCAGTCGTATCATACACATAATTCGCGCACATTCAACATTTTATAAACGAGACATGATTATTTGAACCCGCGACGGGCTGCGATCGAGTTATTTTGTAAAGTAACCGCAGCAGATTGCTCATGTACAAAGCGAATATATCAAATGAACAAGTACGTATATGGTCGATTTCACGTAGAATCTTTTTGTTTTCCAGAAGTAAAACGTAGTTTTCGATTTGTAAATTCAAAACGATGTCTTTCTTTTTGTATCACCGGGCCATCCCGTCTTACAAGCGATCCATGCAGATTCTGCCCGCGACGCTAGATTTCTCCAATCGGAAACACCTCCCGTCGGCGGGTCTTTACAACAACTGGCCAGCACATTATTCGTGTTCCCAAATTATTCTCATCCCTTCCGTGTTCGCAGCGGATTTTGATTGCTCCAAGCAGAACATCGCTGTCTTCCTCTTCTGATGACACGTCCGAACCGCCATCATAATACTTCTACGTGGTATTCTTTCTTCGTCTCCACTCACCCGTGGTTACACAGACCGGGCCGCGTAAACACGTTTTTCTTACAAAGATAACGAATTTTTCCGTACGTTTCGAATCCACACATAGTTAAACCGGTGTATCGGGAACGCATAGACGGTATCGTTCTTTTCCGTTCCATGGTTCGGACATGGTTTTGGATTTCAGTTTTCGGGCAGTTTCAACATTTCACCGTGTCAAGATGACACATTCGACCCGGCTTCCATTGCTGATACCTCGTCCGTGATTTTATACAATAATATTTTCCACTCGAAACCGAGTTGGTGTATTCGAATCGTGTGAAATCCATACACCGCAGCGATCCGAACTGGCCATCGAACGGCCGTATAGTCTGCTCAGAATCTCCGTTTTTACCTTTGTTATTCCGTCATACGGAGTAAGAATATATCTATGCACGACGGGCCCTTTCGTGCGTATAAGAAGCCGACGTGGAAAATCAGTGCGTGTGCTACATCTAAACACGGTAAAAGACCGGCAACACTCTGGTACGCGATCGATGGTCGAATTTCATTCGCCTGATAGAAAACGAATGTCGCCAACACGAGGGAATTTTGTTCTTTTTTTCGTATGGTTACTCTGAAATTCTACCTGTCGCCTTGACTTTTTGACACGCGTATGATGGTTTGCGTAGTTCAAAACGATTCAAAAAAAAAAAATCTGAATACCATATTTTTTTACACACGTGTAATTCCGTACATTATCTCAAAAACGTACACCGGTGTAAGTATCCTTCGGCACAACGTTTCCGACTTTTTACGTCGCTCGTTGTTCGGTGTTTTTCACGCTTTTATTTTCTTCGTTCGTTTCGCGCTCAAAGCGTCGCCGAGTCGCGATATTATTTTACTGCGCATATACGTGTCCCGTACCCATCTGTCTTCGTATCGCTACGAGCGCGATACGTTTCCATTTCCGTTTCTCAGCTCTTGTCAATCTATACAAATACGATTTTCCGCACTTATTCAGCGCACACGCACACACACGGATAAAATGCACTCACGAAAAAGTGTATGCGCGTACCTGCGCGTGTGTGTACTTATATATACTTAACGCTCGCGCGTCGAGTGCTGCAGTATATAATATGTTTGACGCAAGTCTATGATGGGTTATTTGTTTTTTTTGTTTTTCTTTTTATCGCATTCATCAAAACGAAAAAACACCGCTGCAGCAGCACTACTATAACCGAAAAGGGTTTTTTTTCGTTTTGTTTGTACGCACACGCCCTGGGATCTGGTCGCGTTCCCCGCACCCCGCTCGCACAGGGAATTCGCGCCGCGCGAGGCGTCTGCAGCACAGTTTATACGTATAACATACAACGTTCGGCGTTTGATCGACGGATGAAAACCGAGTGATATCTAATCTACATATTCGTTTTTACGTCTCTAGATGTAGTGAAAAAACGAAACAAAAAAACGCGACGAGAAGCGCGCGAGTTTCCATTTCGAATATTATATTATACAGTGTCCTGCGGAGAAGTAGCGTGTAAAATAACAATGTGTAACGTATAGGCAAAAACGTTTGTGTGAACTCGTACAGTATAATACTGTGTTTTCTATTTGTTTTTCTTTTTGGTGTCGAAAAAAAAGAAAATTAAAATGGAAGTCTTAAAGGCCGGTTGGATGCGCTGCGTATGCGCTGCTACATAATTATTGTACGACAGGTAACACATTCTCTTTTGGGACTAGTTTTTTGCTAATAAAATAACGTGTAACGCGAGTGTAAAAAAATAAAAATTTGGACATTCGCTTTTTCATACACACAATATTTACATCTTGGAAAATTTCTTGCACACCGCACAGAATCAAGTAGCGGTAAGTAATCGAGAATTAAAAAGAACACGTTTTTCCGTCACAGACCAAATTACTTCTACCTACCAAGGTATTATTAAAAACTTGTTTTAAACTAGTTAAGTTAATTGAAAAAACAAAAAATTGAGTTAAAAGTTTACAAATTTATCAAACTAAAAGTTAACAATAAAAAAAAAAACTGATTATAAAAATAATAGTTCATGTTTTTGTAACTATAGTATGCATAAAATTTCGCGCGCTTCAAAGAAAAATTTACTTATTTTCTATTACCTTCTACATAATATCAATTAAAATTTAACAAAAAATAAACAAGTTAACGAGTTATAATAATCAAAATCAACTTAACTTTTGACGAGTTAATGTTGACCCAGGCATACTGTTATCCACTGCAGACAGTATAGTTTCGACGGAAGCTGTATAAGTAGTAGATACAGCTGTATGTTTTCAAATCGCTTTTATTAAAAAATTCGAATTATTAATCATTTATTTACATCATTTATTAACGCCACTATAGGGCATACAACAATGACAAAAAAACCATATTATTTGAAAACTATACGCTTAATAAACACTAAATAATTATTTTACAACAGGCGAACAGAATGAGAGACGAATTCACGATCTAAATGAACAAGAAGATCAAAAATATGAATGTAATTTAAACACTGTTCCGGGTAGAATATCACGGGAGAAATCAATATTATTTACTTTGTTGTACGTAAAGCACGGTCCAAGGGAGCTGCGAAACCAGCTGTCGAGTGAAAATCGCTGCTAAACGTCGAGTTTCTTAAACCGAATACTACCAGAACAAAATCCAACCAAGTCATTCCGGAGAATAATCCGTCGGTCCGTTGGGTAAATTTTAAATAAAGTAGTTTCACTAAAATTACGCCGCTAAACGGTCGCGTGATATCACGAGGAAAATTAACTGTACATTCAAAACGTCGTTTTGTTTTGAACAATAATTGAAGTAATTGAATCGTACTACTCGAGAACCGAGCGAGCTAAATAATGTATGCGACGGAAATATTTTTTTATGTTTTTGCGTACTGTATGGAACGTATACAAAATATACGTCGTTGTACATTATTTATATAATATCGTTGTGTTTTGCGAGTGTAGAACACACTACTGCTGCCGTGTCGATGACTATAATACCGTGTATTGTTATAATAACCGAGAACAGTTTTTCTTTTACGCCCGTGGCACGTGTGTATCATATCATACAATATATGTAACTCAAGAACAATCAGATATTTTCGTACATACGATATCGTTCGTGTATATCAGCGAAAAAAAGTACACGATACATCGATTTTTTAATGGAAAATTCAAACTTCTGTCGTTGTTATACGTATAGGTATCATCTCCACCTGTATAATAGTGTCAGGTGATGTAGTGGTTATTTTTTTTTCGTGCGTGTATCGCGGTGGTGTACGTTACCTATATAACGTAACGATCGTACGACGCTAAAACGGTTATTGATTTGTCTGAAGTTTTCGGGAAAAAGTTTTTTTTTTTTTTTGGAATTTATCGGGAAAAATTGTTTTCGGAAAAGTCTCTCCCGACTGTACATAACACACACCTACATCGTGTTATGTACGTCTGTTATATATTTTGATATATTGAATGACTGTTGAGAAAAAAAAGTCTTTTAGTTTTTACATCGAATTCGCTAGAAAATAAAATTGTTTACTACTAAAATATAATATACGCCGATTATTTATGCGTATGATAACTGTTATAGGTAAAGAAAGTGTTAAATTTTATCTAGATAAAAACCATGCGGATTAAGCACCTATTCCGATGTTGTTGTTTTTTTCCTCCATACTATGAGATTTCCCGACTCCTGTAAAAAAAAAAAAGACGTTGAACGGCTAAACGCCGATAGCAGGGACAAACGCATAAAAATCCAGTTCAAAAATACGATCCGGCCAGTCTCTCTCTTTTATAAACCACTGCAGCAGCTGTTCGTATATTATGCCGAAGTGGTGTTGAAGATTCGATATATTATGCTATAACTATAGTATTTTAACAATACGCCGATTGCTTATGTTAGTTTTAGTCGATCGGGCGAGCAAGAAAATCCGGAAAAACGGCGGAAACTTCGGGAATTCGCGATTTGAGAAGAAAAATAGTAAAAAAAAAAAAACGCGCGGTTATATTTCGCCGTTTATATTGTTTCTACGATAACACGTACAACATACACCGCATACAATATCGTCGTTTCTTCTCCGTAAATTATAATAAACGAAAATCCGCGAACGGGCATAATGTTATTGATTAGAGCGAACTCGGCGAGTTTTTTTTCGCGCGCATGCTCGCGCCCGCCCATTCCGACGGCGTGCAGATTTGTTCCCGGGCGGCCGCCCCCGCCGCGCGTCACACCTGCAGCCCGGGCAGAGCGCGTAGGGTTAGGTTTTTTCGTCATCAACGGAATAATATTTTTCTTCTCACCGACGACAATATTACAATATTTCTGTTTTCCAGTCGTCAGTGTTTTCCGGCGATTCCCTCCGAATTTGAGCGTAGCCGTGCTAAATGAAAAATGTAAATGTCGCATCCTTTCCTCGTACTGCAGACGAAAACACGACCGTGGTTGCGGCCCGAAACGGGTAGAAAGTAATAGATAAATTGTTCTCGGATCATCCGCGTGAGACCGTAGATCGTGGAAAACTTCACCAAACCAACCGGTCGTTATTACGATCTATGCGGCGATAACAGCTCGATTAGGGTTTTCACGACCGTATTTCGAACATTCGTGAGAATATAGCGACGTGCAGTTCAGAACGACGTGTTCGCAACTCGAAAAAACAGCAAAGAAATTAATCGTTTCACCGACAGAAAACGCGCTTGACCGTATCGAAAAACCTCGCGTTCTTACGAAAATATTTATTCGTTTTTCGCCATTCCCGTAATAAGTATGTAGTAATTGACGAGCGGTCAATTCGAGAAGCCGACGTTGCATTTTACAAAAAAATCAACCGTAATCATTTCAGATGTTATTTTATTGCACGTTTTTTTCACAGATCGAC
>CM029357.1:10744344-10765777 GCA_017140985.1 Hormaphis cornu
CGACGACGATATTTTTCTCATTATTTCTTTTCCTCCCCCGTCTTTTTATAATACACTTTTTTTTTTTTCCCGGAGCAAAAGAAAATGAAAAAATTTTTAAAAAATAATCGATCTCATTCACCCCGCCTCGTCCGGATGAAAAAGTGCGGATTAAAAATGGGTTCCCCGCGATAGTAGTAATATTTAGATGTATATCGGCGCGCTCGGCTCGTCGTCAATAAATACGCGAAACGCGATGACGACGCTGAGCGAAAAACGATATAACCCTCGGAAAGCAAAGCGGTATAATTTTATTTCGACTAAATAATTTTATACAACTTCTGTGTATTATCGTTTGCATTATTAACTTCGAGTTCGGGACTGCTAACGAAGTTTTACCGTACGAGATTTCGACGGTTCTTTTCTTTTTCTCCATTTTGTCGTCTACAAACACTATATACGTATACCGTACGTAATATTATTGTGTATTATGTGATGTGTTACTGGCGTAGTGTCGTAAATCATAATAATATAACATGACGTACAAGTTACTACTCGTAATCCTATATCTGATATAGGATATCATATTCATAATTAAGATCCGATATTACGACGTCAAGAAACATTGCGTAGAAGTATGTAACAAATGTTGTTTGAACATTTTTAGGTTGGAAACGCGGTATTGTCCCCGGCCGTTTTGTGAATGGCACTATATGAGTATATCGTATATTTTACTGCATTTTTATTTTACTGCATTTTATTTACTGCACCCGATTCGCACTATAAATCATCTCGCCGTGTTGGCGGATCGTGTCGAGCGACCGCCAGAAACTGTGATAAACTACTTTAATTCGTCGACCTGACATCTTTACTTGCATAACTATACATTACCTGTATACAACGAATTACTTACCAGTATTATGAGAGCTGCAGTCGTATCATACACATAATTCGCGCGCATTCAACATTTTATAAACGAGACATTTGAACCCGCAACGGGCTGCAATCGAGTTATTTTGTAAAGTAACCGCAGCAGATTGCTCATGTACAAAGCGAATATATCAAATGAACAAGTACGTATATGGTCGATTTCACGTAGAATCTTTTTGTTTTCCAGAAGTAAAACGTAGTTTTCGATTTGTAAATTCAAAACGATCTCTTTCTTTTTGTATCACCGGGCCATCCCGTCTTACAAGCGATCCATGCAGATTCTCTGCCCGCTAGATTTCTCCAATCGGAAACACCTCCCGTCGGCGGGTCTTTACAACAACTGGCCAGCACGTTATTCGTGTTCCCAAATTATTCTCATCCCTTCCGTGTTCGCAGCGGATTTTGATTGCTCCAAGCAGAACATCGCTGTCTTCCGTTTCTGATGACACGTCCGAACCGCCATCATAATGCTTCTACATGGTATTCTTTCTTCGTCTCCACTCAACCGTGGTTACACAGACCGGGCCGCGTAAACACGTTTTTCTTACAAAGATAACGAATTTTTCCGTACGTTTCGAATCCACACATAGTTAAACCGGTGTATCGGGAACACATAGACAGTATCGTTCTTTTCCGTTCCATGGTTCGGACATGGTTTTGGATTTCAGTTTTCGGGCAGTAACATTTCAACGTGTCAAGATGACACATTCGACCCGGCTTCCATTGCTGATACCTCGTCCGTGATTTTATACAATAATATTTTCCACTCGAAACCGAGTCGGTGTATTCGAATCGTGTGAAATCCATACACCGCAGCGATCCGTCTTTACGAACTGGCCATCGAACGGCCGCGTATAGTCAGAATCTCCGTTTTTACCTTCGTTATTCCGTCATACGGAGTAAGAATATCTCTATGCACGACGGGCCCTTTCGTGCGTATAAGAAGCCGACGTGGAAAATCAGTGCGTGTACTACATCTAAACACGGTAAAAGACCGGCAACACTCTGGTACGCGATCGATGGTCGAATTTCATTCGCCTGATAGAAAACGAATGTCGCCATCACGAGGGAATTTCGTTCTTTTCTTGTATGGTTACTCTGAAATTCTACCTGTCGCCTTGACTTTTTGACACGCGTATGATGGTTTGCGTAGTTCAAAACGATCCAAAAAAAAAAAATCTGAATACCATATTTTTTTACACACGTGTAATTCCGTACATTATCTGAAAAACGTACACCGGTGTAAGTATCCTTCGGCACAACGTTTCCGACTTTTTACGTCGCTCGTTGTTCGGTGTTTTTCACGCTTTTATTTTCTTCGTTCGTTTCGCGCTCAAAGCGTCGCCGAGTCGCGATATTATTTTACTGCGCATATACCTATCCCGTACCCATCTGTCTTCGTATCGCTACGAGCGCGATACGTTTCCATTTCCGTTTCTCAGCTCTTGTCAATCTACACAAATACGATTTTCCGCACTTATTCAGCGCACACACACACACACGGATAAAATGCACTCACGAAAAAGTGTATGCGCGTACCTGCGCGCGTGTGTGTATATATACTTAACGCTCGCGCGTCGAGTGCTGCAGTATATAATATATGTTTGACGCAAGTCTATGATGGGTTATTTGTTTTTTTTGTTTTTCTTTTTATCGCATTCATCAAAACGAAAAAACACCGCTGCAGCAGCACTACTATAACCGAAAAGGGTTTTTTTTCGTTTTGTTTGTACGCACACGCCCTGGGATCTGGTCGCGTTCCCCGCACCCCGCTCGCACAGGGAATTCGCGCCGCGCGAGGCGTCTGCAGCACAGTTTATACGTATAACATACAACGTTCGGCGTTTGATCGACGGATGAAAACCGAGTGATATCTAATCTACATATTCGTTTTTACGTCTCTAGATGTAGTGAAAAAACGAAACAAAAAAACGCGACGAGAAGCGCGCGAGTTTCCATTTCGAATATTATATTATACAGTGTCCTGCGGAGAAGTAGCGTGTAAAATAACAATGTGTAACGTATAGGCAAAAACGTTTGTGTGAACTCGTACAGTATAATACTGTGTTTTCTATTTGTTTTTCTTTTTGGTGTCGAAAAAAAAGAAAATTAAAATGGAAGTCTTAAAGGCCGGTTGGATGCGCTGCGTATGCGCTGCTACATAATTATTGTACGACAGGTAACACATTCTCTTTTGGGACTAGTTTTTTGCTAATAAAATAACGTGTAACGCGAGTGTAAAAAAATAAAAATTTGGACATTCGCTTTTTCATACACACAATATTTACATCTTGGAAAATTTCTTGCACACCGCACAGAATCAAGTAGCGGTAAGTAATCGAGAATTAAAAAGAACACGTTTTTCCGTCACAGACCAAATTACTTCTACCTACCAAGGTATTATTAAAAACTTGTTTTAAACTAGTTAAGTTAATTGAAAAAACAAAAAATTGAGTTAAAAGTTTACAAATTTATCAAACTAAAAGTTAACAATAAAAAAAAAAACTGATTATAAAAATAATAGTTCATGTTTTTGTAACTATAGTATGCATAAAATTTCGCGCGCTTCAAAGAAAAATTTACTTATTTTCTATTACCTTCTACATAATATCAATTAAAATTTAACAAAAAATAAACAAGTTAACGAGTTATAATAATCAAAATCAACTTAACTTTTGACGAGTTAATGTTGACCCAGGCATACTGTTATCCACTGCAGACAGTATAGTTTCGACGGAAGCTGTATAAGTAGTAGATACAGCTGTATGTTTTCAAATCGCTTTTATTAAAAAATTCGAATTATTAATCATTTATTTACATCATTTATTAACGCCACTATAGGGCATACAACAATGACAAAAAAACCATATTATTTGAAAACTATACGCTTAATAAACACTAAATAATTATTTTACAACAGGCGAACAGAATGAGAGACGAATTCACGATCTAAATGAACAAGAAGATCAAAAATATGAATGTAATTTAAACACTGTTCCGGGTAGAATATCACGGGAGAAATCAATATTATTTACTTTGTTGTACGTAAAGCACGGTCCAAGGGAGCTGCGAAACCAGCTGTCGAGTGAAAATCGCTGCTGAACGTCGAGTTTCTTAAACCGAATACTACCAGAACAAAATCCAACCAAGTCATTCCGGAGAATAATCCGTCGGTCCGTTGGGTAAATTTTAAATAAAGTAGTTTCACTAAAATTACGCCGCTAAACGGTCGCGTGATATCACGAGGAAAATTAACTGTACATTCAAAACGTCGTTTTGTTTTGAACAATAATTGAAGTAATTGAATCGTACTACTCGAGAACCGAGCGAGCTAAATAATGTATGCGACGGAAATATTTTTTTATGTTTTTGCGTACTGTATGGAACGTATACAAAATATACGTCGTTGTACATTATTTATATAATATCGTTGTGTTTTGCGAGTGTAGAACACACTACTGCTGCCGTGTCGATGACTATAATACCGTGTATTGTTATAATAACCGAGAACAGTTTTTCTTTTACGCCCGTGGCACGTGTCATATCATACAATATATGTAACTCAAGAACAATCAGATATTTTCGTACATACGATATCGTTCGTGTATATCAGCGAAAAAAAGTACACGATACATCGATTTTTTAATGGAAAATTCAAACTTCTGTCGTTGTTATACGTATAGGTATCATCTCCACCTGTATAATAGTGTCAGGTGATGAAGTGTTATTCGTGCGTGTATCGCGGTGGTGTACGTTACCTATATAACGTAACGATCGTACGACACTAAAACGGTTATTGATTTGTCTGAAGTTTTCGGGAAAAAGTTTTTTTTTTTTTTTGGAATTTATCGGGAAAAATTGTTTTCGGAAAAGTCTATCCCGACTGTATATAACACACACCTACATCGTGTTATGTACGTCTGTCGTATATTTTGATATATTGAATGACTGTTGAAAAAAAAAGTCTTTAAGTTTTTACATGGAATTTGCTAGAAAATAAAATTGTTTACTACTAAAATATAATATACGCCGATTATTTATGCGTATGATAACTGTTATAGGTAAAGAAAGTGTTAAATTTTATCTAGATAAAAACCATGCGGATTAAGCACCTATTCCGATGTTGTTGTTTTTTTCCTCCATACTATGAGATTTCCCGACTCCTGTAAAAAAAAAAAAGACGTTGAACGGCTAAACGCCGATAGCAGGGACAAACATTGTATCGCATAAAAATCCAGTTCGAAAATACGATCCGGCCAGTCTCCCTTCACCTCTTTTATAAACGACTGCAGCAGCTGTTCGTATATTATGCCGAATTTGTGCAGAAGATTCGGTATATAATACTACAACTATAGGATTTTAACAATACGCCGATTGCTTATGTAGGTTGGCCGGCCGTCGAGCGTGCGAGTAAGAGTCGGAAAAACGGCGAAAACTTCGGGAATTCGCGATTTGAGAAGACAAATAGTAAAAAAAACGCGCGGTTATATTTCGCCGTTTATATTGTTTCTACGATAACACGTACAACATACACCGCATACAATATCGTCGTTTCTTCTCCGTAAATTATAATAAACGAAAATCCGCGAACGGGCATAATGTTATTGATTAGAGCGAACTCGGCGAGTTTTTTTTCGCGCGCATGCTCGCGCCCGCCCATTCCGACGGCGTGCAGATTTGTTCCCGGGCGGCCGCCCCCGCCGCGCGTCACACCTGCAGCCCGGGCAGAGCGCGTAGGGTTAGGTTTTTTCGTCATCAACGGAATAATATTTTTCTTCTCACCGACGACAATATTACAATATTTCTGTTTTCCAGTCGTCAGTGTTTTCCGGCGATTCCGTCCGAATTTGAGCGTAGCCGTGCTATGAAAAATGTAAATGTCGCCGCATCTTTTCCTCGTACTGCAGACGAAAACACGACCGTGGTTGCGGCCCGAAACGGGTAGAAAGTAATAGATAAATTGTTCTCGGATCATCCACGCGAGACCGTAGATCGTGGAAAACGGCACCAAACCAACCGGTCGTTATTGCGATCTATGCGGCGATAACAGCTCGATTAGGGTTTTCACGACCGTATTTCGAACATTCGTGAGAATACAGTGACGTATGTAGTTCAGAACGACGCACACCAAACTCGTAAAAACAGTAAAGAAATTAATCGTTTCACCGACAGATAATGCGCTTGACCGTATCGAAAAACCTCGCGTTCTTACGAAAATATTTATTCGTTTTTCGCCATTTCACACGATCGTAATAAGTATGTAGTAATTGACGAGCGATCAATTCGAGAAGCCGACGTTGCATTTTACAAAAAAATCAACCGTAATCATTTCAGATGTTATTTTATTGCACGTTTTTTTCACAGATCGACATAGGATTCCGAAAATCAATGGTTTAAAATCGTAACTCGTTGTACGGTTTACGAATTTTTATCGTCTTAACCGCGTAACGTAAAATGATGCACGTGGTCGATGGTTTTTTTGTCAACACCAAGTAAAAATCTTCCATACGTTTGTCATCCGACTGTAATAAATTGAAAAATCAAACGTGTTAACAATGCGAACCGTCGTTGTCATAAAAACAGAATGAATAAAAACAGCTCTCGTCGACATTACACACGGTATCTACAGTTGATCGCCGCGGACAACTCGTATCAGAATCGATCGACCGACGGTGTAGTAAAATTGAAAACAGTATAAAAATCTGCGACCGTACCGGCGTTCTCTGGTGTTTTTTCGTTCTCCATTATAAACAATATTGCGTATTATTATTTTTTCCTTTTTTTTTATTTTCCTTCCTTTATCGAACGGCGAACCGTTTACGGAACACGTGTGACGTCGGCGTCGCGGGCGTTGCCTGCGGGCCAGGGGCGAAACAAAAAAAAAACGGACGTCCAGAAGTGCGAGGAGAAAATAAAAAGAAAAAGATCGACTTCCTGCGGTGCCCGGAAGTTAACGGTTTGCGAATCCGTCGCCGGCACAACACTCCGTTTCCGACGCGTTCGTGTATCGTATGCCGTGTACGATATTGTATATTTTTATAACATTGTAAGAAAAAAAACAAAATATCCAACACGTTTGTACACTCAAACTGTGACACTTGCTCGTCGACAAGGTGTCCTCGACCACCTATAATTTAATCTCGTCCGCGTGATTTACGGACTCGCGATTGCTTGCACGCGCCGCAGCCGTTTACTACGATATTCAAACCGTGCCGCATAAAATCAACGTCAGTAACGTATTTGAATGGGTGTGCTGCCCACGGTCGACACTATACGGATGACGTTAAAAATGTGTTTTAAAACGTCTTTGTTTCGATTTTTCGACACGGAAATCGAAATTTTACGTTTCACCCCGGATCGTGTCTTTTTGTTACGTTTTCCACGCGTGTCCGACGACGCATCTTGATCTGCTTTCGTTCGCCGACTTTTTAAAATCTTTTCAAAGTCACCGTAGGGTTTCTTCGGGTTTGACGTCGTTGTCGAAAAAACGAATTTCGTCTTCTAATCGAAAATCCAAAAATCGCTCAACGTCCGCGGACAGTGAAACGTAACGATTTTTCCAAACAAAAATCGGTTCGCTAAATGTGTTTCATTTGTCGAGGAACTAAGATTACCAACTAGGAAGGTGTAAAAAAAAAAAAAAGTATAGAACGCGCTATGGCGGAATTCATTCTTATAATATGTGAGAAAAAAAAATTAAAAAATAGTCTCTCTGTAATATATACCATTCGCTACTGTTTTTTTTATCTTTTTTTTGTTGTACACCAATATGAGATAACGACTTATCCGATTTCAATATATTATTTTAAAAACGCGTATTGAAACGGGTTAAAAAATCCATTCAATCCGTGTTGGCATACAGTCTCACCGACAAATCGTGAACGAAAATTCCCAAATATTTTATAACTTACCATCAATAGTTGAAAATCGTCTTATCGTATTTAAAAAAAAAAAAGAAAATGTATGTTTAAAATTGTTCTCTGTTATATTACGTAAAAATTCGCTTGATTTGTCCAATATGCCGTTATTATGCCTAGGGTATGCAACTCTAAAAACTCTTTTCCGTGTTTTTCATACAAAACGATTTTTTTTATTTCTGCGATGCTGCGTACAATAAAAAAAAAACAAAAAATATGTAATTTTTTTATCAGGTAAGTATTGTTCGTACGGATATTGAAAACAAAATTTAATTTTCGTGTTCGTAAATATAAAATTTACCTATTTATACCCGACTCCCGTAAACAGCGACAACGTTTCGAAATATTCCCAAACATTTTACAACAGAAACAAAATTATATCGTAATATTGATATTTTAAATTCGTATATTATTGAGTAATTACATAATAACCCGACTGTTTGTATTTTATGATATGTTCATAGCCAAAGTATGGAAATTGTTTTTTCAATAGTATACTAGCAAGTAGTACGATAAAAAAAAATTGAACGTTTGCGTGTACTTGTTTAGAAAATTGAAAACGAATATTTTACACGCACTATACGCGGGTAACTACCCCGCAGCATAATATTATAAATATGTTGTTTACCTTATCGGCGTAGAGAGAGTTTTCGAGAGAGATTTATGGATAAAGTTTCAGATTTGTGACGTATCAAAAACTATTTATGATCGATCCGACTTTGGTTTTATGATCGGCTCGTATATTTTTACGTCGTAACAACACTTTTTTCGTGTCGCTTCGAAGTGTTCAACAACAATTAGGTACACAACGACCGTAATAATGTTTCGGTTTATCTGACGAGAACCACTACGTAATTTTTTCGGTTTTTATGCGGCCATAATTTATTGTGATAGTCACCGATCGTTCTAGTTTTGTGTGTGTCGCACAAGCCGATTGATTTACGGTGTGGAGAATACGATAGTCGTAGTAACCAACACGATTATATTCAACACGATTACGGCTGGCGCCATCTGCTGGCGCCAGCAACTGTAGCGCGTGTTTGGAACATGGCTAAAAAAAAATAACATTCTTTACGATTCGTTTATAACGAGAGACACTTACTCGACAAAACGCGACGACGACTAACTCTCGTCTATCGCTCGCACTGATCCGATTGAATCGGAGAAAACGCAAAAAAAAAAATATGGTCTTAAAACGGTCTATTCGCGGCGTAATAAATAAAGGATAAGGTTTTTGCCGAGACGTTATTATACGTTTTTCAGCCAGTTTTTCTTAGCGGGCGCGTAACAAAAGTGTAAACCTAACTCGTTAAATACTCGTGTAACCCGTTCGGGCCGTTATTTTAATAACTCTGATTTTTGTTTTTTTAGTTTTTAGCCTTCGGTCGAATGGAGAAGACGTGGATACAACGTGCGTATAATACAGCGCAGATTATTGATCGCTGTGAAACAAATCGCATTAAGCCCGTCAGCGTCATGGTGAAAATCGGAATGACCGTTTTCCGAGCATTACGCGTCGTTTTCATCAAACCGTTTGTTGTTATTACCGATATACGAGCGCACGATCGATTTTAAAATGGACCCGGCGCGAAGAAATGGTTTATAACTTTTAAGGATCGATTATTGGGAAAAATTTAAACGCGGTGGTAATATCGCGATTTTCGCTGCGGCCCACACGTCTCCGTTTCGATCGGTCGGTACTATGATTTTTTTTTTCATCACGGCAGACAGACTCGGACGACACCGGATCTTTTCGCACTCGGATCGAAAACTCATCGGGCACAATGTTCTACCGGTGGTCGCATTGAACCGATTGATTTTTCGATACACGACATAGTCGAGTACGTTATCGTAATATAATAGTAATAATTATCGTTGTCGTCGTACACAACATTTACAACGTACGTCTCCGTTTCGATCGGTCGGTACTATGATTTTTTTTTACGAGATCGCGGCAGACAGACTCGGACGATCTTTTCGCACTCGGATCGAAAACTCATCGGGCACAACGTTCTACCGGTGGTCGCATTGAACCGATTGATTTTTTCGATACACGTAGTAATATTATTATTATAATTATCGTCGTCGTCGTACGTTCGTTGTATTGTTCGCAAGCCCGCGCGGTTCTTTTTTTCGCTCGTCGCAACAACAAGTATTTATCCCCGAAAACCCGATTGTTCGCGTACGCCGTAGCGTTTGTCGCTCGACAGAAAATCGAGTGGAAAAAAAAACTCGCCTAAAAAATATATTATTTTAATCTTTCCGCCCGGTCCTCCTCCGAGTACCGAAAAAATACGGTCGGATCGTCTCGTTCATTGTCTTCTTACACGCGATATATTGTAAATATGCAGATGTGGTGTATTGTGACGATGATGATAATAACGACGACGACGAGAAACGAAATAATTGTTGTTACGTTTCGACGGTCGGGGCACAATCGGTGTGTGTCTGGAGTCGACGAAATTTATCGCATCTGCCCGTCGCACGATGATAAATCGTTGAGGTCAGATTTTTCTATATGGTTTTTTTGCTGCCGCATTAACACGAGTAGTCGGATCGCGAGTATTTATTAGCACACAATGGCCATTTCGCGTTTTTTCTTCTCTTTTTTTTTTCGGTCCTCAACACCGTTTCGCCTTTTTATACGCCACGAACGGAGCGGCGCGCGAGTCGTTTTGCTCCTCCCCGACCGACGGGCGCACCAAACGATAACGACCTGGAACGCAGGGTTTTCTTACGAAAATAAGGACGGATTTTTAACGAAACATTATGTTCTACTGAGATTTTGCCGTTTTTCTAGCGGTTCCCCGTGCAAGCATCTCATTACAGCGCGTCGACGGGAACATCATCGGTGTCGCCGCGATTTTCGAACCTACCCCGGTTTCTTTTCAAAATTTCCCGTATCGTTCGCACACACCCCCAATTTGTCGTCGTGTAAAAATCGAGCTTTTTTTATTCATTTACAGCCGCTAAATGACGCATCGATCTTTGTGTTACGCGTACGTAGTGTTTTTTTTCTCGTTCACGTCCCTCTCGTGATGATTATTTTACAGGGAAAGTGCTCGCCCGTATGGAATTTAGGAGAAAAAAAAGAACCGTTGGTTTTGCGTACCAGATCGGTCGGATACAATACACGACGTACGCGGTTTCCCAGCTGGAGTTTTTCACTCTTCCGATACGTCCACTGGTTTCGGGCGAATAGCCGTCAATACGACGCGTGTACGAATGTGTACGACGTATTTTCCGAATAATCGAAAACCGCGTACAAAGAGTAATATTTGAACAGTTTTCAGCAAAAAAAAAACCCCGATGAGTGTATATTATTATAATATTTTATGAACCGCGATTGGGGCGAGTAGACACATTCGCGCTAAAAGCGTATTTGCTAAAAAAAAATGCCACACTTTTGTTGTTCGGCATTACACGTTACGCGCGGTTTTTATTTTTACGCGCCGGCACAATAGGCCGTTGTCCGAGCTGATACAAGCGTAATGAAAGTCTTCGGGACACGTCAAAAAAAAAAAGTAATAATAAAAACAAAATAATAGACCGCGTTGTCGGATACTTTTCAGATAATAAAAAATAAAAATTTGTAAAGAACGCCGTTTAGTAAAACGCTGTTTTCTGTTTTTCTCAAACGTACGAACGTGGGGTGTTATCGTTGCGAGACGACGGCCTTAATTTTGATCGATTTAAATTTTTCCGAATTCTTTAATATCCTTAAAACAACAGGCCGTTTGAATGTCGTTTTCATACGGTAGTGAGGATTGTGTCTAAGAATCGTGAATATCGTGGGTTATATCGACAAGTCTTTGGTGTTTGTTTTTTTATAGAGAAACGCAATCTCGGTTTCGTTCGTCCGAAGAGAAACGTATCGTTAGGGTTGTCAAACACAATACTTACCGCGTGGGTCCGGCACGTGTATGTATTTCTACACGTAGTGTACGTCTCGAAATTCAGCGCACTACAAGATACCGATGAAACGATCGTGTTGTACGATATTCGTTACAAGACGTGTGTGTTGTTCGTACGATGATGATGGTTTGTTACTTTTATTTTTCCTGTAAAACACTTTGTCGGCCAGCCCGATTGAAAAATGTCGTGGTTAGCGCTGAAAAGTTTGAAAAACGTACCTAGATCGTACCAATATTTTAAGGTGCTTTTTTTAATCTTTCTCAACGCCGAGTACTTTAGTTTAGACTTTAGTTTTATTTGAAACGTCTCGTCGGTGTTTCGATTGTATTCTATTTTTTAGCTGTAAAACTGCGAAACATCACCAAAACCATATTAGGTATTTGTGTTTCCGAGCGGAAGGAGCGATCGATGCGCGTTACAAAAATACGTTTATTGATGTTTTGTCTATCGAGCTCATCGCCTCTGCGCGCGTCCCGTGCTTATCCGTAGTAGATTTCACCACTCGTCGTAGGCACTAAAAGTTTCTCTTTTTCTCCCAATCGAACATCACACGACAACGGATTGCCTACCTGTACCGTCGAACAAACAACACAATTACTCCGCGGAAATTCGCCATTAGACGTTTCTCGTTCCTTTTCGAACGTCTCGTCCAGCGCGAGCGAATAATAATAGAAGATGGAAGAAAAACGAGAAAAAATTCCAAAGTCTCGTGTAAACTTGTCGGGTTAGGTGCAGTACGGACGACCGAGACGACGGTCGCATATTCATGGGGGGTCACGGTGAAACCTAATCCAACATGGCCGACCGTAGAGTACAATAATGTACACACATTTTATCATCTCGACCACCTCACGTCGTCTTGGCATTATTATTATTATTATAACTCGAGCGCGTTCATTTCTCGTTCGTTTCCCCGAGGGACACGCGGGGGGAAAAAAAAGGCTGATCGTGTGTGTTGGCAGTGTTGTGTACGCTCGACGAACCCGTTGATATAATTTAATTTCTTCTTCTTCTTCTTCTTCTTCTACTTCTCCTCCGATAATAACGTTCTTTCGTCCTTATATTATATTATCATATACACACACCCGCGTACAGATATTTTTCTCAGAGTTTCCTCCTCCCGGGGCGGGTGCGACCGTCTCGCGATAGACGAGTATACGAATATACGTGAATCGAATACCGGGTGTGCGAGCCGTATGACGTTATAGCGCAGTACGAAATTCGGGGTGTTGGAGCGCGCGTAATAATAATCGCACGCGAAAAATACGAAATTTCAATAGTATAAATCACAATATTATGTATGATATAAAAAGGTCAGCCTTTCGGTCCCGCGGCGCGATAGTACAACGATTATACATATTTTACAACAGTTCCTCGAACGATTTCTGCATTTCCTACGCGCGTGCCCGTTCGCTCGGAATTCGTTTACAACGACGACAACACGTACGCTCAGCGGCGTGCCCAGACACTCGCAACGGGGGATGTAAAAAATAATCCCTTCTGCGATACACCATTTACGCACGGTAATTACACAGGCCCTGAAACCGCGAACAGCCCGAAAGTTTTGTTTTCACGCGTCCATCCGAAAACAGCGTCATAAAATACCTTTGCCACCCTCTAAACCAGGGTTGTCCAACTGGCGGCCCGCGGGCCGCATCCGGCCCGCGATGCTATTAACTGTGGCCCGCGTAAGGTTTTACGAATATATATACTTATACAATGTCAATTAGTGTATGGCCCGCAACCAGATCAGAGGTTTAAGTTTTGGCCCTTGAGGCCTTGCAAGTTGGACACCCCTGCTCTAAACGTTTCGCTCGCGGTGTACCTGCTTTCAGACGTATTCGTATGACGAACGTCAAAAGCCATAACGCGGGGAGAAAAAACGGGAAATTTTCTGTTTTCTATTCGCATACGATCTGCGGAGCGTTAAAACTGTAGATACGGGATTTCTCTTATCGTTCATTCGTACAAAAACGTTAAGTCATATCGTAGGTACCTCTTCTAACCCCTTTATAGCTCAGAAAACGTGGCGAAAACGCCGTGAACTATTTTCGTATTGCGGCGTGTAAGTTTCGAAAAAAAATCCGACATAACCGTCTCTCATCGTTACCCATCACTCTTCCTACCACGTTTAACTTCCTATGGAGTTGAATTTCGGAAAACCCTTTCTCAGTTTGGTCGCCACATCGCGAACCACCGACCGAATATTTCGTACCTACACCTACCTTCAGCGGTGTTCCGGCGATTGTGAATCAGTCAGTCGGTAAGGACTTTTATATGATAATATACAGATGATTTATGATTATTATCGCCATACGACAGTTATTTGATACATACACGAGTTTATAAAATAGGAAAAAAAAACAACGACAATTTACCGTTGTTCGTTATGGTATAAAACAGACGCATTATATTGACTTGATTTCATCAAAAACACTAGATACCGTAATATTATTATACGAATTGATACCGTAGGAATTTTGTGAAGGATACGTTTTGCGAAATTCACAATATAATAATATATAATACATGAAGCGTACCGTAACGTGTGATATTCATTTAAAAAAAAAAAAATAGACGTGATCTGTGTTAGCTCATAAAAACAATGTAATTTTTAACTAAATAAAACAATGAGTTTATTTATCGAACTCGATGCTATTGATATTGTACAGCTTAAAACCCGTATCCGAACACAATAATTATGATATGGGCAATAATAATACGGAATCCTATTAGCTGTGCGGTATTCGCAAACAATTAAATAATAACTCGCGCAGACACAATGTTAGCTAAACCTTATAAAAATGTATTGGTTTTTTGCCAAAAAAAATCTAATAACATACGTATATAAATTCTTGCAAGCGCGTATAAATAAGCGTGACTAAACTGCTATAATGAATTAAAAATGTTTTTCTACAGCAACCACTTAAATAAATTAGACGGCGGTAAAAACACGGTTGCACATTCTCGACGCAGACAATATTCGAACTTTTTTGATAGATTTACTCCGTTTGGCTTCTTCCTGTATCGTGTTGATTTGACTATTTTTTTGTCTACCATTCATATGACGTTTTTTCATCATCCGTTCTCTATTGATGCGTTGGTTTTCTAAGTATTTTAATTGCTTCTGAAAAAAAAAAATTAATTTCATTACAATCATAAAACACAAATTAATTTGTACATAAAGTGCTTTCGTTTCAGTATTAGTTTGATGTATTCAATCGCTATACAAATGGAATATTTTTTGTACAGAAAAAAGGAGAAAAAACGTTGTTTAATTAAATGGTACAGAATATCTGATACGCGTGCTGGACTTTAAAGAAGCCAATATCGACTTGACGAATAGTATATCGTAGATCAATCTTTTGAATGGCACCTGACATTTAAATTTGAAGTCAGTTATTATATATTTTTAAAGCGTATTTTTAACTAAGAGTAAAGTTAATAAAAATTAACTGTTTTTATTTTTAGTATTGTAAATATAGTACTCAATGTTCAAAAAATAATTTGATCTCTAAAATTTCAGTGAGGTCATACCCTATAATATATTATGATGCCTGCAAAAAATTCAATAAATTATGAAAAAAATATCTATCTAAATCATCCGACATAGTCCACTAATAGCGTTCCAAGCATACTGAATGCTCTGCATATGAAATATATAACGCACAATAATACAAATGGTTGATAAAAATTAATATTTTTTTTGAATTATAACTACATTCGGTTTTATCGATTTCTGTGGTAAAATAAAATATATTATAATAATTTAATAGCGGTATTCTGAAAAAAAAAGGTAGAAAAACGTAAATAAGCCATAAAATATATTATACTAAAAATGATAAAACTAAAACAAGTTTTATTCGTTGCAACTATTATCAGACGTACTTTAAATTTATGTAGGAACCTATGTGTTACACTATTAATTATGCAAATAATTTAGAAATCAAATGATTGAAATCGGCTATTAAAACACCATGAATATATCTTGTTTCGCCTATTATAGCATTTAAAAACATACTTTAACAAAGATTTATGAATAGTAAAATTCGCGCTTAAAGTGGCATGTTGTAAAAAGTTAGCGACATTTATTTTAAACACATTTAAGTGTTTGCATAAAATTTAATTTGTTTTACATAAATAGACCCGATGTACATAAAACCGGTATTTACATTTAAATTCGATACTGATTGAAACTGATTAGATTGAGAGACAACGTGCGCCATACGGATTATAGTTATGTGCTGTTGTATTGATAAGTATGCGACATTATTATAATTTTTTTTATGGCATTTTGTAGGACGTACACCTATGTAAAAGCAAAGAACAAAATTGCTTTGATGTACGCCGACAAACCATCCGCAAATATGTTTTATAGCTCCGAATTTAGTCATTATATTTGAATAATAATTATTGTTGTTTATGTTGTTCATTACATAAGAGGTGGGTTTTGCATAAAAAGGAGTCCACTCGGGATACAGCCTCAGTATTTGTATAAAAGAAAGAAAATTACTTTTGATTTATGTGGTTTGACAACACAATATTCTTTCGTTTATGGGAAAATTCAGTATACTTACAAATCATTTGCGCGAGTCCTGATGACCCCAACAGCTGTAAAATACAGATGTCTGTGTAAGAAATCAATAATCTAAAAAAAAAAAAAAAAACTCAAATAGGTATACATCGTTCAAATAATTAACATGGAAAAATATTGATTAAAATTTGATAACAGAACTGAACACGAACCACAACTGTTGATTTTTTTTAACCGCATTAGTTTTATCAGGTAAGTAGTAGGTATATGAATAACAGTATATAACCAATATTTCAAAGTTATATAATACGGTTCTGAGAGCCACGAAAATCCATCAGACTTCATTTAAATAATTTAAATATTTTGAAACACCTAAAACATATACATTTATAATAGTTGCGTTATTTTTCTTTTTTTAAAAGAAAACTGTGATGTTATGTATAAGTGTTTCAACCGAATAATGTTCTGCTGTTACAGGCTTTACGGTTAAATCGTGAGAATCGCTATTTCATTATATACGAGTGCATAATTGTTATCAATCTCAATAATTAGTTTTTTGTTTAATAGTCATTTAACTTCGTATTGTTTCATACAAAAGAAATAATAAAATGTCATCAACCGCAAAGTTGACGGTACAAGTATACACAGGTGTTGTATGCTGGGTAAATTAATAAATCAGACGACACAATAACATTTCACTTGAAGCTCAACAATACATCTAAAATCGTTAAACAGAAGCTATTAAAATTAGGACGAGACAATATTGAACTATATATTACCGTCGTAAACGCCATTTAATAACGTTTTAAAGAACAGTCGTATATATTGTACACGTAATCTGACGGATAGTGATAAAAATGCGTTGATAAATTCGAATACTGAAACGATATTATTCGTCATTGATACAAACATATTTAATTCGAAAAAAGAAAATGAAACGTTAAGTATACAATATATTAGCAAGTATTTACGTATAATCACACGGATAAAAGAAAAAAGTCCGAAACAACAATCAAAGCGTTGCCTTCCTTTTTCTGGGAATTTTCGAGGTTTAACGAAAGAAAGGAATTTAAGCGTTTTTAAGAGCTTTCGAATTACAGGAAATCCGGAGGATTTTTTGACCGTCCGGTGAGAGGATTTTTCGAGGAAACATATTTTGATGAGGCAATCAACCGACGAGGAAATCTGTGGATTTTTTCGGTCCGAAACCTGAAGATTTCAATAATTTTCATCCGGAAACACGGGAAACAATAATAATAATACGTCGCGTATTCGCCGAATGTTTTTTCACAAGCGCCGACGGACGGGGGAAAAAAAAAATCAGTCGATTCCCCTTATTTTTATTTTCCTGCACGGTGTAATTTGCGTAGAAAGAAGAAAAATAAAAATTCAGCGCGATTCTTTGCCGCCAACGGACCGTACAATTTTTCGTTTCGCCGAACACCGTTCTATATATTATTATTATTACGACGAATCCCCGCGCACCGGAATGTTTAGCTATTTTATATTCTCTCGCGGCGGCAGCGGCCCTTATCGATAATTCGTTCTTTTTTTTTATTCTTTTCGATTATTCCTCGCGTATTTTTTTTTTCATTCTGCTGTTGTTGTTTTTTTTTCAAACTTATAAAAAAAAATATAATTATACCGGCCCTCTCGTATTATAACGATATTATAACGACAACGTGGGTCGCGTCTTCCGGTTTCGCACAATGGACGACGCGGTTTAATTAAACCACGCAGTATAATGTTGCATTATGTTCGCGTAAAACATATATATACGATGGACAGACCACGAATATAACGATATTGTTGGCCGCCGAATGGGAAAATCTGCGAAATCCGCCGAAGAGTGCTGTACATATAATACACTTATATTCGACAGAGGGACCGCGGCAGTCTCTTTGTCTGCGTACGCACAGGAATATCGTGCTTTTCCCCGTTTTCTTTTCCCGTTTCGTTTATTCGGCGGCACACGACGGAATTCGCGAATCCGAAACCGCGAACTAACAATAATAGTCAACTCTGAGCTGCTCTCTCCCGCGCGTATTAATTGAACACCGTTAATTTGAAAATCGAAAAAAAAACGCCGTATGGGTTTTGACGACGGAGCTGGCGACCGTGTGTGCACGCTTTGGCCGGGTAATTTGTGGTTCAAACGTATTTGAACTGATATTCGGATATCAATGTTCGAACACAACGATACGAATTGCGTTGCCGTCGACGATCAGACGATCACAAATCGAAACGCTACATTACGGTGTTGTAAAATTTTGGTAAATTTACTTCGAGTACGACGCGAGAAAACCAGTCTCGCGCGAAACAAATGTCTTCCTCGCAACTTTCAGCTTGTTCCGATCATCGTTTACAACGTTATGGCCGACAGACCAAATCGAAACGCGGCCGACGCCGGATTTGTCGTTTTCGTCGTTTACAACTCGGAAATAATAGTACTCGAAAACACGATTCAAATGAAATAAAAATGAAAGCCAAAGTCCCGACTTTTATGCGGAGCGCACGTTCTACACGACGACGTTATTACGCGAACATTGACAATCTTTCGCCGTGAAATTTTCGATTTTTGTTCTTGAGGAGGCTCGAAAAGTATGCGAAATTTCAAAAAAAAAGCTTCAACCGAAGCGCCACCGGAGTCCATAAACCATTTAGGGAAGTTACCGATTTTGGAAATCGGAGCGTTCCTTCTGTGCGGAAAGTTAATGACGGAAAAAGAAAAAACGTAAAAACGACAAATTCCTCGCCGCGCCCAGAATCTGAAATTTTATAATACACGAATAAGCAAACTCGGTTTGAAATCAACTGAATAATAGCAAAGGTACCCGCGAGTTTCAAAATACCTTCAGTTTATCACTAATTCGTTTAACGACCGTGGATTTTCTATCCGATCTTTGGTTTTCATACTGTGTTTGCATATTATTAATTTTAATAATTGATTTTTCTCGGGTAATTTTTTCTTCGATTGTTTTTTCCTGGGGAAATTTTTCATTTGGGGGCGATTTTTCCTAGAGTATTTCGTCGCTTGCGGGGTATGTTTTCCTCTGGTACTTATTAGTTTGGGTATTTTTGTACAGACTTCTGGCATTCTCCGATGGCCGCGCCACGTGACGGACGCGAAAACTCTTTGTAATACTTCTGGCAGTGGCAATGGTCTTTTTAGCAGTTTTGTGATTTATTTTTAAGTTACGAGTCAAAATATACCTACTACGCAGTGTTCAACAAACATATTTAGGTTTTTTTCGAATACTAGAAACGTTTAAAGTATTTATTCAATAATAATCTCAAAACCGTAAAAGACAAACATAAAATAAATTATTCAAAGGTTACTACACCTAGTTTCAAAATATTGAAGATCTGTTTTATTGATCCGTTAATAGATAATAGATTGTGGAAATTTCAAAGTTTTTATTTATTTACGCAGTATAGAACGATTCCGACAAAAGATTTGTATGTGTTTTCTAAAATTAGCTATGGTTTTGCGCAAATTTTTCAAATTTTTGTCTACCTTCGGGTAGGCACTTACCTGTAAGTTTTTACAATAATTTTTCAAATACTTCATTTCATCGAAATTCATTATTTTTAGATACACGTTATCATTTCGTACGTATTTCTACGCGGCGTGGGCGATCGACGAGTAACAAATACAACATATCACGACAAGTTAAACGATTTCGTTTACGTTTATATTTCGAATGCAATTTCGTAAACACATTACCAAACAATTTGTGTACATAATTTTTACTCGTATTCGTGTCTTACTAACGAAAAAAAACTTAAACAAAACCCGAACGGTTTAAAATTATGTATCGTTTTGTTCGATCGTAAAAACGTTTTCTATAATAGGTAGGTTATGTAGGTACACTACAAAATTGTTTAAATTCACTTGCGTGCATCGTGGATGTAAAAATGACTATTCTAAAAGCTATAACGTGTTCTACGCACATAAACTCGATGATAATAGTGTTTTAATAATAGTTAAAAAAAGTGTTTATCATAATATTGTATCCATTGTATTGTGTTACGTATACTTTACGAGATAAATTTCCCCGTGAATCCATTCACCGCATAGTAGTAATTTTATCGAATCTCCGCCATTCCGTATTGTCCATACAAAATGTATGACGGACGCGGTTGTTTAGGACGACGCTGAACATAAAAACGTTAAAATTTAAAAAAAAAAAATCGTAAAAACACAGAATGAATAAAAATTATAATATAATCTCGTTTCCCCTGTGCCATCACCAAAAACCACGCGTAACGTTGTTATTTTTTTTATTATCGCCATATCGTTACGCATACGAATAACGACAACGTACACGGTCCATACAAGTTATTCTATATTACTTACAAAATAGAACGTACACGTTTTAAAAATTAAGTTAGGTAGGTCGAATCACACAATACGAATCTTAGACTGAAAACAACAGCTCTGTGAAACAATAATTACTATTGTTTTAAACAAACGAACATCGGAAACGTGTAGGCGTTCTTGTAGTTCTTACTTCTTGTAGTTCTTACTATACGTACATCATCACTAACAGTAATTGATTATAAAAAACGAATCAAAAACTACTATAATCTATGAACTAGTCTGAAAAATATCAACGCGGGAAGTACCGCTAGTAGTATGTATTTTAATAATGTCAGTGCAGTGGCGCGGTTGAGCTATACAGGTACGCGACCAGCGGAATAATTGATTTGGGGAGAGACTGCGGGTTTAGAACGCCGATAGTACGCGGATCGCGAAAATATCATTTCGATTCTTTGTTTATCGACGATGCAAATAAATTATTAATGAAATCCTGTATAGAAAAGTATTTTTTTAAGTATATATATACATGTATATATATTTAATAATGTAATGGGCGTGCGCGATAACTCGACGATAACGGACGTTTGTATAAGTTTTTCGTAAGTACATATATAGGTATAATATTGTAGGTATATCGGGCCGGAGTGAAATGAGAAATAAAAATAGTGTGGCGCGCGCGCGATGAGGAGAAGTAAAGAGGGGAAAAGAAAACTGCGTATTTATATTTTATTTATTAACGTGGGTACCTATATATGTGTGCAGTGTATATATAAATCGGTGGTTTTAGGTTATTGTTCCGACGAGAAGTTTGCGGCGAACGGGCGCAAACAAAAA
>CM029357.1:10785051-10804358 GCA_017140985.1 Hormaphis cornu
ATCACAAAAGTTACCTACGTATAATTCGTTATGAAAACTAAAAAGTTTCATCTCAAAAGTGATCGAAACCGTTTTCTATGACGTATTTTCATCTTTTTTCAAATTTTTAAAAAGTTTCCAATATTTTTATAAGGATTACGGTCAAAATACACAGGTACAGATAGAGACGAAAACGACAAAATAACTATGTAAAAACGCGTGTAGGTATAAACGGGTGGATCGCGCAAACCGATTTTTGAATATTTTCGACAAAATATATTACACGGGTTAATAATTCGTTATATTAATATGTTGTTTGTAGCTTCAACTGTAAATTAGAGTGTTTTTTGAAAATTCACATGTATTTCCAAGCTTTGTAAATTGCCGTTCGATAGTTATCGGTTCCACACGGCACAAACGCTATTTAGTCTTTCGCGTCATTCGGTTTTGGGTCGGCGAGGTTTTGGAGATTTTTTTCGTTTTCGTTATAAAAATCTCGAAAAATGCTTCGACCGATTACCTGTATATCTTTTCGGGCGACATATTTTTTTTTCACCCTGGAAAGTGTTTTCAACGAAAAGCGTCACCGCGTCTAGAATCCAAAATTGTACGCGCCGCAGCAGCCCCCAGCAGTCGCTTCGCTGTTAAGGATATCCGTCGCACTGGATTACACGGGCTCAGCGGTTCCATACTGGATTGTCCAACATTCGTTTTAAAAACGGTTCTGAATCAGTTACAATCAGTCAATGCGGCAGTGTTACAAAAACGAATTTTAGACTGTAACAATGAATACTCGAGTGCACGGGAACGGCTTGCAGCTATCGCCAGAGTCCACCCGCGTAACGACGTCTGCGTGACGTTATATCGTTGCTATTTTTTTAATAAATTAATAACGCAGATAGGTGTTAGTGCGTGTAGTCCTCATACGTAATAGCCGTGTACATCGTTATAGTATAGTTTATGAAACGAATCTGAAAGATTATACGATGATAAATAATTTTGTAATCAATAACCGATCGGAAAAATATCAAGACACGTGGGAGGAACTGCTATGCTATGGTGGTATAACAATTATTATTTTCGTGCGTTACGATGTTGTAGATGTACACCTCGCGTGCGTGAAAAAAAAAACACCCTCGTTATCTTTCTTCCGAACAATAAAATTTCGATTATCTGCGTTCGGGGGAGAGGAGCAGCAGCGCCTCGTGTAAGAGTGTCGCGCGTAACGGAGCGGCGGCGTCGGCGGCGGCGGAGAAGATACAACGAATAAAAAAAGCCAAAGAAAAAGATACCGCCAACCCCCGCGCTCGGAGAAAATTACCACCGTAATTTCTCCCGGTCAGGCGGAAGATGTGCGGAGAAATGAAAAAAAAAAATCTAATTTAAAAATCTCATTAACTTCCCCCCGGTCTCCTCCTTATTCATTTTACACGAGTTTCTCCTCCGCGGAAGAATATATTATATACACACATATATTTATGTACCCCGCAGCTCGTCCCTGCTGCTGCTGATTTTTTATTTTTTAATGAATATTAAAGTTGTACGAGACGACGAAGAATTAAGAACTCTCGAGTGACTTTATACACAGTATACAGTTTTTTATGGCGCGCGCGGTAAAACCGCGCCCGCAAATAATAATAATAAAAGTTTTGAGTTTGCCCGCGCGACGGTTATTAATTTTGAGTCATTAATTTCTTCCGAATAATAATCGTAAAAAAAAACAAAGTTTTCGAGTTGAATAAAAAAAAAACACCCCCCGGTCCTCGAAAGTCGAGAAGCGTAACGATATTCGTCTTAATTAATGTCGGTGTATATACACTTTTTAACGAGCAGGTAATCAATCAACTCCGTTCTCTGTTTTTTTATAATATTTTTCTTTTTTTAGTCCGCGGACGGAGAAAACTCGCTCGTATTTAGCCGGAATAATTTTCGCGCGAAAACCGTTTTTTCCAAAACGATGACAAATTACGGCCAATTAAACCGCGGGCCGGGACATTTTTCCTTTTTTTCCCCGCCGACGTATTAACGGCGTTCGCGTCGTAATTGCGAACAACAGAAACGATTTTTCAAAAGCAGACGCGTCCCCGGATAAGAATAATTGCGAGAAATTAAAAAAAAAAATACGCTAAAAGTTACCAAAAACAACGCGACAGAAGCGTAATATATTACAACGTTTTAGCGGTGTTAAAAATGTGTAATATACTGTTGAAACGGCCCGCGTTTTAAACAGTCAATATTACACACAGCTCCAGTAGAGCATACACACAATATATTTATTAATAAATAAATAGCGTTTTGTCGAAACGACAAAATTATGCAGCGAGAAACGGACCGAAAGTACCGGACAGTTTTTCAGTCGAATCGTAGAATTTCACGATGAGCTTAAAAAACGGATTTCTATAATTTGTGTTTACTACACCGTCCGAAAGTGATTACTTCTACGCGTTTAAAAAATGTATACAACTCATTTGGTGCCACCTTTGTCGTCGTCGTATCTTTTAAAGCTGAACACTCAAAAATGTTTAACGATACGTGCAGCGTTCTAGACGATTTGTGTTCGTCGTCGTATTTTTTTCTATTATACCTACGAGACGTATTATAACATATTATAATATTTTTTCCAGTCGATTCTGTTTAGACTTGCGTTTTTAGCGCAAATAAAATAAAAACGCACATTATACTTATTCCAAAACGCGAGTAAACGTCTACACTACTCATATATATGTATCATATATATGTATCATCATTTTAATATTTATCGTTTCGGGGCATTGTAATAAAATATCTATGCTAATACTCCGATGGGTAAAATGATAAAACTCCACAAAACGCATTAATGTTCGACGATCATGCATGACACGAATCGCAACATTATAATATAATACGGTGATACTATAACGACTTTGTGTCGTACCTACTATTAATTTGAACCGTTACTTGCACACCGTCCAATATTGTACCCGTAATACAAGAATTATTATAATTTTTATGCTTCAAAACTATTATATTATATTATAACACTCGAACTTTTAACGGGAATAATTAATTACAAACGTTTCATTATCAGTGTACACCTAACCGACGTATCGTTGTTTGAATCAAACACGAGACGCGTTTTTTCGCACGAACGATCGAATAATACCGTATTGAAATGTCTAAAACGGCAGATATTATTAATGATTGTTTTCGAGAGTTTAACATATCGACTAAATTATTTTTTCGTTCGTACGAATATTACGGTTTTGATGCAGCGTGTATTGATTATTTTTGAAAAAGTCGGTTGTTCGCATGGTATTGCGTTTATAGTCACTATAGTATTATAATACTCGAATGTACGCACTTTGTTACATACGGAAATGATACATGAGAACTATATGATATAAGTATACGTTATATATATACCGCAGATAACTAACGACTGGAATAGATAAAAAAAATGGAGGCAAATTTTTTTTGCAATTTTTTATACGAGTTTTCTGTTTTTTTTTTGTTTTTACCGCGACATCGGATTACGCCGCACAATGAAATACGATAGTATCCGAACAGTCCGGTTGGTTGTTCGCCAAAACGTACATAACGAAATCCAAACGGCTGTGCTAGTTATACACGGCATAATACAAATTAAATACAATATGTAAACAAAATATGGTACAAATAGGTTATGTATTTATAGATAATTATCGTATTGCACTGGACTGTTGAAGGAGCAGTTGAGCGAGAGGAGAGAGCGATTTAAAAGTGTTTTTTTTTTTAAACTCCGTAAAAAAAATAAATTTCAACTTTTTCTAATTTTGTTACCAGTAGGTACTGCGATTCGTCTGGTTTTCGCTCGTAAAAAAGACATTTTTTTTTTTTCACACAAATATAACACCTACATTGCGGCGCAACAAGGCTACTACGCTTCGGCGTCGTATTCAGATCAGATTATTCGGGAGGAAATTTAAAAATAACAGTCCATTAAAAACTACGCGTTCTATAAATTATCGTGGTTTCTAGAGAGGTCTGAGGGCAAGTCGAAGAGCTTGCGGTTCTCAGCTTTCTCTTGTTGTACAGCGAAAAGCAGCTTATTCAACCGCTTTGGTTAAAACAATAATTCGTTGTTTCCTCAGCTGTATTATATTACACTTCAGACTTCAGATTTGATAAATCGACCAAACCACTAAAACTGTTCTGATTTTAATCCTCATCGCGCCCGTGTCAAATATCCGTATTGCGTTACGCTTGATTTCGTATCACGTTCAAAGGGTTGGTCATACTTTGAAAACAACAAAATACCTATTACAATATTAAAAACGGCCGATGTTAAAATGCACCAATATACACGCCTGTATTGTAATAATCAAAGCGACCGTATTAATTACGAGAACTATAGTGATTAAACCGAATCGATGTGAACACGTTTGCCCGACGTTCCTCCCGAGTTTCCCCTTAGTTTCGAGACTGTAACTTTTTCAATTTTCGACTATCAAATTTGACACCCCCTCAAAGACTTCGCACAGACCTTTCGTCATCTCGTTCTTTAAAAATCAGAGTGTTTCTCATACCATTAAAAGAAAAATACGTTCTTCGCTGCTCTCGGAATCTCTTAAGACGTCTCAACAATTGTAATATTTTTTCGTGATACGAACGCGTGTTCAACATTGCCGAATACGAAATCGCCGCTTGCAGTACTTCTTGGCGTGATAAAAAAGAAAAAAAGAACTCTGCAGTCAGAGAACTGTAAGTGAAAACGGGACAGGGCGTCCCGAAACCGCGGTCGACCGAGTGCCCTGCGGTTTTCGCGACACTGCGAACCCCGCGCGCCGTCCCTGATATTGTTGTTAGTAATAATAACAACGCAATATAATGTGTGGCCAGCGGTGTTTCCATTATTTTTTTTGTTTTTTGAGTGCATCGTACCGATCCGTCCGCGGGGATGCCGAAAATTCAACACCGTTCAAACGTTTTTCCGATGATTCGCGTGTGAATGGACGTGGGTGTCAAAAAAAATCTTCCGCACACACAGAGGTCGCGGAATAAAATTTTCATATCCGACGATAATCGTCCACAGAAACGTTTCGGCTGCGTCAACGGGCAAAAGTCGCGCGCAAACGTACAAATCGCGGAAAAATGTCTTTCTCTTTGCTCTTGAGAGAGTGCCCGCGATCATCACGTGAAAATATCTCCTCACGCACGGCGTGCACTGCGCAACGTCAACAACCCCCGTGTACAGGGCGGGCATTTTTTTCGTTTGTCATTTTTTTGTCGCGCGATTCCGGCCAGTGTTGTTGGCGCATTCCATTTTTCGCCCGGCCAAAACTGCGCAGCGGGTAACGTTACTTTTATTTTTTTCCGAATATTTCATCTTATTCTTGCCGTTTTTTTTTTTTTTACACACCTGTACACTACTGCCCCGCACAGCACGCGCGTACATTATTGTACGCCATCACCAGTGCGGTCGTCGTTGAATATATAATAATACGTAATACGTAATACGTAATAGTATTCTCATCGCGTTTGTACGGCCCGTGCGTGCGTGCGTGAGTGCGTGCGTGAGTGCGCGGGCGAGCGCGCGGCATCTGCGCGCGAGAAAGTAGCCTCGTTAAGATTACATATGGAAAACAGGAGGGACGCGACCGAAGGGATATTGCGCGCACGCGCTAGTCGGCACCGGCAACGGGTGGGCGGCGGCGGCGGCGGCGAAAGGGTCCCCTTCACATTTCGCATTGGCGCAAAAGGGAGTTAAAATATAAAAAGAAAAAACCTCCGACCGCGCGCTCGTGTGTGTGTGTGCGCGCTGCTTCTTTCACTTTCCGCCGCCGCTGCAGCAGACAAAACCAAATTCCGTTATTGATTAATATCCACCGCACCACCCCTACCTGCCGCCGCCGCCGCCGCCGCTTCTTCGCCCTCTCTGCACCCCCGCAAACTACCCTCTTTATGTTATACATGTATATACGCGGGACTCGCATGTACCGACGACGACGACGAGAGAGCGTCGTCACACGAGGAGCACGTTTTTAATGCCGAGCCGGGGACCCTCGGGAGAGGAAAAACACGTGAATATAAGACGAAATAAAACAAAATGTCTTCCGCGAACACCCCTTTCCCCGCCGCCGCCGCCGCCGGTTTTTTCCTTCGACGCGGGCCTCCGGTGTACGCATTTGCCTATACACACACACGCGCCCTCGACGATATTATTATTATTATTATATTATTATTTCGTGCCGTCGTCGTTCGGAAAATGTATAAACGGTTTGGAGAAATAAGTACGGTTTTTTTTTTTTAGTGTACGGAAAAAAAAAATCAAGATCGGCCGTTTACGGATTTTCCGACACGGTTTATCTATCCGATTTTCTAAACTCGCGTACCGAAAAACGTCGCGTTCGGAAGCGCTCGCTCAATCGTTGTTTCAACCGTAGGCACAAACGGATTCTCAGCCGATACGTTTTATTTTCATAAAAAAAAAACGTCGTTTTGTATCGGTTGTGATGTTTTCTTCGGTGGGCCTCAGAGTCCGATAAGTCGAAGACGAGTAAATGCCGTTTTTACGAGACATTTTTTCATCATTTTATGGCCGTTTAAAATCGATCGCGCACCGTCATGTTTTCAACGTTTCGATTTACGCCTTTAAAAATAAATATTTTTAAAAACTACCTTGTACTAATAACGTAGTATAACGAGTTCGGAACCGTTTTCAGAATGAAAATCGGACAGTTCCTATTAAGTCACGGAACTGCCATAATACTCGCGTCGTGAGTTCCGGTGGGGCGAAGACCGTTTTAAGTTGATTAAGTTGAATGGTAATTAGTTTTTGTTGTAAAACGTTATTGCGGTAAACGATGTTAACAGACATTCTGTAATAGACCGCGTCAGTCTAACCTGTGTTTTTTAGATTACTCGTTTTTACTCATTAACTACCAAATGAATCGTAGAGTTTTGTATACTTATAGCCAATATTGTTGCTACCAGAAAAATCACATGAACAATATTATAAATTACCCCGAATCACCCACCCACTCGCATAAAAAAAAAACTGATATTTGCAATAACATTTTCACCGAATAAGGTAATAAGTTAAAAATAAAAAAAATAGTTGAATTAAAAAATGTTTAAAAAATATTAAATTTTTTAACTACTTATCAACGCCCACCGGTGATTGCGTCGTTCAGAACGTATAAAACGCAATATTATCAGAGGTCCAAAATATTATTTCAACTTAAGGTCAGTAAATCATCACGTTATAAAAAAAAAAAATATACGATTGGAAGAATACTAAAATTACATGTACAGTATAGATAAAAAAAAAAAAAAATTCAATTATTATTTTTATAACAAGATTAGCCTTTTGTATATATACAGATAGATAGATAAAAAAAATGCGCGGTTAAAAAATACCAGAATCACGTAGAATATTTTGCTCAATTTACAACAGATAGATAGTACCTATTGTTTGTGTTTCAAAGAAAACGATTATGAGAAATGTTCAATTTTTAATTATAAAAATTTAATACGTTGATAGTGTTTACAGAATATATAAGCACTACAATGTACTGGAAATTTATACTTGATTCATTTGAAAGGAGTTTTTTTTTTTTTTTAATAAACATTTATACCTTTTATCTTCGCGGGCAAACTTTTGAAAATATATTTTAATGCTGCACTCAAAGGTATATTATATAACGTAGGTTTTATTTCCTATTAAAAAAATAAAATACACTAAAAATGTTTATGATGCGCCTTTCATTTAAAAAGAATTCTCCGTACAGTATTAAATTGCTGTACATAATGGACTGCCGTCTTTATTACTTCGAAATCTTTTTCTTTCGTTTTAAACATTTTTTTTTTTTTTTTATGATAATTTCGTAGAGAGAAACCTCGATAACGAGATTATAAAAAAAAACGGTTGTGAATAGACGCGCAATGTTTTATAATAATAATTGTCGGAGGAGGAGGAGACGCTGCAGCGCACTTATTTTTGCTTTATTTTCCAAACTTCTTTTTCTTTTTTTATTATGAAATTAATCTCGCAGTGCTCTCCGTGAGTCTTTTGTGTTCGAAATTTAATTAAACTCGACGTTTGGGATGTAATACTTTCAACATTTATCATCAGATACGTGCTACAATCGTTAATCAAACACACGCTAAAAAATGTGCGCGTGCATCCCAGCTCCGCCGCCGAATGATTAATGTGAGCAATTTCGTATATATACACGTTCCCGTACACTCCGGGAAATAATGCACTTTTACAAAAGGAGAAAAACTTACCGAGATAGGTGTACCTGTCCAATTTGCATGTAATCTATATCGTTATCCGGTGATAAATGTAATTTTTATACTGACCTACCGTCAAAAAACTGCACATTTCATTATTATTTTTTTACATTATGAACGTGAAATGTATACATTGTTATTTTTTCTGCCAACAATTTTTCGTGCAGAAGAAACGCTCTGATTTTCAAAGTCAGTAACTTTTTTAAAAGGCTTATGGGCTCCGGTGGTACTTTGGTTGAAATTTTTAAATTTTGCTTGTTTTTTGAGTTTTACGCCGAAAACCGAAATAAAAAAATATCGAGAATTTTTACGGCCAGGAATTGGAAATTTTCAGGTTTGACGTTTTCGGATAGAACGAGTGCACAAAGCGTTACGTTGAATACCACATAAAAATTGGAATTTAGGCTGGTGATTTTAATTGAAGCATTTTTTGATAGTTTTCTGAGTTATGTGCCGAAAACGACGAGTATGGCGAAATCGACAAATCCAGCGCCATAATAGGCTATACCTATTAAACTATAGTTGTATAAAAGATTATTCCATGTCGTTTTCAAACTTTTATGTTCTAAGTTAATTTGATACGTTATACAAGATTAAAAAAAGTTTTTGCTAGGTATAATACACAATTTTTTTTTTTTTTACATTTGAATAATAAGAGTGATTCGCGATCTTCTTCTTTTCATATAGCTCGCTCAGAATCGTTTTTTTCGATCGCAATGATTTATCGTTGCTCTCTGATATTAAATAATACGGATAATCCGCAACTTCAAGACCCACCCAAAGTGTAGTCGCTACTGCACCTTTACCGTTCTTTTTCTCATTCGCATCACCTCGTTAAAACCTAAATTTTTTGACGGAATTCACTTTTCGTTGTTGTTAAAAAATTTGTTTTCTGACGGCAAAACATACTATACGTTTGCAGTAATGAGTAACACATTTTATTTATACTATTGTGAGGTGCGTACCTACTACTCTTCCTCGGGCTTCACGTGATATTTTTCAAAAAAATATACGTCGTTTACTAACGGAAACTTTACTAGTAAAATATCATCAGTATTTTCAGGCTTATGTACTCAAATTACGTCCTATAATTATTGGCTAAATTGGTCGTTTGTGCTTCAAAAAGACGAATATTGACATTTCCACGTTACTGAAAATATACGAACGTATGAGATACGCGTCTTTAGAATATAATAATACGATCATTTAGTCAATACGTTTGATACAATTTGTCGTTATATTAACACGCAGCGAATATTATGCGAACACAGGAAGAAAACTGCAAACGAATGTCGAGTAAGCTACGTATATTGTTATATTATTTTATAAACTGTCAAAAGTTCAGGGTCAAGGACTACGAGGCGAATGGCGTTTGAAATAAAATAAAGTCTCGTATTTTCAAAACTCGGTAGGTACCCTGTACGCCATGTTGTATAATACGAATGAACTCATTTTATGTTGATGATGGGTCAGATTTATACGTTTTCGAATAAATCTAGCCGAGTATATAAAATAAAAATAAATGATAAAAGGGAAATACGTTAAAAACAAAACGCGTTCGTCTGAGTGTGTAGTGCGTGAAGAATAAAAAATAGTAAACGTTTGGCGTAGTATTTTTATTAAGTCGGTAAAAAAGACAACGGCAAAGATAGATTGTGCGTGTCTTAAATTTAACTGGATATTTATAAAAATATACGTCGGTACGCGAGTTTTATAGTATAGACTTCGTTTACATAATATTACAGTTTGACGTAAACGAAATAATAGAAATTGTTTTCTTTTTGCATGACATATTTATTAATAAATACCGGTAACAATACGATATCGCATTGGTAGGTACCTACGTTATACATTTAATTTATAAACAGCGTTTTTCTATGCATTTGGAATACGTGCAAAGTAATGAAAAACACGCCACCTCGACACAGTTCAAAAATGATTATTTTTCACAATAATATGCTGTTTGATCGATTATTATACCACTTTTGCATTTAAGTTAGCGTACTGTATAGCGTCACGAGGTAATATGATTTTGTCTTACGTGCGCGTATAATGTACAAGGATTAAAATCGGGTCATGCACAGTTTAAAAAAAAATCTTACGTCAAACTTAAAGTTTAATTTATTTTTTGATTATTATTTTTTTTCTAACGAGTTCTCTTTTCTTTACCACGCGCAGAAAAATTAGGGATGATTTATCGTAACTGCGCATGTTTATGACTACGAGCGGACAATATACGTAAACAGAAATTTCACTTAATAAAATATCTTCCCCGATTTATACCTTATTACCGTAAGGAATTGTAACAGTTGAATAATTACAATCGATTGTTTAATATGCATTTATTTAAATTCCCGTTGTATACAATCCATAAACTGTAGCCTATCAATAAATGCGTATTACAACATGACGTGCAATACGTAAAACCTATTGAATAAAAACTACGGAATAAAGTATACGGACATTCGAAATAAACTATTGTCAGTGGCTATTTATGTAAGCATTTTAAATTTTCTTATCGTGTCGTAGTTGTATGTCTAGACACTATAGGTACACTACACTATTAAGTTTAAGGCAAAATTTTACCTTTTTTCTTTTACTCTCCGGTGACGTGTTCAATGTTGTTACACGGTAATGTCACTGAAAACGAGAAAACTTTTTATTTAGGAAGTCCTCCGAACGTGATCCAATAATATAGCGTATAAACGCGTTATTTCTCGAAAGCGTTATAATATCACGTTCCAAAAATAACTGTTTTGTTATGATTATAAGAGCATCGTGTTTTATTTGAATACGAATTGAACGTGTTGAATGGTAATTCAAACGGCGTCATAATACTATGCATGGTGTGCTGAGCGTTGGTCAAAAGATTTAGTTTGAAAATCAATTTTAACCGAGTTAAATGACTGTTTTGAAAAAAAAAAAAAAACTATAGCAAGAAGAAAATGTCAAGAGGGAATACTCAAAAAATGTTCTCGAAGCGTAGTACGAAACCGTGCGGCGAAACGTAAAATATCTATTTCGAGCAAATTTTTTTACTGTAGGTCGACTAAACAAACTAAAACAGTTAAAAAGCGAACTCGACTTTTCTCAGTTAGTTTAAAACTAATCGTTAACTCGCCTCCGGGCTCGAACCGGGTTGCCGTCCAACGACAATCGTTGTTTCACTTCTGTGCATTTTAATAACGACTGCTATTGCACGTTACAGTCGGCACATTTCGTCTTTCGGAATAAAAACCGCCGAGATATTTCACGGCGTTTGTACGGATAGATAAAGAAAACGTTTTGATCATCGGATATCGGATATCGTAGTATTGAAACGCGATGTATTTTTTTCGCACCGCGGCGTCGAAATTAAGGCGAAAAAAAAAAATGAAAAAAAACGTCTCGTCGTCCGCGTTAATTTATATCGTCACGGGCGATCTTTACACGACCGACAAAACGCGCGCGTTTTCGGCCCGTTTCCCGCGAAATCCAATTAAAAATATTACCGTCGTTCTCTCGTTTTTCTTCTTTTTCCAATTTCGGTTTTTTTTTTATGGCCCCGTGTTGGCCGCGTTCCACCACCACGGCCGAGGTAATATTTTCCGGCGGATATAGCTTTTGGGCCGCCGAAGGGTCCGAGGATCTTACACGGTTCCGTTTTTTTTTTATCCATTCTTTTCGCCTAGCGCGATTAATCATTTAACGTAGTTAGCACTACCCCCCGCGTGCCGGCGAGCTTCGGAGCAGCGAAACCCGCGGCGGGGTTCTTATCGCGTTCTCCCCCTGTTTACGACGCGCGCCGAAGTGGCCGAACGCCTTTAATTTCCACGGGAAAACGAACAGAACGAACGACGACGACGACAAATTTCTGTTGAACATTAATTAATGACGGCTATTTTTTCGTCGGCCGGTTTGATTTATCGGCGCTGAGATTAATAAATATCGTCGGGAAAATAGAACCGCGTTTTCCGCGTTAGTCCGGCGCACGGTGCCGTATAAAAAAAAATCCAAAGAATACGGAAAAGTCTTCGGATTTACGAACAGCAAGTGTATAAAATATCGCCACACTCTACCACCGGCCATCGTGATTTTTTCACCTTTCCTTCCCGGCCAAATCTTCGGATACACGCAATATATATTACAATTTTATTTCGGTAGTATCGCGTTTTCGACGATTCGCAAACGATTTCCGTGTTTTCTCATCGTTTCGATTTTTTCGTTTTGTTTTTGACCGAACCGTGTTGTCATCGCGCGTCTTATCAAAAGTGATATGGTCTGCATAAAATATGGGCGTATTTATTCGTAGGTGAACCGTGGACAAATTGGAATTAGTAGAGATTAAAATATAATTTTACTTTAACGCATAATAACAATATGTATACAATTTTTGAATACTGTACACAATTTTATTTTTAATGCTTTTACACTAGTGACAGACAGTTCTTCGAGTACAACGTGGCAACCGTATTTGTTCTGAAACGAACGTGCGATCAGAGGAACAGGACAAGCTCGTAACAGTATTGTTGCTATCGAGCGAACGCGTCATACTTAACAATGAAATGTACGGTTTTTTTTCTTTTTAATTGGTACAAATCGTAACCGTTTCGAGCGCGCGTATAATATCGTTTTTCTCCACACGATATGGGAAAACTACATGAAAAAAAACAAAAAATTAAGCAAAAAAAAAAAGAGGAGAAGAAAAGAGGGAGAAACACGTAGAAAAAGTGAGATAAAACGCGTTTCTCATAATACACATATATATATATGTATCCAGTACGATGACGTAAAAAGCTTTTAGTTTCCAGAGTTAACCGTTTTGCCGGACTCATTTACCCTCATTTCGCACCGGCGGCGGCGGCGGAGGGTTAAGAAAACAGGGAACCTTTTTAAAAATGAAGGGATTTACTAGGCGATACGCACGCGGCCGTATAATCGAGAGAAATGGTCCGGTTTTGCGCCCGCTCTCTCCCGCGCACTGACTTCTTCTTAATGGAACCAGCTTAGTCTTGTTGGCCCGATACACACACACGTATTTCGTAACGTATCATCCCGTCCGTCTCTCGTTGCTCGGAACGGATCTGGAAATCGGTGGAGGGCAGAACTGAAGTAAAAAAGAAAAAATCCGTCCGAGCGATCGCGTAAGCGTGTTTATTGCGCCTCCGGTGATGGAAAGCCATTAACTTTTTTGTTATTTTCCCTTCTTCCACGTATTCATTATTCGTGCAGAGGTTTTGTGTGTGTGTGGAAAAAAAAGGAAAAATATTATTTTTGCAGTTTGGGACGTGCGTTTGCAGTAGTTTTTTAAAACTATGTTTCGCACAACCGCCGTTACACTACATCACGGTAAAATAATAACCGTTTGCTGCAAAGGCGTCTCGCCCGTACTACCGTAGTGCGCGGATAAAAACGGACGAATTCAAAGAAAAAATCTTTAAAATTACACTGCGTTTTTTTCAGCGGTAACTGCCGTGTACGAAACGACGGAAAACTCTGGTGGTCAACGGTTATAGAGTTATGAAAGAAAAATCTCGAAACCAGCGAACAATAATTTTCGATTCGCACGCGTCGTTTTCTCTCTCTCTGCAGTATTCAATCTAATGATTGGTTTGCAGCAATTTCCATGCTTCTCTATCACTAGCTTTTCTCTTCAGTTCTTGGTATGAGTTACATCCTTGATCTTCCATTATCTGACTTATGTATTGCAATCTTGGTCTTTCCCTATGGTTTTTTCCGTCGATTACACCTTCTAAGATTAGCAGCCCATCATGTCTTAAAATATGACCTATTAATTCGTTTCGTCTTTTCTGTGTACTCTTCCACATTGATTTCCTCTCCGATACCTTTTCTAAAACTTCTTCATTAGTGATTCTATCAGCCCAACTTATCTTTTGCATTCTCCTGTAACACCACATTTCGAATGCCTCTATTCTTCTCATTTCTTCTCGCGTCGTTTTAACGAGGAACAAATCGCCGTTTTTTTTTATAGCCGTCACGAGACGCGAACAAAAACATCACACAACGGAGATAATAACGGCTTTCTAACGAATAGCTCTCCGGGATTTTATGAATTAAAATCGTACCGGCAATATTCACCAGCTCTACACTACTGCAGCGAATAATCGATAGTCCGATAACGCCCGAAAACGTTCCTACGGTGGTGGTATTATCGCGTCTTATACATAATACATTACGACCTTTTTCTTTTCTCTCCACCCCCGTAATGACTTCATCTCGCGCTTTTCCGCAGAATGGCGGCGAAAATTTTTCCACGTGTGTGTGCGCGTTATGTTTATTGCATATATGCCTCCGGGACCATTAACTTTTGTCATTTTCCCTTTTATACATTTTTTTTTTTCTTCCTTTTCTCTTTCGGCGTATTACTTTTTTTTTTTTTTTCTCACCCTTTCCACACATCCCTCGCTGCTCGTACATCGTACACATACACATACATACACTCGTTCATTTATATCGCGAGCAGTGTACGCAGCGCCGCAGGACTTTCTTGCCTTTCCTCCGCGGCCACCGCCCGGCTTAAACGGATTACACATATTTCTTTTTTTTTTTCCCCGTCGTAAACAACCGTATATACACACACACACACCGCTGTTACTACCGCTATTAAGAAAACACCCACGTCATATTATTACACGGGGCCGTAATGCGTCGTCGTTTACACAGCGCTGTATGTTATACGAAAGACCACGGCGACCGGTACGAGACGTGGTTTTCTGACGCGCAAAATTTTGTCATTTCCACCGGCATCTTTCGTTAACGCGAGAGGATTCGTCTGAAAAGATGTTTGAAAATTTGGTTAGCTCGTACAGATTCACCGGGTGTTTCTCATGGACAAAACTCGAGTAAATTATATATTTTACATCGTGTTCCGTCTGTACCGCCACACGCAAACGCCGTAGAGACTTGACGTAAGACAAACGGATTCGCCGCGGCCGCGTCTTTCGCCCGAAAACGTTCGCGCGTCGTGTTTGTTTTACTTTATATGTATTAAAAATACGAGGCCTCGCCGAAATCGTTTCGTCGATTTTAATATCCCAAAAAGCCGGCGCAGACCGTATCGAAATTATGTTTGTTTAGCTGCTACGATATTTTGTTTTTTTCACGCATGTACGATAGGTACCCACGTGTATATAATCTTCGTGCAGATCGATCGAACCGTCTGATTTTATGAGCCCCCGAGGTGATGACGTGTATCATCCCCCCGCGTGACGAATAACGTTAGCAGACAACTTTGTTTTTAGAGAAAAAAATACGTCCGGCTCCTCCGTTGTTCAGTTATGTGTCGGTTGTTCTAAGTCGGTTCGCATTTTGTTTTCTATTTTATGTTCATTGAAGAACGGATCATGGACTGGTTGATCTGTTTGTTTCGCCGCCGAGTTTTGCTGGTAGTTTTGTTTAACCGTTTGCCGATCATCGAGGATGTGAGCGCGTCTAAATGTAATTTTTTTGCATCGGTAAAACAAAAAATAAACGTATTTGAAATAAAAGATACGACAAGATTTACAATTTTTCAAAATAACGTTTTTAAATTATGTTTGTCGATAATCTTTCGTTTTGTTTCTCGGTTCGATAAATAATTCGTTATCTCTGGTTACTTTTTATCTCGAAACTCCGTACAAACATTACATAAGCCCGACAAAGAAAAATACTAAAAAACCATTTTACTCTAGAGCCGCGTTACGTAATGACTCGAATATTATTTGCGTTTATAAACGAAAGGGATAATATTGTCTACGTAAACGCGCACTTCCACCGAGTTATATATAGATGCTGCCGAGCAACGCCAAAGTTTGTTAAAAAATACGGTTGTAACAGAAACACTAACTACAAGTATTGTGCCAAACCGCAAGTAGGTATACTAGGCATTATTCTTTTTTTTTTCTCGATCCGATTGTCTTAAACGGTTGCAAAAACGTATCTCGTATACAAACGTATCATTCGTATCCAACTATACATGCACAACTATACAGTATGTCCATCGAAGAAATGTGTTCACTAAAACCAATTTAAAAAAAAGTCGGAATCAGTCTGGACCGCAGTTTGACGGAGTGGCAACGTATAATACGCTTTGGGTGGTTCGGAAATCGTGGTTCAAACGTACTATTTAAAATATTATCAGAAAGCAATACGACAAATCAATGGCGCCGAAAAAACGATTCCGAGCGAGCTCAGTAGTTGTGTAGTACACGTCTTGGTAAAAACTAAATAAAAATGATGCGAAAACTCCGCAATATAAAACTCAAAAAGTAATAAAAATTTCAAAAAAAGTTTCAAACAAAGTACAACTTGAACTTATAGACCACAAAAAGTGCTGAATTCGAAAATCCCTTCTATACTGTACGTAGTTGTTGACAGAAAAAAAATAAATACATCGTCGTAAAAATTTAATGACTCTATAACAATCGTTGTCAGCATGTAGTTCAGCGGCGCACCGAGCCACAAATTCTTGTTGGGGGGTTGTGGGGTAACTAACTGATGTTTTTTTATACTCCACTTTAGACATTTAAAAAAAAATTTATAACTTTCCATTATTTCCCCTAGTCGGTACACCATTGATGGCGATATAATTACACGCTTATAATATCGTAGTTAATGATAAACATGATGTGTCGGATCGATTTTATAATGGCATTTTAATCGTATGACGTCTCTCTGTTCATAACAGTACAGTCGTCTACACAACAGCAATTACCAACGATATTAACGCGACGTTTGTTTATATTTTTTATTGCTAACTACAACGGAAAATTCGCACTTTAGACGATAAAAGTGTACTACGTATAATATGCAATATAACTTTTATGAGCTTCAAAATTTTCGGCGACCCGGCTGCGGATGTTATATTATGTTTCGCGCTAGACACGCACACGTGTACAATTCACATAGTATTATAATAAATACGAGTATAGTGAACACGTTCTTTTCATTGCTCGGTGCAATATTATCGCGCTCTTCTGTTCGTAAAAAGAAAAAGTGATAAAAAACATCGAGATTTCTCTGAATTAAACAAAGACGTATTATATAACAATATAATAATCTTTATTACGATAATGCTTTTCTCGTGGAGTGCTACTATATATCGTACGGCAGCAGGGTCAAAAAGAAAACATCGTTCGTTATCGATCTCGAAACTTTCGATGCGGTTCATTTTGTAATATTTACGCTGCGCGTAGTATTATATTGTTTCGTCGTTGTTTCTTTTTATTTTTACGTCCCTCCTACGTCCCCGTTTCTTCGAACTCGCACCCCCTCGCCATCGATGGAAACGATACGAACTATCCGTTTTGGGGTGCAATGCGAACTCGGACCGCAGGTGCACGAATTTTGCATAGTACACGTAATAAAATATACTGCGGGGCGACGGGCTTATAACTTAATTTGCAGCTTATCATCCCCCTCTGCAGCCGTACAGGTACACCAGACGAAAGAGGGAAAAAACAAAAAAACACCCCGAAAAAGGTTAGGTTGCGTAAGTGATTATTCCAAAATGATACTTCCCAAAAAAAAGTTTTTTCCAACCGTCTCCGATTTCCCGAATCTTTGTATTTCTCGATAAATTCCAACGGTTCCCGACAAAATTTTTCCCGATAGTTTCGAATTCCCGAAAAACGTTTTACCGATAAACTCCGATCACCAAACGTTTTTTTTCCCAACACATGCCAGTCCCTAAACATTTTTTTAAAATTAAAAATTTTAATAACGCATAATGTTTGTATGAATTATAATGAATTTTTGAATTTATGATGTCTTTGAAAAACAGTGTAGATTTTAGAATACTACTCCTTGACACATTCAAGACGAATCGTGCACCATTTTCATTTGAAACACCCGGACCCGACCGACTTGCAGTTATTTATCATTTACAGACGTCTGGCCAATAGCTGACGTCTCTGACGACTTTCGACCGCGACTGCTATACTCATTTTGGTTATCATTATTTTTTTAATTGTATTTTCAGTAGGTACCTAAGTATAAATCATTAAAAACATCGAAATTAAAATAGTGTTTCAAACACACTAGTACAATTAATTAAAATTGAAAATTTTGTAATAATTTAATGTTTACTTTGGAGATACGAATTTGTCGAGTTTTCGGGAATGGGAGTTTGTTGGGAAAAACTGCTTTGGGAATTTAAATTCGTTGGGAAATACTATTTTGGAAAATAAAAATGTAAACAATTAAAAAAGTGCTGCACAGTTAATGATTAGACGGACCTTGTTGGTAATGACGAAAATGTTTGAAAAAATTCACGTGTCACAAAACATGTGTTGTTATATTTGTATCGTCTTGTACAATAGCGGTCAAAACTGACTGTTTAAAAATGTACGTATTTTAAAACAAAAACCAAAACGTGAGTCGTCGTACAATATTTTCATTTTAAAGTTCTTTCCACATTATCCGTACAAAAAAGTTGTCTCGTGTACATAATATAACATCATTTTATCTACAGATAATCTGTTGAGTAATTATCTGTTATTTTTTCACAACGCTCCGTAGCTGGTATAGTTGTAATTAAAGACCGGATTTTGCATAAAATGCATGTTGTTATTTTCAACATCATATACATGCAGTCAATGAGTGTCACACAAATCATTACTTGATTGATTAAATATCAAAATTTTATACTGCATATTTTTGCATATTCCATATACATATTATTCCTATTTATATCAGTATATCACCAATGTATCTACTATTTAATTTAAATAAAATATTTTTTACAATATATCAATGTTTAAAAATTAAATTACAATTTAACAAAAAATTAAATTTTTGTACTATATTATACATGTAACTTTTTGTTTATGAAAAATGTAATAAAATTAATAAACAATTATCACTGCAAAATTAAAATCAAATATAAAATTGAAATTTTATTTTGCATGTTTTGCATTTTTTCCTTACATATTTTGACTTTTTTTAGTGCATGTTTGCATGCATATTTTACAATTTAAAATGCATATAAATCCGGTCTTTAGTTGTAATCATTATTTTGTACGGCATTTTGTAACAGTGCCGGACAGTTCGACATTACCAAAGTAGTAGTTATTTTATTGCTACCGACGTAACACAAC
>CM029357.1:10848822-10906865 GCA_017140985.1 Hormaphis cornu
TTTTCGGCCACGACATCCAAAACAATATGATCGGGGAACAAGCCGAAACTTACACGTAGTACCTATCAAAACAGGTAAGCAGAGCTTGTGCTAGGAACTACCTTTAAGAACTACCCAAAATATTTTTGTACGAGCGGATAAAAAAATTGCACAGTATTTAGGAAACCAAAAATTAATGATACAACATAATCAACAATTTAATATTTACATATCAAAGAAAACGCCATTGAAATAACCCTGTTGTTTGTCTTTTATTCCAGCTCTATGCATGTTTTTACTTAACCAGTGGTGAACTGTACTCCTAGGATCCCAACCACATAATGGTATACTTATAATACGTAAAAAGTACCTTAACTACAAAGTATACATAGTACATACCTTTTTTAAATCCACATCCACTTTACTCAAATCTGACCGTCACTGAACACGACGTGTGCCACACGTTACTAACTGTAAACTGTTAATAGTAAATAGCCACAGTAAAAAAATAATAATACTGATAATAATAACTAATAGATATTATTTTAAATAAAAATTGTAAAAACAGACCGCAAAAATCACAAACTAATCGACACAAAGAATGAAAAATTTAAGTTTTAAACACGTTTTTCAAATTGTTGGCCTTACAAACATGTATTATCACGACATGCAACTGTTATCTACCCGATGTGATGTTATAGAACATTATCAACTGTGGTATGTGGCAGATTGTAGATAACCGTGGTTGCGGTTACTTAAGTGAATCGTCATAATCACGATTAAAAATATGACTACTATCCACCTAACCATTTTTTAAGTGGACTTTGGGGTCATTTTCTAACTTAATTGATAACTTTTAAATAAAATAATGATGGGTAATTTTTTTTTGTTGATGTAATAAAATTCAAAAACTGAAAACATACCTAATCAATAGGTATATACATATATTTTTAACGTTTGGGTACTGCCCAAACGTGTAGTTACAACTACTACCCATTTTAATTAAGAACTACCCACATTGGTTAGAACTACCCGTCAGTGCAAGCTCTGTAGGCAAGACACGGGTTGGATAAGAGTTTCAAGAGATTTCGAAAATTTTTGAGCCTAGTGTAGAACTTTAAAATTCTCCAAATTTACCTGGATAATTGAGTTCGCAACAACTGAATCGTTTTTTTTTTGAGGCAATGATTTATCATTATTTTTAAACTACCCAAGCGACCTAGAGTGATATTTTTTTATTTTTTAGATTCCCGATAGCTTTAAACAATAGCGAGGATGGGCATTAACTGGTTAAAAGTAAAAATTAAGTTAAAAAGTTTAAGTTAACTATCTCGTTGATATTTTATTTTTTTTGTCAACTCTTAACTTAACAAGTTTATATTCTTTTTTAATTTATCGTGTTAACATTAAGTTAAACAGTAATTATTTATATATTTTTTCAAAACTTTATTTTTTAAAAAAAAAAAATAGTATTTGTAGAAGACAGTTTCAAAAGGAAGTATGAAAAAAAATGTTGACGCGAAGGAAACGTCATATACTGTGTGCAAACCATTTGAATTGAAAATATGAACTATTGCCTTTATTTTAAGTTGAGTTAATACTTTTTTTGATTTTTAACGAAAATTATTTAAAATAATAATTTTTTGAAAATTTGTAAAATTTTGACACTGCTTATTTGATAAAAACTTAAATTTTCACTTTTCAGACTTATAACTAAAACACGAGCATATTAAGTATTAATTATTTTGTACAAACGTCTCACATGACAGTCGACGGACAGAAGTAAACTTGTAGGTAAAAATAAAAGCTATAAACAACTTTTAGCGTATTTTGTTAAAAGTTTTTGAGAACTTTCTTTTTATACCGCCCCTAAAATAAAGTACCTTGACAGACATTATATTAATAACATTCTTGTGAACTAGAACTTTAAGCTTTTCAAAATTTAAAATTATTTTTTGTCATCCTGATTCGATAAAAATTTTCCAGTAAAATTTTTGAAAAACTAATACGACAGCAGAAACATATATCTCCTACCGATATCTCTTTATGACTGGAAATTTTCAAAAATCGTTGGTCACTAACTCTTTTTTTTTTTTCAATCAAAATTGTGAAGTTGGTTCGTCATACATGTGATTTATTTTTCAATACGAATTTGTAAGTAAAACGAATTTATTATTTGAGATTAGAGAATTATACGTCAGCAAATCATGTGAAACAATACTTAAATCTGCACGGAAAATTTTTGAAAAAATCCGCCCTGCAGCTTCAGAACATGTACAAAAATAGTATCAATAAAATGATTTTATTTCAGAACAATGTACAATAGTTTCATTGAAATTTTTCAAATTAAATAATTGTCTCAAATACTTGAAATTTTTACAAAGTCTCTAAGCGTATTCAACATAATATGCAACATAATATTATCGTGATAAAAGTATCAAATTATTTTGACTGTTTTTGAGCTAAATATAAAATGGTTAATTTTTGGAATCATTGACCACTTTTGTTCAATACACAAGCTATACATTTATTTTTAAGACTTTAAATTTTGTTACAAGATTGACTAGATATTTTTATGTCTACAGAGAGTTTAAAAAATTTTAAATTCTTGTTCTTACAGTGTGGACATTTTAAAACGTTGAAAATTTGCAAAATATTGAAAAAATAATGTTTTTTTTTTTTTTAAAAAAGATAGAAATTTAAATCATTCACAAATTTGTATTTGATTTTAAAGTTGTAAAAAATTAAATTCTCTGTATCTGCTCATAGCATCTTGAAGATTGTCAACTAAGATGGTTTGAATTAAAAATCTAACTATGAACCAAGTTGATACAATAAAATCGGACAATGTTGCGCAAATCACACTAAAATTTTAATAGCTTTTAGAATAAAAGTGTAAATGATTTGTAATTTCCTCATATTGTTTACATTAATATTTTTCAAATGCAAGAACGAATCTTGAAATTTTCTGATCATTTTTAGTCATGTTCTAAAAATAGGACGTCTAATTTAATTAATAGTTTTCAATATTTATTTGGTTGTTGGTACAAAATATATTTTCCATTTCTGTTAAAGTTATAAAATTTGAAACAATGTTTTTGAAGTATACATAATACAATTAAACTATTCTTAACAATAGAATATAATGATCAAAAAATTAATTTTTTTTTTTTTGGTCTATACTACAAATTTTTTAACAGTCATTAAAGTATCACAAACGTGAGTTCTTCTATATTAAAATAAAATCATTCCTATTACGACTCAATTTTTAATAGGCATATATAAGTAATTTATAATTGTTTTCAAGATATTTGTTTACACTGGAGACATTATTGATATGATGGACATGATCAACAGGTCTGTATTTTTCAATAATTGTATGTTAATAAAATTAACAATTTTTTCTCGAAAAGTTCTAATTTAGTTGAATTAACAGTGGATATTAATATTGTGATATTTTTCATTTTGGTTAACACAAATCTGATAAAGATAGAGTCGGTTTAGCATAGGTCCATAGTTGTACAATTATTATATTATGAATTAGACCGCATGGAATGTTGTTAATATACCTAGCTTTTAATATTATGAGGACTCAGTTAAAAATTATTAATATCTAACGTGTTTTATCTTATTGTTTTCCTTGCGTAGACATAGATAAATAGTGCATCTGTTGGAAATTTCCGATTAGGAACCTATTATTACTGTCAATTTTTTTTTTTTTTATCCAAAAATAGACCGTTCGTTTGTAATTTGTACATTATTAAACCATTGTGTCTAAATAAATTATGAATGTTTTTATTGACAAATAAACAATAGTATATAAAAAAAAATAATATATTACTAATTGATTATATTGAATATTTAATTTTACATGAATATTATATAAAATCCGTATTAAATGTCCATCCGCGCATAGTAGTTAAGGCGCAAAAAATGACCCCCATCATTTCTATTATAAAATAAAGGACTTGCCAGACAACGTTATTATGAATGTAAAAAGTTTAGGTACCTAATTAAAAACAAATAGACTTGTACAACGAGATCATATCTACTGTGTTAAATAACTTCTATAGCTAAAATTGTACAGTATAGTTTAGTAAAAACATTCGATTTCACAGTAATAACATAAATTGACACGTTAAAACCCAAAAAGTCTTAATTATGTATGATAACTAGAGAGCAGACTTTTAAGTTCTTAAAAGTTTCAAGTATAATCATAATACGCACTAAAAAACACCAAAATATGCTCTTAACATTTCCTTAATAACTGGTAAAATACACTAAAATCAAAGAAATATTCTGTTTTCATAAAATATACTTTTATATGCTAATTATTTAACTATAAATAATTTTATATTTCAAATATTTGATACTTTACCTAAACGCATAGAAACTCAAAGTACTTTCACAGCTACAACTATATCATGTATCTCATAATTTTTATTTAGGTAAAAAAAAAATTTGTTCAACAGTAGATAACTTCCAAACAATTTTTAAATGTAAAATTTAAAACCAATATTTAAATATATTCAATAAAAAACAACAAAACATATTATTAGGTATGTCAAAATGATGACAAATAATAAAAGAAATATCATAGCGTTCCATTTCTTAATAGTAATTAATTCAATTCTATGAACTTTTAAAATAATTACGTGAACGTTAAATTTTAAAAAATTGACGACAAACAAGTTATTGAACACTATTTACCGATTGTTTTTCATACAAAGTATTCTATTCTGTGTCGAATCATAATTTCAAATTTGTGGAATGAACAAGTATGATTTTTTTTACAGACAGTGTGATACAATATATTCTAAAATATGAAAAATAGGTAAAATATCCTCTAATCCCCAAAAAATATGCAAAATAAATTTTTTTCTACAAACTCGACGACTGACAAATTGTCGACATTTATCAACCATGTTGAGCTGCATAAGGTTAATAAATATAAGTGAATACCCAAAAAACCGCTCTCTGATAATAACAAATGAATGAACAAAAAAACACTTGTTCGAGATTATCAAAACTGTTATGTAATCAAAAAATATTACAACTTTAATCTTGTGAAAATGTTTTCAACACAACAAGCAACTGCAAATAATTGTAAAAACCGTTGCACAAAAAGTTTTTACATTACTATAGTTTTGAATTACATACGAAAAAAAAAATAGTATAACTTATTATTTTTTATGTTAATAAATCAACATATTATTAATTATCATATCAAATACAGTGTAATGTGAGAATGACTAGTTGCGCACATAATAATATAAGCTATTAAACAATAATAAAACAAAATTGGTACCTAATAAGAGGTTATCGTTTACAAATCAAACAAATAATATATTTTCAATAGTATTTTTAGTACGACAAAAAAATAAAATTAAATAAAATTCATGTAAATAAACAACAACAATGAACGTTCCAAGTCGTACAGTCCACATTGAGCTCAACAAATAGAAAATATTAAATAATAATTAATACAAATAATGACACGAGGATAAGAAGACAGTAAAAACATCAAAAAAACAATAATAATATGTTATCATAGTGTTAAATGGTTATAAATTGTAATAAAATATAATGTTAATTTAATTTCACAGTGCGACAAAGCAGCTTTCAAATCATTATCAATGAAAAAAAAAAAAAAAGAACAAATAAACGCAGTCATGTACTATAATAATGTACGGTGCGTAATTATCGACGTGAAGGGACGTTTTGCGGGTTAATTTCTTCACAAGAGATCAATGATGCCGTTTATAGCAATGACAAGATAAACAAATATAAATGAATGAATGTCAATGAAATGGAAATCATGTCGATATTGATGAGAATTTATTTCACAGCTGTATTGAAAATATGCTCGCGAGGTGCAACGAGTGCACTAAAATATTTTTAATACAAACTAAAAACGTTATGGTTTGCATGCTATACAGTGTTTTTTTATGTATATTGACATCGGTATACATAATTACAGTAATTTTATTAATTTAAGAATAAATGTATATGAACAAGCGCAGACTGGCCAAAACAAAAAACCGTGGGATGCTGTCACTGTGTGAACGGTTTTGGATTTTTATTTTTACAGTGTACAAAAATGAAGTGCACTAATTTGTTTATTCAATTAGAGCACTCTAGTCAATGGATGCTGTTTTTGCGTTCCGACCAATCTGCCCTCGTATAATATGAACATGTGAATAATGACTGTCTGTCACTCTTAGTTTTTAAACAAGCTTTTGACGAGAACGTTACTACGGCAGCAAACACTATAACTGATAAATATGCTTATTACTACACACGCAGATAACGTTTAAAGGAACATTGTTTATTATTGACTTAATTATTCGTTATACAATGGATGTCATCAAATACTTTACTGTTTTAAGTTACACGGTGGTGGTACGCGGACATTTTAAACAAACTACTATTAAAGATCAATATGATCTGAACATTAATAATCATACACATAACAGTATCACAATATTATTTCTTTATGAGCGTTACACAGAAGAAACGACATGTTAACAATGCGTAAGCATGTACTATCTATACATGCTCACATGAGATATTATTATTTATAAAAACAAAATCGTAAAATTAAATCATACAGCTAGTATAGAAAACATTTTTTTTTTTTTCGGTCTAACAATTTAACGGCAACAGTGGGTCACCTGACTTAAACTCTACAAACTTTGAAAATTGACTTTGGAACACCGCATGAACTGTGTACGCCAATAGAAAGCAGCAACACTACAATAGATATTTAGTAACTGTTGGCTTTTTTCTGGGCAAAAATATAGCTTTAAGCTCGTGAATACACTAGAAGAAGAAAAACAATGAACATAAAGTATAAGTTAATAAATACAATTCAATAAAAAATTAATCCGTCAACGACTTACAAAATAAAACGTAACATACATTGTAGGCTATCTATTGTCTTCCATTACAACCTGTTTGAACATACTGTTGGACATGTGGCACTTAACATCCTGACTGCCGAGTGTGGTTGTGCCGTCTTTGGCAATAAACAGCTGCAAACCTGGTCCTAGATTCGACAAAAATTCTTTAGGAATCTATATGCTCGTCACATTGTATCGTAATATATACATAAATAACTTGATAGTATGGACATTTTACCACAAAATATTTACACCAACTTGAAATGTTCGACTTAAATGAACAATCTCAGGTGATTCAATAAAAACTGAACGGTGAACAGAGCAATAATTTAAGGATCAGATGGCCGAGTATATTTATAATGATCTATAATTTGAAATTTATTAGTATTCACTGAGAATAGCTCGCCAAAGATTGTTAAATTTATAAACGAGTATTTATCATTGGTTTAAATTCGATGGAATCATAATAATAATATGTTTATAATAGACCTTTTCAAAACGGCGAATTACTCAAATCGGTGGACCCACGCTATTCAACACCGCGTCTGATCGTTACTACTACTTTTGTTCGTTCACAATCCATTTCTGGCCCCACGCAGAATAATCTGATGGCGTTAAACGCATTTGAACGCTTGAACAAAAGCGTTTGGACTCATCGGAGCGGCAATTTAGGAATAATAAAGCCGCAATAGAGAAACCGCCGATGTCGTAGTGACGAGTAAAATACTATTAGGTACGGAAATTAATTGAGATACTAGAAAAAAAAAAAAGGAATGTACGTAGACAAAATAATTTTGAGCTTTGAGAACTTCAGGTACTAACTAGGATCCTTTGTACGAAGGGCTAAAATGTAAGTTTTACAGGAGAGAGAGAGAGAGAGTGTGTGAGACCAACCATGTGTAGTATATCACAGTTCGGACTCGGGCGGTCGACTGGAAAACAGGACAGGGTGGAGATGAAACGCGAGATGAAAAGAAACGAAGAAATAGTATTGGTGTGTCGCGTCAATAATAAAACGAGAGAAAATATACCTAGACGGTTTGAACGTGTTGTGATGGCCTGGAGAAAAGAAACGGCAGAAGCAGTTTGCCAAAAAGGAAACGTTGTAAAGGAAAAAAAAAACGCAAAGGAAGACGACTGCGGATGGATGAAAACACGATTGAAAAACACGACGGGTTGTTAACGTGCGTGTTGCGGGGACGGACAGGACACCAGGGCGACCGACCGAAACTGGTCGGGAGGAAGACGCGGGGAAAACGATCCCGTCACCGCGCCCACAGGACTCACTGGTTTTGCTGTCCTCGTCGGCCGAATGATCGTCCAGGTTGGTGGCCTTGAGCAATTGGTCGATGAGACTGTCCGGGTTTACCCTGGTTTCGAACACGCGGGCGGTGGTCTTCGCGAAGCCGTCATCGGCCATGCACCCTGCCGACAGGGCCGACTTCTTGTTGCGCCGCTCCAGCGCCGCTTTGCCGCGGTCCAGAGAACCGGCCTCGACGCCGCTGAGCACGGGCGACGCTTGGCACGAGGAGGACACGGCCGTGCCGCTAGACGTGAAACTGTGCAAACGGAACAACGCGCGCCGGTCAAAACGACGAACAGAGCGGTTCAATCGAACACACAACAACAACAACAATAATGATTTCAGAATGGTGTATACTACGATGAGCGTACCACCCTAACCCTATCTATACCCAGGCCGCCATTCGGTTGAAATCGATGGATGAAAAATTTTTTTTTTTTTTAAATATCCACCAAAGAAATTATTAATCATCTCGACCGAACGTTAATGAATTTCAATTTTTTTTTTTCATTTCAGTCAAACACACATTTAACACAACACGCCGAGTTAATTTTTTCACATTCGGGGCGAACAGATTGATCAATAGTAGGAATGAATGACGTAAAAACCGAAACGATGATATCAAACCGAACATAAGTGGGTGCTGAACTCGCGCGAGTTAAGTAAAAATGTTGGCACCTACACACTATGTTTTCGATTGAATTTTATAAAAATAATACGGTCGCGTTGTTTTCCGACGACGGCGAATTTCGAGTAGCCCGTTTCTGTACAACAACACAATAATAATTGCCACAGTTGGTACGGGAACCCTGATGACATTTTAAAATGTAATTGATGATAGCAAAGTAAAATGTATAGCAGCTTTAAATCACTTCGGAAACACCGGTGAACGTTTATTTTTTTACAGCGAAATAGAAAAAAAACCATCAAACGGCGGCAGCCCGGGACTATAGATATAGATAAAAGTGTTTCATAACGGCAACATGCAAATGTCTAAAATAATGTCTTGTGCGCATGCTGAAGTGTAAAACGAAGAACAACCGTGCCATGCAAAGTTCAACACATGCAGTATAATCATACTTTTGTTGGTGCCTAAATTTAATTATACGTGCTTGATATTAAAACTTAACACGATTATGTCGCGTAAATAGCAGCGAAAGAAAACGATTTAAAGAGGAGCGGCGGTGAACCGTTACAAGCGGTTCATTATAAATGATGAGGAGTTTTCGCCTTCTTCACAATATTTATGACCGTATAAAACTAATTAAAATCTTCCGAAAACTTTTTTTTTTTTTACGCCGACGTGGCCAGCAGAGTTAAAAAAACGGCCGGAATGTACACCATGTAATGGTCGCGTGGGTAGTTTGACGGAGAGTAGTAGCAACTGCGCTTTGGGCGGGTCGGTCGCTGGTTCGGAAAATTGTGGTTCAAACGTATTATTTAACATCTGAAGGCAATCGAAAAAACGATTCTGAGCCAGCTCAGTTATCTAGTATTTACGTCCCGGTAAAAACCAAACTTAACAATAAAAAAATGGTCGAAAATTCCAAAATCCACGTACGGAGAATATTAATTTAAACAACGTGTGAAAATTTCAAACCGTTTGGACCATTTTGTTCGGGGAGTTTTCACGACTTTATAGTAACAAATTGCACAACAGTGCGCAATTATTTCATTGCTATAATCAAAATAACGCCGTTTTTCCATTTTTTTTTTTTTTAACGCTTTCAGAATCCACTGGGCGGATTTTTTTAAAAACGTTTTGTTCTGATATCAAATAATACATTATTTTGTTCGATGAAACTTCAATACTTCGAATCAAAAGCCAATCCAAACAAAATTATACGACTACTAGCGTTACATGCATATTGTAATTATAAAAGGGACGCGCGATTTTCTCATTTACGTTTATGTTGCTTTTTTTTATTTTATCGTTGTGTCGGTTAAGAACTTAAATCTGTCCAACCGATTTCCCTAGTTAAACAGCACGTTTTTATTGAACATTATTGAACAACAACCATTTAAATATATATAATACACGAAAAAAGACAGAAAATACGATACACGATTGAGCCGTTCAAAACATCATTATCAACAAACAATTTTTTGTCGTTGTTTTATCACAAAATAAAGCGTTTCTCGAAAAAGCGAAATCGAAATTCTACAACTGAATAAAAAAACACCGATTTCCTGACAAAAATCGCGTCTCGTGCATAAATCGTACACACAAACACACACCATAACCAACCAACTGACATTTGGCTTGGCCGTCGGAAAGGAGACGACACGACCGAGTCGGAAGTGCTGAGCGATTTGTCCAGTTCCGGAAGCTTTTGAAGAGAGTTCATGTTGAGCAGACCCGGCGGCGCCGCGCCGGTGCCGTCAACAAACAGCTGCTGCAGTTTGCGGTGGTGCATACTGCCGCCCCTGAACACACACGATGTTATTTATGTACACGAAAAACGAATTAAAACAAAAAAATTAATAAAACCGACATCAAAAAAACATTCAAAAGTATAAAATAATTAAACGACACCCCCCCGTCCCCCCCGGCGGCGGCGGCGGCGGCGGCAGGGCCTACAAGTGAAGGCGTAGATTTCTTCCCGCTCGACACGAAAACTGTTGACTCAATTACATCTCAAAGAATGCTATTTCTACAAGTTTAAAAACAAGTGAACGACTTTAAATAGCTTTATAATAAATCTGAAAACAGAAGTCGCAAATCGGTTCAACAGTTACATCCATAGATTATACTCCCCACCCACCGCACAGTTCCAATCGGTAATAACTTCAAACTTGATTTTCTCAAAAACTACACGACCGATTTTTATAAAAAAAAATTATAATACGATGCACACGGTTTGAAGTTTGTAGCTTTATTTTTTTTAGCTAACCAAAAAAACGGCAAACATCAAATCGGTTTTTGAGAAATCGTTGCCGCAAAAAATGTCCATACATTCTCATACACATATATTAGGGCGGTTTTTATATGTTCGATGTTTGAATACCAATTGTGCAAACCGTTAGTTTCTAAATAAACGTAACTCATTAGCGCGTTGACTGTAAACCTACCAGAAAAATCACAATCGTGGACATACAAATTTATATTTTTAAAAATTTAATTTATCCACAGAGTTCAGCACCACCATTTTCAGAACGAAAATTGGAAAAATTGAACCTTACAGTTGCATCAGAAAATCCATGAGTGATAAAGACCCTGTTAAAATGTTTCTTCGAAAGTCTTACTACAGCTATACAAAACAATTCGTAATAATAATATAAATAAACGGTTTCCACAAAATCTCACAAGTATAGTGTTATGGAAACGGGTTATTTGATTACTAAGAAAATAATTTCTACTACACTTTACCTAAAAACCCGCACAATTCCGCATTATTTGGTGTTTATTTATGCGTCCTAATGGTTCGATTGTATTGATTTTTCCGGAAAAAACATTACACAAAAAGAAATCGATAAATATTAAAACATACTCAGCAATATTATTCTTGACCAGTGCGATCAACGATTCGATGAAATGTATAAAAAAACAAGTAATAACTAGTAATACGCATACCGTAGAGTAAAATATATTATACATGTATACGATAGTTAGAATGACTTAACAGATTTTATACTAAAACACTTTAGTATCGGCATTAATATGCACTATTCGCATTATAAAAATAAAGAGGACTTAATAGCAATTAATTTTTTTTTTTAACGGCAAATGTTTATTAAAATGTAAAATGTTTTTAAACTGAACAGTTTTTTTTTTTTAAGGTAAAAAAAGTGATTTCGAAAAAATGTTATCCGACTGTTTTTTCAGCACAGTATTTTACACTGCAGGGTAGGTACTGCAGTATAAATAGGTAGTCTAAAATATATAACGAATGTACATTATTATGTGACGATATCATTAAATGACGTAAAATTGTACGTACATTTTGTAAACCTAGTAATCAATATCTCTTTTGTTCGATTAAAAAAAAAAAAAAAAACCCCACACTTACAATACCTATGTTACAAAAACTAACAACTACATAATACAATAAGTAAACTAAAATTTAAATTTAAAAAAAAATGTTTCCATTAAAAGTAGGTACCTATCTCATATTGTATTAGTGGCATATACTTTTTTATTTTACTATTTCGTCACTAATTGAAGTTTTTTTTTCATCAGAATAACATTTTGCGACGATTACACGCAATACAAGACGTGGCCGTACATACATACTAGTATTGGTTGATTATTACAGTTTTATATCAGATGAACGACGCAAATTCAAAATCGATAAACAAAAATAATAAAATGACATTTCAATACTATTGGTTACTAAATTTAATGTTTATTCGACATTCTGTTCATTATACGTTCACAAGTTTAATTAAAATACGTAAAAATCGGTTTCAAGACGACTGAAAACGCGTAGATTCGATATCGAAACGACTGCATGTCACACATTATAATCGCATACAACGGTTCACGTAGGTTATTGATTTTGTGCAAAAAAAAAAAAAAAAAGGACAATAAGTTATAGTGGTGTACGATATTATAATCAGTTACAATGAAATACTATTCGTAGCGGGTGGTAGTTTTCCTGTAAAACTTGTGTTTCACTGTAAATATCTATTGCTTTTAGCAAGTAAAATAAAACATTCATGTTTGAATTAAAAAACTTTTAAAAGTTTCTCCGCAAATTAAAAATCACGGACTATATTATAGTTTCGAAGTGTTTTTGTTTTACATCGATATAAAATAGCGAGATGAATCCACACAAAATCCCATTTGGGATTGAGAAGATCAAACAACAATTTTCCTCTTCAAATAAATAACAGTATACGATAGCACGTGCCAAATTGGTTGGGTATAGGTATTAAAAATCCAGAAAAATATAGGTACCTATATAACGCGTTCATTACGAGTACTTTAATATTATTATAAAAAACGAGGCAAAATTAACAGCCAATATATTATAGAATTTTAGAATTCTATAGCAGTTTCTAACAGTTTTTAGAAGCGCTGTTTTGCCAAAAAATACATAATGACAACGAATAAAAAATAACGGTATAAAAACGTATATAAATTGTGTGAATCAATCTTTAAAAACTTTCATCCAAGTATGGGTAAATAAGTTGTTTGAAAATGCTCTATAAATCGTTCAAAAAACGTCGAAAATTGGTCCCGATTCCACATGAAAGAGCTCTTTTTAACGATAAGCAAAAATTTAAAATCATTCGGAAAAACTATCGAGATTTCAAAAAATGTTTTAAGTAAAGTACCACCTTTCTTCATTTTTTCAGGTGTTATGTACACGTATATAAATATATGATGTTCGTAAAGAAGTCTATTTAGTCTGGACGATTATAAGCGTCATATAACCTGTTTTTACTACAAACAAGTCCAAAATGTAAATTGGGTACCATTGTTTTGATGAATATAAGTTTACAGCTTAACACGAATAAGATAAGACACGATTCTAATTTTTTTTTTTTCATCAATAACAATAGTAAGTATTTTAATTTGAAGAAACAACATAAAAATAATTTAAAAAAAAACCAGCTAATTGGTTGGATTTGGACAACTTTGTCAACCGATGTGACCAGTGAAACAAGTTATAACTGAAAATGATGTTTTACCATACATGTAAACGATAAAAAAAGCGATTTATATATTTTCTATTAACATTCCTGCTTTCTATTACGTACATCAAACAAACAACATTTTTATGTTTCAATAACACATTTCTGAAACCTACCTTCAAATATATTGTTTTTTAATTAACTTCTGTGTGAAACATTATAGTGTTGTTTTTGAAAATATTGAATTTAAAATGAGTTTTTCGCAATCCTTGCAAAATCAAATAAAAACCAAACCATTAGAGTACTCAAATGATACAATGATAGTTTTGAGAGTGCAGAACGCTTCGGTATTATTTTCAAAACTGAATTTCAATCAATACTTATTGTATATACCTAAACGCAAGTTTTTAAAAATTCGTAAACGGCACAAACCGTCGCTGAAGAATACAGATCTAAATATTGTAAACTAGATAAAAAAAAAAGTTATGGTACATACGATTACTATTGATACGTTTATAATGGGTACATATTATTATGATATAGAGTATAAAATTATTAATATACACAGGAGAAAATTGAACTGTCTACGTTATGGCGAAAAGAAGAATACAAGCGACCAGCGATGAGATGTTATAATATGCGAGTTACGGCGGCTGAAGCGCGGACGAGCGGTGTTAAAATGGAAAAAGAAACCGAGACGTCTTTGAACTTTTTTTTAGAACCCGATCATAATTATTATGAGTAGCAATATGTTTTTTTTGGAATAACGTTTATGATGTTTATTTAAAAAAAAAAAAAATATATTATAACGTCAAAACGGTGGGAAAAATTGAATTCGGCCAAAAATTATTCCAAAAAACATATATTGTTACAATAGTTGCCGTTCGCGGTCCTCTTAAAACGTTCAAAGCTATACGTGTCCAGGAGTGATACGAGCGATTCTTTTAACGTCGCGCTCGATTCGTTGAGTAGTTCGAATTTTTTTTCGCACGTTTTTATTAAAATAATTATTCTGTGCGATAAAAACACCACACGTTTTATGTGAACGTTTATTTGAATGTTTCGGCAGCAGAAGATATGTAGTATAATAAAAAATTCGTCAAAAACACAACAAAGCGTCCGAAACGTTAAAAGAACACGATCACTCTCGTACAGACGTCACGTAGGTTAGTGTATTATCATAGAAAATCGATTCGGACAGAGATGCAGATAGCAGAGACGGTGACCGCGCGTGGTGATGGTCTGGCGGAGGTGACGGCGGCGATGCACGAAGGCGTCGCGTTACCTAGTGGCGTCAGCGGGGGTCGGAGGCGACAGGCCGGGCGACGAGTTGGTCCGGGGCGACGGTCCGGACCACGGCGGGAACCGGAACCCTCCGCCGTGCTGCCTGTTCCCGTTCTCCGGCGTCCGGTACGCGTCCAACTGGTGCGTGCACACCTGCGGCGACGGCCGTTGCTGGTTCTTGGCCTGTCGCAACGACCAGAACCTGGACCGGGGGCTGCTCCAGGACGGCGTCGTGAAGGGCCGCTGGTGAGGTGACGGCGACGGCGGCGGGGTGGCCGGTGGCGGAGACAGGCTGGGTGACCACACGGGCCACGACGGCGACCTGATTGTGTTTAATATCACCACGTGACAGTTACGTTTTGAGTTTTTCGAGAGTTGTCGGGGACTTTGCGCGGATTTCGGTTTTAAAACGGGATTGCTGACCGGGTCTCGGGTTATAACCGCGGAAAAACAAAACGGTTTTGTACGGGCGTTTTCATACGACTGCAGAACGGACACGCGCAGATTCAGTTTTCTATAATATTGTTAGTGTTTTTCACTTTGCACGAACGCAACACTTATGAATTTATAATATTCGGACGGATCGTACAGATGAGAGAAAGAACTGACAAAGTACAGTTATTTACCTTTGGGGCTGTCCACAAAGGACGTCACGCCTTAGGGGGGGGGGGGGGGGCCAAACGTGGCCATTTTTTAAAAAATTTGGCACTTTTATCACAAAAAAATTTGTGACAGGGGGGGGGGGGGTCAAAAATTGCCGGAAAAAGCGTGACATCCTTTATGGACAACCCCTTTGTCATATAAAAAAAAAAAATATAGTGGGCAAAATTAGTATATTACTGTCGTTATAGCTATATCGAAATAGAAAAATATGAATTCGGTAAGAATCGTTTCCAAGAACACTATATGATACTGAACTAAGACGTCGGCAAAACCCTGGATTGTTTATCCGGGCAAAATCATTTGACGAACCCAACTTAACGGACTTACCTGACCTGAGAGAACTTAAGATTTGTTTTCCCGTCCCCCCAAAAAAAACCCCGATTTCAACAATTTTTTAACCTATTTTGATTGTTCCTTAGAATCATGTTCCTGGAAACAATTTTTACTGAATAAAACTTTCTCGATTTTGATATAGCTTCCCGATTCGAGGGTTTCCGATAATACTATTAAAAGTATTTCTGCTCATAATCGCTTTAAAATTTAGTAAACAAGCGACACCAACGTTAACAAAACGAAAACAATGACCTGTTCAAAACTGTCTTCCATAACTATACTATAATTTACAATAGTGTTCGAGTGCTTTTTTTTTTTTCTATAGAATATTTTTGCTCGCACTCTTTCTCCTTCTTTTTTACAATAAAAAAATATCAGTTCGTAAACAAATAAATATTCCATTATACCATATCAATTCCACAAAACGGTAAAGTGCATACATAATAATTATTATTACGCCTTGCTCCAATTGGCAGTTAACACTAAACACGATTAGACATTCTCTCGTGCACGCGACGTAATTATTATATTCTACCTCATGTTTTTTATACCGTTCCAACACGAAGCGTATCACTATTATGAGTAAACTCTATGTATATGACGTACAAATAGTATACATGCAAATACCAATCTAATGTGTAGGACTGCAGTTTAAAACGATTATTTTTACAGCAACAAACTTGCAAATTAACATGAAATCGGGCCCATAAAAACTGAACATTTTTTTTTTTTTTTTTTAATTATTATACACAGTATTAGCATACTTTTTTTTTTACATTCATTCGTCGAATTGAAACTCGAAACTCTTGGAAATGCAGTTCTCGCGTACCTATATATGTTTTGTGTAATTTGAGAAAACTGAAATTTTCGAGAGTAACAACCATTCCTTATTATATAAATTCATTTTTAATGTTCGGTTATTTTTAACACGTAGAACAAAAACCATCGATGTTTATGAACCGGTGAATTCAAAACGTAAACGAAGACCGAGTTCTGTTGTAATCGAGGGATATGGAATTCGGTCTCAGAAAATGGTAAAAATAAGTATCGAGATAAGTATAAAGAACAAAAAATATGTGCATTAAAATTTCCTCAAAAGTCGAACCGTGTAGAAGTTTGTATAATACAACGACCATTCGTCGTCGATTGATTTATTTCTTTTCCTCTTATAATATCTTCAAACGTCGTTTATTCTCGCTGACAATACAGTATGTAAAAATCGTAAAGTTTGTCAGTTTCAATCGAGTATATACATTAAATACCGCAATTTGAAGGCCCTTCGTCGGCTGCGTAGACGCTACATACTTAAGGGAGCAACCGACATTTTTCTGTAGGTTTGCAAATGAAATCACGACGACACGAGGCATTATCTACATACATTTTCCCGCACGTTCAAAAGAAACGCATTCATTGCGGCTTATTACCTTAATCTCGGCACACGCCTACGATCAACATTGCATCAACACTTCACAAAATTTTTTGTTGGAATTATTTGTTTTCCGCCATACGGATATTTTTTACGCAGATTGGCCACATTATAACGTACCTAACAAAATATAGACTATAAAGTATTGAACATTGTCTCCATACAAAATACACTCCCATCAAACACACAAAAAAAATATTACCTAAGTTATAAGACCGCCGAGTTACGCAACTCACCCTGCTGCCCCGTTTCTTGCGGGCATTTTTCGAACTTATTTAGAGCTTCGAATATACCTCGATATGTACAAAATATTACAATGCGTCCACAACTTTTTAATATACACATTATCGCCCACTGTACACGATTGAAAAAGAGAAAAAAATACTTGAAAGTGTGATTTTTTTTTTTTTTTTTTTTACCGAACGTGTCCGCTGTCACCGGAACTGCTGTGTCTGGAGTGAGAGTTGTGAGAACTGGAACCCTTGCTGGTGTTGGAGGAGTTGCGGGAATGACCGGTGGAGTTGGTCGCGTGATTGGCAACGGCGGTGGCGGCGGAGGACGGAGCGGTGTTGTCGTGAGCCACATTCACAACGACGTCGTCTTCTTCTTGTTCCGAATGGTTCTGATTTGGTTCGGACGCGGCGTCCAGCTGTTTTTCTAAACCGCTTATGGATGGAATGTCTGCAAACGAGCATTGATATTAATGATATAAAAAAAAACAGAGATCAGTCTGGGTCGCGAGGGTAGTTTGACGGAGTAACGACTACACGCTTTGAGCGGGTCACTAGTTTAGAAAGTTGTGGTTTAAGCGCATCATTCTATATCTGTAAGCAACGATAAATCATCGCCTTCGAAAATACGATCTGAGCTAGATCTAGTTGTCCAGTATACCACCGTGGCAATAACAAATTTAACAATAAAAATTTTTATCAAATCTTTCCTATTTTAGTAGTATGTAAAAAAAGTTTCAGCTCGGCCCGATCTTTACTTTGGATGTTACGGTCGAAAAAATCTAAATCGATGCGCAAAAAACACGTTTCCCGTAATTATTTGTTCCCCCCCTCCGTAAGAAATACACGGCCGCCCGGAATGACGAGTTTTACGACAAAATAACAACTTAAAATCGGCTATAAACCAAAATCGTGTTATCTATTTTTCTAAATGTTTCAACCGCAAAAGAAAAACCATCTTGTTTAGATTGTAATAAGGTTTCGAGACTTAAACATAAAAACTAGAGGTTTTATGGAATAATAACCGCGTGAAATTCAAAAATTGTGAGTTCCATTATTCCCTTAAAAATGATCAAAATTGATCGAAATGTCAACTGTAAACTCGTTGGACTTTTCTTAATGACATATATAGATTTCAAGTCGAACATTTTCGAAAATTTGACCGTTTTCGTTATTTCCTCAAAACTCCAAAAGTAATCAAAATTTCAAAAATCATTTCAAAGAAAGTACCATCTCGGATCAATTATCTATCTTTTAAGGTATCATATGTTAAAATTCGAGCAGTTTTTATACCCTAAAAAGTGTTCACAGAGCACAAAAAAAACCCTCATTGTAGAAACAATACATTCTTCGCTTACGCTCAGAATCTAAAAAGAGTTCAGTCTGGGTCGCGTGGGTAGTTTGACGGAGTAAAGACTACGCTTTGGTTTGGAAATTGTGGTCCGAACATACTGTTTAATATCTGAAAGCGATTATAAATCATTTTATGATTTATCATCGTAACAATAAAATTGGTCATAAAGCTCCGAAAGTCGTGTCCACGTTAATAAAAAAAATATTAATTTAAATAACTTGTGAAAATGTTAACACCTACCTGGCCTACCAATAATAATGGTATCGGTTTCAATTCGATCGGACGAATACTCGTCACTCCAGCGGGCTTTTTAGTATAAATTTGTGTGTTTTCGGACTATTACTCGCAAAAAGTGTAATATTAAAAAATTCGTTCGGAATAAGATGTGATTTAAAGCCAAAATTTCAACTTTTTTGTGGTAATCGAAGTTAAGATCGGAGCAATCTTTCTACGCGAAAACGTCATCAGAAACCTGAAAATTTCAAATTTTTGCAGCAAGACTCTAAATTTGTTTTTGGGTTATTACTCAAAAAGTAGGCAAAATTTCAAAAAAAGCTTTAATCAAAGTACCACCGGAGTTCATAAACCTTTTAGAAGAGTTACTGATTTTTAAAATTGGAGCATTCCTTCTATACGAAAAGTTGTTGACAGAAAAAAAAAAAAATCATCATTGTAAAAACAATACATTACACTCGCTCGTCGCTCAGAATCTAAAATAATAATAAAAAAATGGTTATAAATTCATATACATCCGGTATATGTCATAACATTATGATGATATTATATTACGAGTAAACGGGCGGTGTAATATGTGGGGTGGTACAAGCGATGCTAAAATACGAGTAACAAACAATAGGTTGAAACGTGTCACCGTACTGTGCTGTGACGCTCACTGAACACGCCGACTATAATAATAATAGTATGTAAATGATCTTGTTCAAGAAAAAAAAAAAATTATTAAAAAATAACACGTTTTGTACAGTTTGACGTCCCTGCAAAACTCGTTTGACCCCGTGGATTTTCGACTGAAATAATAGATATATTGTTACGACTAAAAGAAAAAACGTTGACAAAAAAACACCACATACAGTGAATTCGGAACAGACACGAAGATTTTTTTTTTTTGAGGGGAACACAGGTGACAAGTAAAATTTCATAAAACACAAACGTAATACGAGGTATTGTATACAACGATACTTACACATCGGTCATCACAAGAACATTATTTTTATGTTTAATATTTTACAATACGGTGTATTATTGTACAGTCCAAGTGCGGATACAATGGGGGCACCTCCCGTACAAAAAAAAGTTTTTTTCTTATTTTTTTCGGTATTACTTTTTTGAAATTGAAAATTTTGCGTAAAGCGGTCGTTTACATAGTATTATATCAAACAACTATTTTACGACGCGCGACAGTTTTTCAAATAAGGTATGTTTTTGTGAAGAAAACAGACACACGCTGTTGTACAAAAAAGTATCCGTGTTACTGTACAAAATTATTTGATGTTAACTCGGTAAAAAAAAAAAACACTTTTAAAACTAATGACATGTTTTTCTCTTAAGTCTTCAAAATCATAAATTTTGTACAATCCTGTTTTCATACAACGAAAAAATCGATTGCGTGCAGATTTTTTTTTTTTTTTTAGTTAATCGCATACCAAAATGCTCGATTGTCTAAACGCAAGAAAATTAGTTAATTTGAAATTCTGTAAAGTTAAATAAACAAAAGACGACTCAAATAAAACTAAAATGGTGTCCTTCATTTGCCGTGTTTAATCTCATGGGAAAGGTAATAAAAACGACCGAAACAATAATTTTAATTTTCTCAAGTAAAACAGCTAGATAAGGCGTTCTGCGGATTTAGGTCAGAGAGTCGTATACACGGTAAAGTATTAAAAGTTGTGTTCAACGATAAAAAACATGAAATCTTACTGCCCACGTATTGTTAATACAATAATAATACAGGTAATTTTCAAAAATCAAAACTCAGAAAACGCAACTGAATTAGTGTGATGGTAATCTAGCTAAGAAGCCTAGATAATTCAGTCATGACTTATTAATTTTACGACATTTTATAGGTTTGTACACAATTTGGATAAAGACCAAAAACATTACGTAATATCATTGTTCCATATTATGGAGAAAAAACTTGATTTTGATGTAACATTATACCGGAAAACCCACGTCATTGCAAAATAATATTAAAACGGATTTTTTTTTTCGTTTGAACTATTTCGAGTTCACATTTGTTACACATTCTACAGCGACCAGGGACTGGAACCGTTACGAAAATAATCCATTCCGGAACCGGAAACTTTTCAATACGTGAAATCAAATCCAAAACCGAAACCAAACTTTTTTTTTTTAAATAGTACTGGAACCTCTCAACTGAATATCTTAAATCGCTTCTCGTACAATTTCAGGCAAAGAAACACAAAATAATACCGATTCCAGAACAATCACATCTCGAACACTTTAAACGGAACCGTAACCCTGATTTCATAAAAATCATGAACCGAGACCTAACCAAACAAAACCTATAAAATCAAAACGGTTCCAGTTCTTGAGTCTGCAACTACTGCATACCTGAAGGAAACAATGACCGTTTGTTGGGTAAACTTCCGAACCCGCTGCTGGGGTACTCGGTGTCTTCGCGTTGAGGGATATCTCCGTTGGTAATGGGTTTTTGATTTAAAGCAGACGTTGGCCTGAAATAAAACAGAAACAAATTAATTACTATTTATGTTCGTATAAAAAAACGATTGTAAAATACGACTCGGCGTTTTTTATTCTGAATATACGTAGAGGCGTTTCATTCTTCAGAAATCAGACAGACTATTAGATATACAGTAAGTAAGTACGTATATACTCAATTTTTACAAAATATCCACCGAAAAACGTGGATTTTTAAGTGGGTGATGATTCTTAAGCAGGTACTTACGTATAATACGATGTTTTGGGTTATACCTCTCTAACGAAAAAACTGCTGAATAGTGTGATCTTAGTCCGGAATAAATAAAAAATAGAAATCGACAAAACACTATAATATGTTTGAGCGAGAATGAAACGCGAATAAAAAATTTGACTGCGCCGAAAATTTGAACACAAAATCGCGGTAATAGTTATGGTACAAATCGATACGGCGCATTCCAATTTTTTAACTCAAACTTTCACAATGAATTTGAATTTAAACATAACATCGTCGAGACAACCTATATAGCCACCGGAGAAATGTCGAATACGAGTAATTTGATTAACACCGCAGGTATGATATATTTACCACCTGCGCGTGCCCCCACACTCCGTCGTCCGCATAGTAAATACGTGAAGCAGAATTTGGCACCATTTCGCGCTGAGATAACAGTTATGAACAATTATTATTATTATTATTATTATGTTAAAATAATGCACCAAAATCGCTGAATTCTAGACGGTCGAAATCAACGGTTTCGGTCGGAAGTTTTTTCAGCTAATCACATCATCACGAATCCACCGACGAGCCTCGGTCAAAAATTATAGCCTACGTACAACGTTTTTACAACGTTTGTATATAAGTTATATGTTTGTATATAATGCGTATTTCCGAGTCCATGGCACGCCTACAACATCGCGCTATGGTCTCTGTAATATTACGTTCACACGGATCGGAAACGGAATAGAGTTTAAACCGAAAACGCAACCGTTCCGCTTTGCTGGTCGTCGACTATCGCACAAAAAACTGATACCTATATACACACGTGTACGTAGGATTTAGAAATGCGGAAAAAGTTCTCCTGTCTCCAAAGGAATCGACGTAATTGTTTTTTTTTTTTTTTATAGAAAAGAAAAAAAAAATTCTACACCCAAATTTGATGCTAATTTTCTATTAAACTTTAAAAACGCAGAATTTTCAAAATCAAAGTTCAATGCGTTCAGCTGTAAGAGGCCTCTTGTATTTCAAAAAAAAAAAAAAAAATTCTAACCATTTTACGAGATGTAAGAGTTTTTTCGCGTATTCTTTAGGAAAAAACTGGCCTCGCTTCATCTGGAATGGCGAAAAAAAAAACCGGAGTCTATGGGGCGAATAGTTTACCTCCTAATGCGAATAAGTTGAAAAAAAATATTGACATTGGTCCCCGGTGTCGATCGGATCGAGTGGAGAGGGCTAAGTTTGCCCCTGTCCGGACAAAATAGATAGCGGCCGAACTTTCGCGGATTTCGAAAACATGGTTGCAAAATATCCACCGCAGGGTTTTTTAACAGGTTTTAACAAAACAAATCGTCGCGAAAAAAAGAACTGCGCTTACACTTTGAACAATATGTCGCCGGCCAACATGTTCATGGACACGGATATCCGGAGCATGGAGTTGTCCTGCCGGTGGTGCCGGGTGTCGTAACCTTCCAGCAGACAGCGCCTCGAGCTGAGTCCGGCGCCGGCCAGTTCGGCCAAGTTCACGTCGGTGAACCCGAGTTTTTGAAAACTGCGACCGCCTTTCAACTCCTGCAACACATTCGACCCGACCGCGGTTATATTAGCATATAGGACTCGGCTGCAACACGGACAGTGTTGACTAGGTTTTGTCCAATGGGATAAAATTGGACAGAACCGATCAAATAACCATCCGGACAAAATCATAATTTATCCGATTTAGCAAAATCACAATAAGATAAATAAATAAAACATAAACAGTATTTCTATGAATAAAATAGGTTTTATATATTATGATTTTTGTCCGTTTTGTCCGTAAAAGTGGACAAAAAAAAACAACAACCCTGAATACGGTCGATGTATAAGAAAACGACACTACACGTACTTTGCGAACGGATATCCGAAGGTTACAAGGGTCCAAAATCCCGGTGGACGCGTTAGCGCTCATCTTGCACACGAACTCGAATTTGGCGCCCCATCGGACCGCGTGATCTCGGACCTCTTCTCTGTAACACGCACGCGAAATGAGCTGGTTAATACAAACACGATAAAACAACAGTGCATAACAATAATAATATTTGGCACCTCTTATACAATGTAATAAACGCAAAACAAAAATGTACAAAGAGTGTGGCGGAAATGAGAATGCATTTAAACTAAAGAACGAATATGCATGAGGGCGGATAATTGGTTGGCGTTACATCAATATTCAAAAGTGGACAATACGAGAGAAAATATACAGACCGAGATGGTTTGGACACGTGGTACGCGAAAACTGGAGTAGTAAGAATGGTATTGAAAATGAACGTTGAAGGAAAAATAGGTATAGGAGGACCGAGGATGGAAACGAGGGCTGTTGATGTGTATGTGTAGGGGATGCGAATTATCGGGAAAAATGGATAGGACAAGGAAGGCCGGTCCCAAATAGTTGGAATGAAAGCGAAGAAGAGAAACTGTCTATAGTACAATATAGTATCTATTTAAACACTTGGCAATCTTCAATGTTGTATACCTGTAATAATGTGCAGCGGTCGTCTTAAAAACAGACGTTTGGCACACAAACTGAACCAATGACATAGCATAATCATCATTACATAAATGTTTATACATTTCTTTTAAAGATTCTGATTTTATTCAAACAATTATTCTATACCTCCTACCTACATAATTTAAAGCAAATATTGCATTATATATTATTATTTATTTTTATATTATATCACAATCTCATAATACGATTCGGTAATGTATATACATAGTTGATATAAACCATCACATGAAAATGTACAGTTTTAAAATGTATAATAGAATAAACGTGCACGATGAAAAAAATGTAAAGCGACTCCGCCGCTCTGGAATGGGTCACATGCAATGAGTGAGCCTGCATTGTTTTGGACGTGGTCTTTGGTTTTCAAGGTATAGTTTTACGTTCTATACATGAAATGTGTTGACAACAAATTGCTTACGAAAATTACGTTTCTGATTTGTAAATTTTAAATTTTTATATGGTTAAAAATGATAGAAATTTTTCTTAACTTTTATGACGTTTAGTTCGTTTTAACAATACGTGAAAATTTAAGGAATTTTGAATAATCGTTGAAAGAGTTATTGCTAAAAAAAAAAAGATTTAAAAGAAAGAAATAATAACGACAAAATGAAGTAAAAAAAAAAAAATATTTATATTAACCGATTAATTTGTTAACAGAAAAATATCATGATTTGAAGTTTTTGTAAAAATTTCTAGTCTTAAATATGAATACTATAATATGTTTTGTCAAACATGAAAACCTTGAAGTTCTATAAACATACCTCCAAGATTATATGAGATTTTTACGTTTAAATTTCATTCATTCCAATATGTTGTGAAAATTTCATAAAGTCCGAACAGTTTTTGGAGGGGTTATAATCAAAAACAAATAACGACAAATCAAAAACATAGCTATGTAGAAACTTTTTTATCAACCAAAATTGAGTATAAGTACCTATAACAATTTTTAACATTTTTCTACCGCACATAAGAAAATAAAAGTTCATGGTTGTCATATCATAGCTATGAAATTCAACATCGATTTTGATAATTCTAATTTATACATTTTTTCTCAAACACGCGTACTTATTGCAGATAAACGTGTATTACACTTTTGAATCGTTTGATATAATGTAAACAAAAAAAAATGCGAAGGCTCTTTCTCTGTACTGTTTCTCTTATACTATATAATGCGCTTACAGCAGTATAGAATATAACCAAGAGAAAACTTTAGTTGACATTTTGTCTCATTTTCACTTGCTGCAGTGTAATAATAAAATATTAGACGTACGCGTGTTTTTTTTTCTTTCGTCAAATCACTCACGTCAAACTTGTTTGTTATAGAGATGGCTATCGAACTAGACTTTCGATCGGACATTCCGCAAAATTCGAAAACGAAACGGCACACGTGTTGCTCGTTTGTTGGCTTCCAAACGTCGTGCGCGCGTGCAATATTATGTTTTTTTACGCGCTTTAGTCGAGAAAACGATGAAAGGAATTTAACGCCGACAAAATTGGCTCCCGTAGAATTCAGGGGAAAAAAAAAACGAAAATAAAAACCGTTCACTATGGCGAAATTTCGACGTTTGGACGGGTTCCAGTCAAAAAATATACACACAAAATCAAAACAACATGTTCAAACTAACCGTCGTCATTCAATCATTAAGTAAATGCGATAAATTGACAACGTAGTCTACTGCATCTTCAACCGTATAAACTATCCTATGGTTTGTTTATTTATTTTAGATTCCGAGCGAAGCAATCGATTTTACTAAGATGTTTTTTTTTTTTTTGTCTGTGACATAAATAATGCCATGAGTATTGTTCATTCGATCTTAACGGTCGATACATTTTCTGACGCAAGCCCAACGATATAATCTTTGGTGCATTGTATTTAAAGTTTTGTCAACATTTTTAATTCCAAAAAAGTTATAGCCAAAAACCAAAAAAAAAACTTCAAAAAAATCATAACATTTATAACAAACAAAAATGAAAAAAAATTCAAAAAATAAAAATAATTATAAACAATTGTCATCAGGACTTATAGATTTAGATAAAAATTGTGTTTGAAAATAGGATGTAGTATAAAAATAAATCAACAAGTAGGTTAGGTTAACTTCAAAAATTGTTAATTGTTAGCTAACGAAAGAACTCCGGGGAAAAATGATGCGAAACTATGGTTATTAATGGAAAACGAAACGTAAACAATAAATGTTTTGACCTTATACTACGATAATAATTGAAACTAAAACCAATCATTGAGAGTAATTTGGAGGAATCGATATTACCATTCAATATCAATCATACGGGAACATCAAATCTGCAACTTTTCTTCTTAATGCACACAAAGTCATCCCCAAAAGCGCTACTTGTAAATAATAAGAGTCAATAGACACAATTAACTTACTACCAATTAATGTCATAAATTTATACTATGCATTTTCAACCTGTTTAATACAAGAATCCTAGGTTGGTGACAAAACTATTGACCAAAATGAATAGTATAATAGTTTCAACGAGTAAATATATTTTTTAAATTTTTAGTCTTCCTATATAAATGAAACTTAACATTTTAAAAGCTTTATTTGTAAACAAATATTTATGTGTAAAGAAAAAGACAAAATTCCTTTCAAATAATATCCCTAAATCTCTAACAGAATAATGACTTTCGATATATATGTGTATCTTGGATAAATTCATAACGTAATCTAAATCTTAAACTATTAAACAATAATGAGTCATAATAACAAAAAAAAAAAAAATGTTGATTAGCATACGCGTAATTACTTTAATATGGTGTGTACCGTAACACAATAATTGTATAAAATCGTTTTTAAATACTGGGAAACTGTGTAAATTATAAACTTATAGTATAAGCTACTTGTAGTTAAATATAAAATCAAAAACCGTATCAAGACACATAAATGCAGTATGCTTTAAAATGCGATTTAACAAAAAAAATAAAACACATAGATAGACGACTGCCTGTTTTTGTGAAGTCGACTAACATAATATTAATTTAGTAAAAACTTCAAATGCATGTAAAATATATAAAACAATATTAGTGAGGCAGCGGTACCTTTTAAATACATATAGGGTATACACACAACGAAACGAAACAATAATTATACTCGCATATGTTTTCGTTTTAGTAACAATTGAATACGTATTACTCACCAAATAATTCGCCAATACGAGTAGAATAGAACCAATAATTAGGGTAATTAGATTATATTAAAAAATGAATCCATTTAAAAGCATTCATCGGGAAAAACAAACGTATTCAAACGAGAAACGAACTCTCAAAAACAAACATTACCACTCGTAAACTCAGACTTTTGGTGAACAAAAACGGACAAATAGTACCTAGAACGAGTTAAAATAGAATCGATTGTAGTTTTCGACGACAAATCTTAAATAATAGTGAAAAAAACTAATCATAATTTGTATGCCAACCTAATAATTTAATGAACACGGTCGTAATTATACTTCTATAGGATGTTTGTACATCCGCATTTAACTTCTAAAATCTAATGCAAAAATCAATATCGTCGTCGAAATTTTTTTAAGTACTCTTATTATTTTCCTGTTTGAATTGAAATACAGGTAGGTATTAAAAATTTGTTTTTACTGTTCAAAATCAATGTGTTATGTATAAAGTGATGAGGTTAGGTTAGTGTTAAGCACATTCCTGATTTTGAGTTTTAACTCCATTAACGATGTCAACCAAGTGCCAGTGTCATCAAACAAAGTATTCAGAATATTGTTTTGCGCTATGTTTATTTAACGCAGGTAGTTTATTATAAAAATGAACATTTAGGTCACGCAAGTACAACCGAATTCGCCTTGAGTTATCGCTCTCAGTTTGATTGTAATATGTATTGCGCAATACTTTGCACCTACACCAAAAGAATATAATCATATAGTAAATGAGTCAATGGTTGAACTCGTTACGCGGCAAACGGCGATATTAAGTTGTAGAAAATAGATAAAAATGTATGTCCGTCATAAACGACGAATAATGATGTCAAAATGACTATACTTATACTGCTCGTGGTGCGTTTGAATGTAAATTTGTACGAACTCGTAATAATATTCATCTCGGTTACAAAGCTTATTAACTGAATTGCGAAGCTAAAGATAAGTAGTTACCAGCTGCAGGGACATAGGAGCGATTCAGGGGAGTGCTAGGGGGGGTAGCCATCCCTGAGACCTATCTCAGAGACGCCCAACACAAACTAGCACTGAAAAATTTTCGTTTCAGCTATCCAAATCGCGCACACGAACAGAGCACGACCCTTCCCATTAACTTAATTATTATTATATAATATGAGAAAAAAGTACTACGTGTTTTTCTTTTTTCCCCAAATTTCGGTCTTTGAGAACTTTAAAAATGCATTACACGACATTGTAATATATAACATAACATTTATACTTTGAACAACACTTAATATAAAACATTATTGGAAACATTTACTACGGTCAACTCTCGGGTCACATCTATCGCATCCGTATACGAAACTTCAGTGTCCACGTGTATTTTCGCACTCAAAGCGTTACAAATGTATTCGTTCTAGTTGGTGTACCTCAACGTTTGGGTTATATAATAATAAAAGTAAACAACGACGCATGTCCGTATCAAAACGCACACCAAAAATATAAATACAGAGTGTTTCAAAAATATTTGACAGTTTTTTACGCTGCGAGTAAACAATCTTTCCGTACAAACCTGTACCTAATCCTGTACACAGTATAGGAGGAGCACTAACGTGTCCGTTGTAAATAACAAATACAACGTAAGGAAATGGTATACACGATATTACAATCCGTGTAGGTATACCTTATGGTTTTTTTTTTTTTCTGATTAAAGAGACCTACCTAGGCGGCCAGTGTATGTGGTCAATGTCATATTTTTTATTTTTTGTACATTTATAATGCTCCTTTTTCGGTTTTGGGTTTGTGTGCGTAGATAAATGTAAAAAAATAAAAACGTATCGCACCACCACCAAGGACGCATTCGGAATATAGTTTCGGTAATGGTATTGTTTTCAAGTGTGTATATTATGTAATACTATAGTCAGATTTACGAATCGAATTAAACAAGGATGAAAATATTACATACATACATTGCCCGGTATGAAAATGCAGCACGCGTTCAACTGCAGACGTTCGAAATTCATAATTATTATTAGAAAGGAATACTATCATAAAAACAATAATAATGACATTATAAAACACTGCGATCTTGTATCACACGCGTTTAGTTTTAATCTGTTGTTTATAATACCATAATAACCAAAATCGTTTACCGTCATGAGAAACGTGTTTATAACGACAAAAAGAATATTTTGTATAGTTCGACGAAACTGCATTGAATCGTGTTTCACGTAGTTAAATGTTTTCATTTCAAAACTCAGTTTTAAATTTACATTCTAATAATATTTTAGGTAAATTGCAACGTTACATTGAAACTAGTAGCCTATAAGAACATTGAACGTAGAATTATGGTTATGCGGTGTGTAGGTGTTTTTTAAAATGTCCTCCCGATAAAATTTTATTTCATTTGTATACTAAAAAAAAAAAACTATCATTTACTGGAAATAGTATATTTTAAACGCCATCAAACGTTTTCGTATGTTATTACAATCATGGCGAGTAAAAACAACCTTCATATTATATGTTCTTTTTTTTTATTCAAGGAAACTACAATTATTTTACGGTTAGGTACGTATTATTTATTTACGGACAAAACAATATTAATTTTTCTAAAGGCGTATAACGTCATTGAGTGTGTTAATGCGGATGATATGACCATTTATAACGAATTTATTGTGCTATACTTACAGTTTGGTCAATTTAGAGACTACAAAAAAAAATATTTTATAACTCCAGTTACAATAGGAATAGTTGGTACCTACATAGTACGTATTATATGTTTTGTTTGTAAAATATATATTAATCGGTAGAATAAAAAAAGCTCTTGAACTAATAATTAGTTATAAAATAACAAATAAAATAGGAAACCCACTCTGTACGTGGGTGAAATTTCAGGCTTCTTCTAACATTATTTAGCTTATAAAATGTATAATAGAATCATATACGTACATACTATTGTATAAATACGAAAGTGTGTTGGTTTGTTTCACGGAGCAACATGATTTTTGAGACATATTTTAGAGGGTAAAGGGTGACATAAGCTACTTTTTTTCTCGAGAAAATTGTGAAACGGGGGTAAAAAGGGGGCACGATTTATACATTATAAAAGGCAAAAATGACCGAAAAAATGACAGAATAACTGATCTATCAGCTACCAGCTCAAACCATTGGACTAGAGCCAGTACGACGACGTAGGCAACCGCTGAGAAAGGAATTTTGAATTAAAAACCCACTAAGGAAGTTAAAAGAAGGAATGAGGTGAAATTGAAAAATCGTGATGGTTAAAATAGGTTCAGTTTGATGTTTTGCCTGAAAATGTCAAAATAATTTGAACGCTTGCATTACACACATGTTGAAAACTTGTGAAGATTTTGTGAAAAAACTTTGAATAATTAATTAAAGAGTGATTACTGCAACTGAGTATATTATTGAAGAAGTTATCGTGGTTTCAATGGAGAAAAAAAACTTGTAAAGAAAAGCGCCGCACATCATATTATATGTAAAAACCAATTCATTCTTCGCAACACATCTAAAACATTAATGTTACCTAGGTCCATATTACCTATTTTATTATTCTAATTTTTTTGTGGCCAAGCAAAGAGTAAATAGGTACCTAATACTTTATTCAAACTTTTTGAACGCAATAAATAATAAGACAACAGTTTGTATGAGCAACTACTGACAAGCATTTAGAGCTCAAAATGTCGAACAAAAAAAAAAGAAAATATTATACTCTCTACCCACGAAATTTGGCGACCACCGGTGAAATTGTCTAATATAATAAATACACACAACCGTGGCGTGTAAACACCCAAGTCTGCACTGGTTATAATTTATAACTTACGCCTATTATACCAAGTATTAAATTGCACGTTTCCTCTGAGGCTGAATTGCAATCGGATCCAGTACGACACGAAGACCAAATGGATTATTAAACGTAAAAAAATAGACGCAATTAATTCCCATTTGCGCTTGTTTTATCGACGCAGCTGCAGTCGTGCAAAACACACGTCGTCCGTTCGCACGCGAATAAACAAGTCAAAAGTAGATACGTCAAAAGAGGATCACTGGGGAAACACGGAGGAGAACGTTTCGTTCTCATTCCTTCCCATTCCTTCCCGTTTCCCATCTTCAAAATTAAAAATAATATAATGACTAAGGCTGGGCATTAACGCGTTAAAAGTTAAAATAGAGTTAAATAAATTTTAGCTAAGTTAATTAACTCGTTAACTTTGTTTTTTTTTTTTTTTTTAATTCAAAAAAAAAATTATCTATTTGAGTTTATCTGTAATCATACTATAGAAGAAAAAAAAACAGTGTAAATTATAAATAGCTATGAAATATTGTTTTTATCTTTTTTCGTTAGTTAACTTTTTAATGAATTTTAATTAACTTAACTTAACGAGTTAAGAAAAGTTGTCGAAAAGTTTCCCAGCCTTGATAATGACTACTTATAACTGTTCTCATACGTCACATTTTTGTTTTTACTTTATTACGTTACATTTGTATATTTCTACAATCCGTTGCAAAACCCGACTACCCGACCTGAAAAGTTTGGACGGATCTTTGTTTTGAGATGGGGAGTTTGAGCGTGGCGAGTTAAATATACAAACGAAACAAACATTATTTACGAAAAAAAACGATTTGAGTGAGAAGCGTAGGTTACTGATGCTTTTTAATACTAATACAAAACTACCGTTATAATAAAAAAAATTTTAACAAAATATAAATAGTTAAATTCAAAAAATTATAATCTAATAATATACTTAATAAAAAACTTTTAAAACAATTAACGGTTACACGGGGGATATTTACAATCCTCGAGAACACAAAACGCAATTAAATAAAAGCCGGAATCACTCTAGGTCGAGTGGGTAGATGCTGTGGGTTAGGTTAGTCATTAAAAATTGCTTACGAAAATAACGATTCTGAGTGAGCTCAGTGACTCGAATAAAGAAATGGAGAGCATAGAGAAATAAAGAATAATTAGTCACAAAGTTTAGTTTAGTTTATTAATTTAAATAACGTGTGAAAAATTCAAAACATTTTGACGATTATTTTAAGTTATTACGTTTTTAGTATCAATTTTACAACAAATCGTAATTTCATTGTTATAATCAAAATAACATCGTTTTTCAATACTTTTTTTGTACGCGTTCGGAATCAATTGGGCAAATTATTTTTAAATTTTTTTATTTAGATAGCAAATTTTGTTTTACATAAAATATTTAATTTTCAAATCTTAAATAACGAATGTATGTGAGTTACAAATTTTTTTCCAATTTTCAAAGATTTTCCTACTTAAAACCACTAAATATATAAAAATTGAGACTACGGATTTTCAAATTTTTTTAGGAATATTTACTAACCTTATATTAAATTAACAAAATTTTTTGTGGACAGTTAAATTTTTATCGAACAAAAATTACAAAAATTTCAAAGTTCTAAACTCTACTCAAAAATTTTCGAAATTTAAATTTGTATCAGACCTGTAACTAACTAATTTCAATGTTATGTGATAGTTTCAGATTATTCCAATCATTATTGTGGAAGTTATGGCCAAAAATCTAAATCGAATACGTCAAAAACACGTTGGCTGTAATTTTTAACTTTTTTTCGTTAATTTTTGCTTATTTTTTTGTTGTAACTTTTTAATTTTTTTACGCTTAAATCTATGGCCCCCTTAAAGTACCATCTGTGTCCTTATACCTAGCATTGGAGGTACTGATATTAAAAATCGGAACATTATTGAAGAAGTTATGTGAATACATAGTTAAAAAAAAAAAAAATAAAAATCACACATCATGTAAAACATCATGTTACACTCAAAACCTAAAACGTATTAAGAAAAATATGCCTTATCTAATTATTTTCAACAAAACACCTATACGCGTGTTGTAAATTATTCTTAGACCTTATAGAGTAGTAGTATATCTTATCGAATTGTATATGTACTTTAGTTATTCGTATTTGTACTCTATCACACAAAAAGTTCCCTTCAAAAATGTTGTAAAAATGTTGGGTACAAAATTTTTTCCTGATAAAATAACTGAAGTGGGTATCTGATATAATATTATAAAACAAATGTTTTCAGTTTTTTAAAAAATTTAATTTAACTGCTTTCAAAATTATACGTGCGTATAAATATTGTATTAAAATTCAAAACTTTTTATTTTTGATTAACTAAAATCATCAAACGAAATTTCAAAGTTGTTAATTTTGAATATAAACTAAAGATGCGGGCGGTTATGTAAAATAAACGGATGCGATTTTGTATACCACCTAACTACCCTTAAAAATGTATCAACCGATTTCGGATTTCTCTTAATGCCAAAGTTCACAATACCTGGAGTTTCCAAAATTATTCTTTATAGTTTATAATATTCATTTAAAATCAAATCTTGAAGTTGATTTTTAAGTTTAAAACATAAAAATCATACACATGATTAAAATTGCTGTTCTCCGACCTTTGTAAAAATATCTAAACAATTGATACAATTTTCTACAGTGTAGCCCGAAAAAAATAGACACTTTTTTGTTATAACGTAGAAAATCGTTTATACGGTACCGCCCGAAATTTGTATACCTGCATCCAACTGCGATTTAAAATATTGCAATTGATTACACTAATACAGATGATATATTAACGTAGAAATTTACATCTAGAAATTTCCAATTTTTTCGTGATAACCTAACCCCTCCTAAATTAACCTATCAAAAAAATAAAAATCAAAGTTTTAATTTGATTTTTACTTAATGCAAAATTCTGGATTAATCCTGTTTTCCTGCAGTTGGGTGTACAATATATAAACGCAATTTCAATTTGAATCAAGTGAGAAGTCTTAATTTGATTTGTCAAAAGTTCTACTTTAAAACTACGTGTTACAACTGCCGCACTGTACTAGTCATTTAGTTAGGCCGTCACTACAAAAGACAACAAAAATGAATGCACGATGAATTTTAAAAAACTATTAGTTGTAGAGCAAAGTTTCCAATTTTGTTCTTAGAAATAAATACTACTTGTATTTTCAAACATCGTAACTCATGTCCACGCATCTTTGTATGATAATCAATGACTTCCTTGCTTTGCTCAGAATATTGGGCATATCAAATAATAATTGTACATTATTGCTTAATGTTTAACTAAATGACTACTAATCATGCACATTATAACTAAAACAATCAATTATCTAACGCAATGAACTTTTTTTTTTTTTTTTAGTTAAATTACGTTGTACATTGATACCAGCAGTAAGATTTACAAAATAAAACATTAATAGCTATATGTATATTATTTCAAGAGTACATACGTATAGGTACATACAATTATTTTTACCAAATAATGTTTATGTCTATCATGCAACATTGGAAGGTCTACTCATTCTTATCTACTTATTAAATTGTTTCAAAAGATTATAAAACTGTAATTCTAATCAAAACACTAAACATATTCATTATTACTTAGATTTTTTATGTTGTACACTAATATTTTTATAGAATTAGAATAATAAAATAAGATTTACTATAAAGTATAAACCTATAGTAACAAACTCAAAAAAATTTTTATAGTTTAACTTTTATTTTAAAAAGCAGATGCGCATTTCAACCACAATGTCATCAGTGCACACACAGACAGAGTCTGTGTTTGCACTTATGATGATGACATTGTTGTCAAAATGCGCATTTGGTTTTATAAAATAAAAATGTAATTATTTAATATGTTTTGAGTGTTTTATTTCCAATCAAATAAGTTTTCAGTTTAAAACTATAATCCTATATAGACTTTATAAACAAAGAATGAGAGTATATATGTATGCTAAACAATAATTGTTACTGTTAGAAACAATTATAGAATATTTAATGAACTGAGTACTTACTCCAATTAAAATAATAACTAAACATATATTGGTTTTAGACAATACCCTCATAATAGCATCTGACACAAGAATCAGTTAAATTTTTATCATCTTAAAAAAAAAACAAACCAGACACCATTTACTAAATTTGGTAAAATTTGTATCAATTTTATTAGGTAGTCTAAACTTATTTAAAAAATAACAGAGTTAAAAAAATTTCCAAAATAACATTTTTGTAATCATAATAGGGAACAAATATTTTTTATGATTTCCAACATCCAAAATGGATAGGATTAAAAACTATTTTGATGAAAACAAAATTAAAAGGAATACTTTAAACTTCAATTTGAAAAAATAAATTTACAGGTATACACAAAATGAAGTTTATTTATTGTACTATAATAGATATGCTTGGCTAATAATAAAAAAAATTTAATATGTAAGACATATGTGTTTGCATGATTTAAAATTAATTCTAGAGAAGTGCACTAGTGTCTTACACACTGATTTGATGTGATAATTTCTCTAACACATTATTAATAGGTACTTATACATTTTGATTTTGAATAAAAAGTTAACCAAAATAGTAAAAATTAAAAAATTTGAATGATTTATAGGTACATAATTTTTTAGGCAATAGCATTTTGGTTTATAATCAACAACTTTGAACTAACAAAATATGTTTTGCACAATAACAAATTGTTAATTAAAGTTGATTATGATTTTAAATCAAAAATACAAATTTTAACAGACAAAATAATTAGGCGTGTACTTAATGAAGTTCTAAATATTTTAGAAAACCTAACTAGGACAATGTTACCAATGACTTTAACCTAACTGTAATTTTGGTTTCAATATTAGAATTTTAGAAAATACTAATGAGACTAAAATGTTAAAATCTATATGCCTAGTGTACTTTTAAATATTGTCTCTGAATGTAATAGGTAGGAATAGACAAAAATGATATTAATAGTAATTAGGACTTGAGAAACTCGAGCTTTCCATAAAAACATCCTCAACCATTTTCATATAATGTTTGTGTCCATGATCTACAAATTAATCTCTGTATTAATATAAAAAAAATTATGTCAAAACAAAGAACTTACTAAAATGTCCGCTTAAATGTAAGTTATTAAATGTAAATTAAATTATCTTTATCAATTTTAAACAACAGTAATACGATCAATTACATGTTCTATCAAACAAAGATGAACTGTCTAGCTAATATGTTTTAATTGAGTAGCAATCTATACTGTTAACCATATAGGTAACTAGATAAAAGTTTTACACTAATGCCAGATTCATACTTGTATTGTTTAGCTATCAGCTAATAACATGTACCAGCAACAAACGGTTATTATTGTAATTTCATGAATACCACATCAATTTACAATCCAATTTTTTGTAATAAGTTGAAGATTTGAATTTTGAATAACTATACAAATACATGAAATGTACATTCAAATTTAAAAACAACTAAATGAAATTCAATATAAATCTGCACAACCAAGTTGGAAACTTAGAACTCGCTTGGAACTAAAGAAATAATAATTATTGTTAAAAATTATAATAAAAAATACTTATAGATGTTTATAAAAAAAACAAAATGTTTAGTTTTTAAGCCAGTTTTTCAGAAAATATGAAAATAAAAATGATACCAGATGGCCGCCTATTAGCTACTACATAGTAAATAATACTAAGGAGATACCCAGTGCTGAAAATTTAATTCAGATAGTACACTAAAATATCTACTCGACAAGTTGTCAAGATACCCACTACCTAGGTACTTATAGATATACTTATAGATGCCAATCAGTTACAATACACAGTGCACGTCAAACTTTAATAACTACTGGTGATCATCATAATAGATAGTATACTGAGGTAATACGAAGGTAAGCAACGCGGGTAGATCAAAAGAAAAACTGTATAGGAAGACAAACAAATAAAAAAAAAAAACATTACCTAGAAGAGGTATCGCTAAAATTCCCTCCATCCAGTAAACGGACTTTGGCAAATAACACAGCGTTGACGAATGGCACGGCCGTTAAGTCTTCTAGGCAAAGATTAACAGTGAACTTGTATCGCTTCTTCTTCACCATGAACGACATTTTGACACCTGTGAACATTATTGGGTGATGTCATCGAATGAAAAAACATATCGTCAAGTACCCAACTTCAGACGTTACTCAAATCTGTGGCGGGCGTGTGAGCCGCAAGAAAAAATAATTAAGCGGCAACAAACGCGGTCAAACATTGTGTGTGACCAACAATGAAAGGGCGGTCGGTACGAATAAGTCGATCAATACCTCCTAATATCCGTTCGATAGCGAATTTATGGTCCAGTGGCGTGGGCATCGGGGGAGGTCGCAAAGGAAACATGAACTTTTGGGCGCCAAATTCGGTACCGCCCCGGGGCACTGTGGTCGCAAGCTACGCCACTGATTCGCGCGCACGTGCCTTACCCAGAGAAGTGTCGGTGTTGTTGGAGATCTACTCGTCGAGCAGCGTAGAGTTCATATTTTCTGTGTCGGCGGCCGGACGAGACGAGCGCGCGTCCGACCTGGTAAAAAAAATTAAACGGTAGAAAGGAAAAAAAAAATGTATTTCACCCGGACGCCTTGCGCATGATCTACGAAAATATCATCGCCAGAACATGGTATGATATCCGCGAACAGACCGAAATCAGCCCCGATATCGTTACGAAACGCCGCTGCCGTTCGACCGACGACGGGACGGCGACGTGCGACGACGGGTACACGTCGCGTGCATGATACACGACGGTATCGCGGCCGATTGAAATCCCTGCGACAACGATAATTTATTATTATCGCTGTCCAAAACAACGACAAGAAGGAACACGTCGACGACGGCGCGATATCAGACGACGATATCGGAGGGACGGCAAAACGACAGGGACGCGACGACGTCCTGAACCGATCCGTCCGATAATCTGACTGGTTCGCGGGCCGCACTGACGAGCGACGAGCTGCTGCTGCTGCAGGCTGACATCGTCGCCGACCCCGGAGCCGTCATCTGTTTTTAACGACGCGCAGCGCGCTCTACCGCTTCCGCGGGTAATCGCTGCGGCGAAAACGTCGGAAGCCGATGTCGACGGTCGCGAATTTTGCACCGTTTTATTTCATAATATCGTTACACGTATTTTAAACTTGTTAATGGATCCAAAATATCATCGTGTGTTGATTTACCACGATTTCGCGCCCCGCCGCCGATACGATTAGGAAATCGAACGGTGCAACAAAAAAAAAATTGCGAAACATTTTGAAGGCGTAAAAAAATAGAAAAAACGAAACGAAGTCAAAACCGGTAAGAACTGTCCAAATTTTAAAATTTGTACGGTCCAGATTTTTAAACGCTACCGTTTGGGGAACCTGACCGCACCGTGCTGACTTGACTGAATTAATAATAACTGTTTGAAAGATCGAATGTTTGTGTGTTTAAGCGTAGTAGGTATGTTAATAAAGATGTTCTTTTTTTTTAAATTTGACCATTTTTTTTTTTTTCCAAATGTTTCTCTCGCATCTTTAATCCACTTCTTTTTGACTGTACGTAAAATCATAAACGTATAATACGTGTGTTAACGTCCACCGTAATTGCACGTATGCAGCGTAATTAAAACTTTAAAGTTTTTAAAGACGTATTAAGTTTAGATTTTTTTTCATTATTTTCCCAAATTCCTGGAGTACATAACTATAGAAATCGAAAAAAAAAAAATTTGGGAATGAAGGGTAATCACTAATATAGGTGTATATTTTAATTATATATATATATTGTTACATTAATACCCAATACAAATTATAAATAACGTGGTATTATAACATCGCAACATTCATAACGTTGCCTTTCAATTATTCTAAAATCGTGTTAATTTAATATTAATTATTGACACAACATTTACACATTGTTAAAAATATAGTGTTTACTATTAATGTTTGTATAGACTAATTTTGTAACAATAATCTACTATACGACGTTATCATCTGGTTCAAAAACCTTATTATTTAATGTTCGACAGACCTTATATTTAAACAATTTACAACGACTTCTAACAGGATGGATACAACTTAGCAGAAAATAAATAAATACAATTATTGAAGCCCATAAAATTAGTGTTCTTTAAAGTAATAAGTCTTCTAAAAAGTATCTTTCGTCTTTATTGAAGGGCGTCATTCGAAAATCCGTGAGACATTGTCTCATGAAATTATAATACATTTGTGCCACTATACTTAGGGCAGTGTCAACACAATCGACGAGAAAATTATTTTACTAAAACTTCAAATAAATACTGTGGACTAGGACGGTTTCGAGATGTTGTTTTGTGTGTGTTATTTTTGACAGACGACAAAAGGTGAGACACTGATGTGGGTATAGTCAATTTTTGCTAGTTCTAATTTTTACAAAATTAATCACCAAAAGATAGTTAATAACTAAACATTTGTTTTTAACTGTACCAGAAACACCTTAAAGTACCTGTGTAAAAATAAAAATGTATGCATCGGTTTAATACATTAGTAGAGGTACCTTAATATTATATATTATTTATTCAATGACTTATGTAGGTATGTTTCAAAAGTTATGATGCAAAAACGAAAAAGTTAAAATTTCCGTTATGATCAAAATGAGTTGAAATTTTAAATCACAGTTAAAATAGTTTCAATTTGAAATCGTACCCAGCTATCTAATCAATTTTGAAAAAATTTTCAACGATTAGAATAATTTTGAAATCATCGAGTTTGTCACTTTTTGAAGTTATATTGTCCGATAAAACATTTTGCTTTTAGTTCAGAGTCCTAAAAATGTAATACAATCTAAACAACATACTCGTATGTATTACTAATTGTACCGTACTACGTACCTAATAATAAACATTAAAACAAGATTAAAAAACATTGATTACTTTCGTGTCATCGTTTAGTGGGCAATCATTCTCCAATCGTGCCTTGCTTTAATTGTTAATTTCACGCGAAATTCATAATGTATGGTTACAATTTACATGTACACCAAAAATCTACGTTTATATGAACAAAATGACTTATATAATTAAAAACTCAGAGTGATTCATAAACGATTTTCTACGAATTTAAGTGATTGCCCAACGATCTATTTGTTCAAGTACTGTATTCAGACTCCGGTCTCCGATTTATAAATACTTATAGTTATTTAAAACTATTCGTGAAAACCGCAGATGTTTGAGCTCAGTGGTACACGGAAATTCTCACCCTAAATAATTTATATTATATTTATAGTATATAATATAGACAACTAATAATAGCCCAGGTACCTATAATATTTGTTAAAAATATACTTAACTTACTGGTTACTACATAAAAAATCACGGCTATAAAAGTAAGGTTACTTACAATTTTACAAAGCGTACAACCCATTTATTTTAATCGTTCAACCATCAAAACAACAAAGATGTAAAAAAATTGACAGTAATTTTTATTTTAAAGCAAAAATACATCATATTAATAAAATATTGATAGTCAGAATATATATTATATTAACGAAAAAACTGAAAGTAATTGTAAGGGCTTACATGTATGTATTTAATGTAACTGGTTTAGTATTATTGTTTACAAACGTTATTTTACAACTGAAAAAAACAAAATATTTCAATTGAAAATCGGATAAGACCTACAACCCTATAGATGTATTATATTAGTTTATGAAACGCGTCTTAAACCATATTTACATTTACATAAATCCAGTGCGACGAAGACCCTTAAAGAGATAAAAAGCGTCATATGTTTATCCAAAAATACGACTTTTAAAATTAAATTATTTTATTAGTTTATTTTGTCGCCGATTTCATTATTTTATGTATCTCCATGGGTCTTGTATCGCAGTAGCTGTACGCATCGGAACACTCCTCGTACACGAAACAGGACCACTGCAGCGCACAGGTTGATCACCAATTTTTTGTGAGAATTCGGAAGCTGAATACCAATATTATACATGTATAAAAACTGAAAAAAAATGTTTGGCTACTCAATTACTTTTTTTATTACTTTATAATCAGAAATTCGTAGTACGTTCCAGACAAAATTTTTAATTTAATGAAACAGATGTCGGTTAAAAAAAACACCCGTTATACAGTTACGGTGCCCAATTTTTTTTTTTATTAAAAAAATATACAATAAAAAACAATTAGATACAATAAAATAGTCGTCGATATGTACATAATATACACCGTGCACTGCACAGCATCCTGGTATTGCACTGCATACCGCGTTTTTTCTATATATCGTCTGCGGAATAATCGTGATTCGCTGAGGTCGTTGAACTCAACAATCGTGTTTTGTTTGTCCATCACCTATCGGCATGTATGTATGTATGTATAAAAATTGTTTTATCGTTCTATTTGTTCGCGGTACAGCTGGTACCCCCGTGGTGTGCAGAGAAAGGCAACATTTGAAATTTTGCCTGTTTTTCGAGTTACGAAAATTGGAAAAATCGAAATTTCTTAATCCGCTTCCACATGCGAAATTCGGGGGTTAGTCTTAAGCTCTATAATACAGTGTAAATATAATATGAATCTCCATTTGACAAATCCACAAAGTGCTTTGTCATCGTGTTACTTCTTGTTTACGTACGACCAACACTGGTGAACTATATACGTGTATAAGATAATAATCTATATATATACGTATAAGAAACCGCCCCAATTACCACTCATCAACGCCCAGAGAAAATCGCTGGGTCTAGAGACTTGAAATTTTGTACAGAGGTTCCTTAAGCAATGTAGGGGCGCACTAAGAAAGGGTATTTCAAAATTTGACCTCAAAAGGGGTGAAAATGGGGTTCAACACTTTATACATCGATCTATGCACGGTCTAGAGACTTAAAATTTAACACAGAAGTTCCTCATTTAAGGTAGGCAAATCCCTAAGAAATGTTTTTTAAAATTCAACCCCTAAAGGGGTTAAAAAGGTTCAAGTATTGATACGTCGATTAACGCGCAGCCCGAACCACTGGGTCTAGAGACTTGAAATTTTGCACACACACTGAGGTTCCTTATACTTTGTACAACGGCGACGAGCACCAAGAAAGGGCTTTTCAAAATTCAACCCCTAAAGCTTTTTTTAAATTTTTCCTTAAGGTGGTGAAACAGGGTTTTCAAAATTGTGTAACTTGGTGTACTCATTTTAAATCTAATTTGGAATCAATTTACTAAGCTTTAACCGACTGAATCCCGGTTGTATAAATCGCCTGTGTGGGCTGTGGCCACATATAGTGATCACTGTGCAGGGACTTTTTTTTACTTATATGTATCTACTGTATAATGTATATTATTACCTATTCTTAAATTTTTTTAAAATTCAAATAACACCTAGTGTTAAAAATTTAGAAAATTTTTAGATTCTGAGCGTAGAGAAGACCTATAGTTGATACAATGATGTTTTTTTTCTCTGTGAACAACTTTGATGGAAGTAAAAATGCTCTGATTTTTAAAGTCTCAAATGAAAGGTCTATGAACTCTAATATAGTACTTATAGTTAGGTGTCTCAATTTTTAAAGTTCAAAATTGAAGTAACTGAAGAGAAACATTATTTACGGCAAACGTGTTTTTGACATAATATCGATTTAGTTTTTTGGCCATAACATCCAAAATAATTATGATCGGAACAAGCTGAAACTTTTACACAGGATTAAAATAGGTATGAGATAGAGAGGTTTTTTTAAAAGCTTCGAGTGATTTCGAAAATGTTCGAGCTAAGAAGTATAGAACTTTAAAACTTTCATGTGGATTAGTATATTGTAGAGTCCAGACAACGTAGCTGGCTCAGAACCGTTTTTTTGAAGAAAATGTTTTATCATTTGCTTTCAGATAATAAAAAATACGTTTGAACCACAACTTCCAAACCAGTGACCCATCCTAAGCGTATATAGTCACTACTCCGTCAGATGATCCACACGACCTAAAATGATCCCGGCTTTTTTTTTAGTTATTGGTAAAACTTTTTTTTTCTGACTCGTATGAAAGTTATAACTTGCAGGCTGGAGTACTTCGGTTACGAGTAAGATCAAATTTTTGGAAAGAAACTTTTTTTAGACAGGTACTTGGGTATTTTTCAATGACTACTTATTTATGCAAAATACGGCAATACTTTATTAATTTGTGCACAAATTAAAATTGCAGATAACGGAATTTTAAATTTGTAGTAGATAAGACGTTCGCAAATCGTCATGTTATCAGTTATTGTTTAGTACGCTGCATACTCGCATACGTTGCATTTATTATATTATGTTAATAGCCGGTTTCCATGCAAAAATTAAGGAAAAAACGTTAAAAATTACGGCAAACGTGTTTTAATCGATTTAAATGTTTGACCACAACTTCCACAATAATGATCGGAATAAGCTGAAACTTTCACTTTATATTCAAATCGGTACAAGGTACAGGTCTGATATAAATTTCAAAAAATTTCGAAAACTTTTGAGCTAAGTATAAAACTATGAAATTTTTCAATTTTTTTTGTAATTTCTGTTCGAAAAACAAATTTAGTTTTACAAAACGTTTTTTGTAAATTTAATACAAGGTTTCCAACATGTTAATACATGTGTTACTAAAAAATTTTTAAAGCTATAGTAGTCAATTTATATAGCCATAACTGTTAATAGTTGTTTAAAGTTGGAAAATTTTTGAAAATTGGTCATACCATTGATCATTTTTGGAAAAAAAATTGCACCTCACACAAATTTGTTATTTAAGATTGGAAAATTTGTACAAAATTTGCTATCTGAATAAAAATATTTCAAAAAAATCCGCATAGTAGAAAAGCGAAAGCGTATAAAAAAAACATTAAAAGACGGTGTTATTTCGATTATGACAATGAAATTACGCACTGAGTGATTCCGACTTTTAGGTAAACTCTAAAAATAAAACATTCAATTACTCCGTGGTATTTGATGTTATTCGTTGGGTTTTTTTTTTGGCATTGGTTTCACAATGATTTTCTCGTGATGATAAAATTAAGATTCTAAACAATTTTAAACTGTTTTTACTACCCACTTGTAATTCTAGCGCCTAATAAAAGACCAATAATACATTCTATTGTTACGGCACAGTTTTTATAGTAGTTCAACTGAGCTCACTCACAATAATTGTTACAGATTGCTTACAGATTTAATATACAACTTTTAATGTACAAACCTTCACAAAACAGTGATCCACCGCATCAAACTACCCACGCGACCCAGAGTGATTTTTTAATTTTTATAAGCATGGCACGATGTTCGACCGACCTTCGTGATTTGATTTAAATTTTGGGCCCTTTAACCTACATCGTGATTTCAGTGTGAAGCACAATATTATATTCTAAACAATATTAGGACTGTAAGCACGAGCAAAACGTGGAATTTATCAGTTTAATTATACATTACAAGACGATAAGACTATAATAAGCAGTACTTTTACTACAGTTATAACTCAAAAATTGATCAGCACCAAAACGAACTCAAAACTCCCATAATGTACATCAATATTATGAATGTTAATTAAACATTATTTTACGAGCTACAACACGCAAATCGAAAAAATGTGAGCCTTCTGATCGCCATCTGGTGGGCAATAGCGTAAGCGTAAAAACGAGACCACGGCTATAGATACTATAGAGACTCGCTATCAAACAGGGAAGTGACAACACCGTTTTATCAAACAATTTATTTATTTACAATTTACAGAAAGAATTATTTAACTGAAGATCGAAAATAATACATAATATTGTACACCGTACACTATAGTTCCGAGTATTGTGAACGGACGAGAAATTGACAAGACGTTTCAGACGATTGGTATGGAAGTTTAACATTATATTTTTAAGTGACCCGTGCGCCGTACTCTTTACGATATAAAATAAAAGTTTTGCTTGGCGGCGTAAAAAAAAAAAAGGACCTGCGGCAACGATAGCACAGAATAGAGAAAATCGTCTATATGATAAGCCCCTGTAATAAAAAGGCGGATACCTATTTGATTTGTTTTCCGTTCATAAATTATTACATCGATTTTTAAATATTTTTCGCGATTTTTAGTAGGACGTGAAGTACGTACAGTTGATAGAACAACTTTTTCATAACTTCTGTGTCTTGAATCTGCGGTGGTCATTCGTTATATAGCAGACACTCGGTGGGTCAATTGGCTGTACCTATTGCTTTGATCCCTGTCATAGTTTTTGCGGGCAGTACAAAATCAAAGCCTCTAACGTTATTGGGTCGGGAGAGATAAACAAGCAAACAGAATAAGCACCAGTGTAATTTTTTTGTCAGTGTTTTATTAGATTAGACGATTATTAGTTTATTTTATTAGGTTTTTTTAGTATTATTTTTTAGATACCGCACGTTAAATTATATTATTATATTGTATAATTACAATTATGTTTTTTTTTTTAACAGAGATATCATGTAAAAAACAAATTTAAACATCTGCCTAAACCCATTCCATTGAGCACAATGGATCAAGAAAATAATTCGCTAGCGGACATATTAGAATCATTAGATTTGGATTTGTCGGAGGTTAATATCGTTAACTGTGGCCGTAATAGATTAGTTTGCTACTATTAATTTATTTATTCTCTTTGTAGATTGATGATGCGGAATTCAATATTCCCAAACTCAGTGAAATCCCTACTGTCGAAAGTATACTAAATGACGATGATGTTTCTTTGCTCAGTGAAGATGATTTAGCTGTTTACCAGAACAAGGTAAATTTGAAATGCCGTATATTATATTACTCAAAATATGGTTTAAAAATATTTTTATTTATAAAATGCACCGTATTTAGTTTGGTTACTAGGTGCAGTAAGCTATTTAATTAAATTTTCAATATAAGTACTAAGTACGTCGTTTCAATTTTGTCATTGAATTTATTATCTTCTTATTCCTACCCAATTCACTATCTATACTAATTACTTTATTGCAATCATTTGAATAGTTCTTAATGTACAGTTTTTCATATTATTATAAATTCTGAGATTTATTAAAAATCGAGTACAATTTTACATTATATTTCGTAGAAATTTATATAATTTTTAAGCATTGCACAATAACTAAATAATTAATTATATTTCAGTTAAAGGTACCATGGTATGATTCAGGAGCTGACTCAGTTTCATTGTGTAGCTCAAGTAGCAGCCGTGTGCCCACGGAACCTTTGTACAAAAGTTCAAACGTAAAAACAGGTCCTGGACAAATTTTACGCCATACCATGTTGAAGCCTGTGTCCAGTCAAATGCATTCATTCTGTGTTAGTATTTTTATTGGGTTTATCTATTAAATTTTTACTTATTGATATGATGATAATCAATGTGTATTTTATGTTTAGAGTCGTTTTGATGCTGGGCACCCTAGTGCTATAAAATTTTCACTTCTCATTGCCATTGGTACTAGCAAAGGTTTTATAATTTTGTTTGATAGTTCTCAAATATTCCTTTGGTACCATGAAGCTTCAGACTGTGGTGCAGTGTCTGCAATTGATTTTAACCATGATTGCTCTCGACTTATTGTTGGGTATATCAATGGAACAATAATGATGTTTGATTCGTCTTCTACGACTTGTAAATCTTTAAGAGTTATGAATGACACCCATACTCCAAATACAGCTGTGTTACACCTAAAAGTAAGAAGATATGTTTATATTTTCACACATTTTTGTGTTTTTTATGATATATATAGTTTACCCATTACATCTAATTAAATTAAACAGTATTTAAAAAATAAATAAATAATAATTGAGATAAAAACACTTGACTTGAATGAGTGTATAAACTAAAATGAAAAAAAAATTTTATTTTATTTAAAGGTGTTTAATTTTGATTTGTATGTTATATAAATCCCGAACTTGAAATAATTTTTTGTGTTTGCTTGAATAGTACATAACATTTATTTATCATTAATATTGAATTTAGTTTACAGATTTACCAAATTTAGCTGTTGTAAATGATTGTGCTGGCTCAGTATTTGAGTTGAATTTCAAAAGAAATTTCGGTATACGAAGTGTTGAATCAAAATGTTTGTTTGCTGGTGGTCGTGGTAGAGTATGTTGTGTTGAGCCATTGCTGTTCAATCAAATGGCAAATCATCCATTGAACGGCTATATAATAATCGCTATGGCCACTCTATCAAAAGTAAATTTATTAATAATTTAGTACCTATCACAAAATGTGTTGATCGTCAATCATTCAAACAGTCTTGTACAATTATTTTTAAATTTAATTAATTCTATTTTTTTAGGTTATTATTGTTACAATTCGTCCAACTACTGAACTGCTATTATCTCAAAACGTTATTTCAACTCGTCCATGTTTACCTTTATTGTCTTGGCAGTTTGTCATCATACAATTTAGTAAAACATTAACCTCAAGTCATAGAATAATGGATCCAGTTTTAGCTTTCGTACGTGATGATACTGTTTACTTTTATCAAGTATGTATTTACAAAATTATTTTTCATTTTTATTTCAAATATTACTTTATTTATAATTGTGTTTTGTTTAATATTAAGGTCAATATGAACGACCAGAATCGTCTTTGTTGTTGTTCTTTACAAAAAATAACATTGCCATATACAATACTTGCATGTAGTTGGATGAACGCTCGAACATTATTGACTATGGACTCATCAGAAAAAGTTTATCTTGTTGATGTTCGCATAGGAGAGGAAATGGAACAATCAGATATTTCAAATATTTCGTTAGTTTACACTTCCAGTTATTACAATGGTGTTGATAGTCAACATTTAGTAAGTGACATACAGCTTAACAGTAAAAACAAAAATTGATAAATGTATTATTTTATTTATAAAATAAATATTTTTAGGATAAATGTTGCTATAGTTCAGTTCATGGCTATAATAATCAGTTAATACTGTTGGGCAAGAAGAGTGTTCACATCGTTAGTATTAGAAGTTGGATTGAACGTTTAGACAGTTTAACTGATAAAGTAATGTTCTTTCTACATATTCTATTTTATAAAATATTACATTATCATTTTTATAGAAACTCTTTGGCGATGCGTTACAACTAGGTGTTGATTTTTTGGAAGACAGAGGCAAAGCTGTTCTTGGCCTGAGAGGTACACGAGCACGTAGACATAAAATTGTAAAGGAAAAGGTATGTTTCAATTACTGATTTAATATTTAATTTTTATTTCAAGATTTATTTTATTTATGTACCTATCAAATATTTTATTTAAAAGGTAATCGTCATCGTATCTTTGTACGTTGATTCAATGATAGAAAGTAATAATCCAGTTGTTTATAAAGAAGGAATTCCAATTGTATTTGACATATGTGTTCATCTGCAAAAAATGTGAGATATGTTTTCAGTATGATATGTATATTTTGCATTGTTTGAAATAAGATGAAAAATAGTAGTGACTTGAATGTTTTTATCATTAGAAATTATAATATATTGTCAACAAAAAAGTATTAGATTCTGAGTATAGCTAAAAATGTATAATATGTTCAAAGTTTAAACACGTGTTGTTTTCTTTTTTTTTTTCAATAAAATTAAATTTCTTCATAAATGCCCCACCTCATTCTCACTTTTTGGTAACTTGTACTTTTTGGTTTTTTGAAATCTTCCAAAATTTTAAGTTACAAAAAATTTTTTACCTATAACCACATAAAATATTAAATTTATGCAAATGAGTAATTAACAAAATTCAATTAAAATTTTAACTTGCATATGGTTTGGTATTTGTATAGTATTAATTTAAATTATCCATGTTAAGATCTGAAAATTTAATATAAGCTGAAAAACAGCCTACACAAGATACAGTCTATTTGTTGTAAAAAGAAATACAAAAATCTTAAGTTAAATTTTGTTTTATTTAACAGTTTTCATCAGTGCTATAATGTAATCACGGCTAAGAGGCCTAGAGTGATCTTTTGGGAAAACATTGAAAAGGGTATCTAAGCGCCACTCAAAATGTGATAGGTCTTGGCATACAGTAAGAACTGTACGTAACTAGTATTTTGATAGAATTGAGGCATTATTACCACTTTGATATTGTTTGATACATACTGTATAAGTTAATTTTATTGTTTAGTAATATTTACCAGTATTTTATACAAATACAGTTAATTTTTTAATTAGAGCTCATTATTTTTTCTAAAAATAACTTAATTCGTTGAATTTATGGCTTTCTACCCGTATGTCAAAATGAAAAAAAAAAAAAGATGAGATATGAAATTCTTAATTTTTGTCAGATAAATGAGGTTTTAGACTATATTAACTGAAAAATGTATTATCAGAAAACATTTGTTATTTATTAGGTCTCATTGGGAATAACTTTTTTTTTAGTGATTTATTATTCAACCGCTTATGGGATGGAGTTGAGTCAGTTGAATCTTCTTGCATGATTTACTTGGAATGTTTAAAACATTATTTATTTGAAGGTCAGTTTGATGAAGTACCAACAGTCATCGTTCAAAAATTATTCACACATCTTTCACTTACTAATCAGTTAGAGGTATTTAATTTATACCTGAATTTTAGTTTAAAATTGTATTGTTTACTTATTAGTGTAGGTATAATTGTTCATTTTATACTGTAGGAACTTGAAAAATGTATGCTCAATTTAAAGGTTGAATGTTTAGACATTGAACAATCTTTAAATTTAGCAAGAACTAATGCATTATACGATGGTCTCATAAGTATTTGGACAAGAGCATTAGAAGATTATTTGACACCCTTACAGGAACTTGTTCCTAAAATTATTTCTACATCAAATGAAGGTGAATAAAATACAAAAGTCATGTAAGCTTAAATATTGTTAAATGCTTAAAATATGTAATGTAAATTTCATCCTTTAGAGTATGAAGATTTTACAATTCAACTAGGAAACAAAATTCTTATTTATTTAAGTGGCTGTTTACTTGGAATTACTTATCCTAATCGAGGTGATATACCTCAACATTTACAAGACTCAGTTAGAAATACTATAGTACAGTTTATTTGTTCCCAACACAGTATTAAAGCAAGTGATGATGAAGATATATACCCCTATGTTAGGTAAGTTTAAGATGTTTGTATTACTTTATATTTATATTAAATTATAAATTACCAAACTGCCATCATCACTCAAGATTTGTGTTTTCTATAATGATGACCTTAATACTGTAATATTGTGATGTAAAAAATGTACTTTCAGATACCTCTCACACCAATGATCTAGCTGTAATGTGTTGTCTTGATTGCACTTAGTTGTACATTGTACTAGTTCATGTCGGTTGTCTCATTCTTTTTTAACGAATTTGTACGTGTTATCTATTAACGTTTTTGGGTGTATCTTAATTGTTTTATAGAAAATTTGGAAATAACAATCTTACAAAAATTAACCTAGTATTTTTTTATTTTTTTTTTTTTATTTTGATGAAAGGTTTTTTATGGCAGTACCTTTCATTATTGAGAAATTATGTTCATATAATAACACATTTTTTTGTGAAACGTGTCAAGAATACAAATCTCTTTGCTTAAAAACAAGCTTATAATTAATTTGTAATTATATTCTTGGTTCATTATTATTATTAATTATGTTTTGTTTTGTTTTTCATTTCTTGTTTTATCAAAGTAGATCTATCAATTCCAACTATTTCCACGTTTTTGACTTCATTGTTTATCTCAGATTCTCAATATATATAAGCCATGCCTATCTTTTAGGCCCTGTAATATTATGTACTACTGTATTAAGTATTTGTGTATTAAGCAACAAAATTTCAGAACTTTCACTATCAAAAATTGGTTGATACAAAAGTGAAAAAAAAATTGATTGAATTTTAATAGTTATAAAAATATCCATTTTGTTAATTTATTACAATTTTTTAATTATAACTTTTGAATGATTATTAAAAACACTTGAAATTTACCAAAATTTTTAAATGATCTGAATAAAAATCTGCTACAGATTCCAGAATATTTTTTTTATTGTTTTTGAAAATAAAACTTAATTCTTTGTTTCAAGCATTGAAAATGTAATACAAACTTTGTTGTATAATTTATGTATTTACTAGCACCTTTCAATTAAAATTGTGTAAATGTTTTTCTTGTAAGTAATGTACAGATTTATTTAAATTTGTTAAAACAGTTATTAAATTTGTATTTTATCTCATTTAATGCATTTAGACATATTTGGCAGTTGTTGCTAGTAAATTGAACTCTAAATCATTTATTTCAAATACAATGATTATTGTTGTTTTTAGGTTGAAAATAACTCTTCCAAAACAATAACTAACATTAAGCTGTGACAAATTCCAAATTGCTGCTTGTGACAATTTTGATATATTTTTTGTATACTTATTGCATTTTTTACTATGTAGAATTTTGCTGAAGTTCAATACAACAGAGTTCCTTAATGTTTTTTCAATGGCATTTTCTGATCATCGATTTACTAGTCAACAAAAACAACGAATTTGTTGTATATTGTCATCAATCATCACCAATAGCAAGGATTTAAAAGTAAGAATTAATGTATATTCCATATATTTATGTGAATTTTAAATATAATATTGTTTAGTAAAATTGTTTGTATGTCTAGTCTAATCAGTTAGGTTTGGTATATGCATTTATTGTACGATGGCAGCAAGATGAAGGTAGTTTTATAAAACCCGACGAACATGTTTTTGAAACAGTTATATCAATGTTAACTTCTTCAGAACAAACTACACCCCTTGAAGATAGAGAGAAAGCATTTACTCAATTAATTCACTCTGGGGCATTTGATAATAAACCAGATTTGTTGAAAGTTGCTGAACAAGCAAAATTGTTAGTTTTTGCTTTTTTTTCTGTTAAAAAAAATAGCTAATATTTTTTACTAACTGATTTTGTTTAATTTTTTTCCTTCAGTTATTCTGTGTGCAGAGAAATTTGTTCTGAACGTAAAGAATTTTACCAAATGTTTAAATATTACATACTTGACAACTCAAAAAAGCATCAAGTATTTTCATTTATCAGCTCTAAACCTGAATATTTTGAACAATTATGCTGTGACAATTTAAAGGTAATTCATTAATTAATTACAGCAATTAATATTTATATTTTAATAGGTACCTATATAATTTTTTTTTCAACTAGAAAAGATTTAAATTTGTGCTGATAAAATTATGTATATTATATGTATTATTTTGAAAACTGATTGATAACTGATAAAAAATCTACAATACTTAATTGGTTAATTTCTAAACCAAACTAATCTTGAAATTTAAAATTAAATTAAATTTGTAAGTAATTAGTCCAATTATGAAATATTTTTTATTTTGAGTTTTTTTTTTGTTAAAAATATAAGGAATTATTTCTAGAATTCATAAATTTAAATTCTTCTATTATTTTCACTGAATAAATGTATATTTATTATTTAGTACTTTATGAATCTTAAGAGGCATGAGTACCAGCTTTTATTAATTTGATTCCTTCCATATTTTATGTGTTTTTGTGTGATAAATTGAAAGGTCATTAGTGTGCCTTAGCTACTATTGTTTCCTTATCTGCCTCTCAAACTTCTGTATGTGCATGCACACGTCAATGATTGCAGACGCAAACATTGTACATAAACTGTTTTTGGGGAAAAGCTGTCACACGGCTTTAATTTTAAAAATATTTTAAATCAGTTTTATACTGTAAGTATGACAACATTTTATAGGGCATAACAAACAAATTTCAATTATTTGTATATGTAAATATTCTTTAAAATGACTTTAAAATCAATCCATTTTCCTAAATATTAAACTGTTTATAAATTAATTAATGATATTGAAATTTAAAAAATCTTAGCGTCGCGCCCTATCAAATGTTTTCTACTTAGTGAAAAAAATGAGATTTAAAAAACTCTAAAAACTAAAGTTGAGAGAGTTTTACCCTATTTAGATTTTTTGGTACAATTTTATGGCATACTCTAGTCTCTTAGTCACCTCATTAAATGTGTGTTTTTGATGTACTAATGATTTATAACTTTTATTTTTCAGACTTTATTGGAATTAGATGCACTAAAATGTGGAATAATATTTGGTACATTTTATCAAAATAATATAAATGATGTTTTTAACCAAATTGAAATAAATCACCAAAGATATCATTTTTTAAAAGGTGCGATGTAAGTAAAGTTGTAATTAATATTCTGTGTAAATCTAAATTAATTTTTATTTTACATTGCTTTTTAAATAATATTTTAGTTTTACCTATTGTGCAATTGTTTATTTCAGACCACTAGTAAACACAAATGTCAAACTATGTACTCATTATTTGGAACTATTGTGTCAGTATAATCCAAATGGCGTAATGGATTTTGTAAAATCAAACGACTCATTGCACATAAAAAATTCAATAGCTGTAAGAACTACAAAAATATTGTCTAGTACTTACTCTGACTAAAATCCTATAAAACACTTTAGGCTACAAAAAATGCAGGATTAGATGGTGTTACTGCAATACTGCTCGAAAGATTAGGTGATTATCAGGGAGCATTTGATCTACTTTTTGCGAAATTACAAGAAGCTATTGAGAGTGTTAGTATATTAATTATTTAGTTATAAAAATATATGCATAATAATTATAAAATAATTTTTATATAAATAAAAAGATAAAATGTATTATTAGTGTAATATTTTCAATTTTGCATTGTACTTTGCTCAGGAAAATGCTGTTGAAGAATGTGTTGAGGCTTTAGTTGCATTAGCTCAAAGAGGATCTGCAGAGCTAGATCCAAAGTCTACATGGTTACCAATATTACAGGTCCTTCTTAGTCTTCAATCACATGGTATGGATGAAACTTAAAGTTAATATTTATTTTACACTGTACTATAAACATTGATATAATTAACTATAAAGTTGTTTTTTTTTTTTTTTTTTAGATCATTTACAAAAAGTATTGGAAAATAGTGATCTCAATTTAGCAACTGAAATGCATTTATTGATGAACAGTACTACAGGAACTGTTGGTCATTTTAGAAAACTTATAATGGGTAAGAGTATTTTTATTCACATATAGTTATTAATTTATGTAATTTGAAGTATATCATTATCCATGATTCATGTTTTATAGTATGGAGCGGCTCTGTTCCAGAATTTTAATAAAAATTATAACCAAATAAGTACCTACTATGTGGCATTATTATGTATCCCATAAATTTTTTAATACCCTGAGTCAGGTTTTTGGGCCTTAATACTTACTGTCATAATATGCGTAACTTTACTCGGTTCACGATATGATCAGTATCTTAGTCAACCGTATCTCCCCACTTTGTGGCCGCATGAGATTCATTACGCAGAATGAAGCCAAACATCTGCGCACAAGTTGACTGCCAGATACTGTTGGTGTTATGAACAGAGTATAAAAAGTCACAATTTTAGAAAAGAATACACCCTACACAAATTAAAACCATAGAAATCTTTTTTACTAGCTCATGTTTTTTTTTTTTTTTTGACATATTTTGGAAATACTATGAATGGTTTTGAGAGAGTGTTACAAAATATAGTCTGCTATCTAAATTTTTAAATGTTATTTAACAAGTTTAATTATGACAGAAAAAACAAAATCTTTATTGTTTATTTTGAAACTCACTTGCAAAGTATTTCATTACAAATTCAAAATGTTTTTCGTTACTTTTTTTTCTTTAAATGCTATCAGACTAACTGGTGAGGGGATGCTTGAAGAAAAATGTGTCTAAGAACAGAGACTTCTAACAATTTTATTTGCTTATTTGGTATCTAAAATTGTGAAATAATACTGATTTATATAAAAATGTGCACATTTTAATTAGGTTTGACTGAAAAATATCAATATGAGCTAGAAATGACCAAGTCATTGGAAGTGTTGTTATTTAGTGATTTACACACTCAGTTGGCAGAAGCAGTTCGCAGAACTAAACAAGGAGTAGCTAATCCTGTAATATGTTTATCGTGCGAACAAAAAATTACTACGGAACCCATGTTCGTATTCAGGTGTGTACAGTATATTTCATATACATATCAATTTTTATAATTGTGTATATTTAGTGTCTTGTTTGCAGCAAAACAAAAATGATCAATTTATACTATTTAATTAATTAAATTAAATTAATTATTATCATCAGTTATAACTAATTGCACTTTGGTGCGTAGTTAAATTTAAAGTTGTTAAATTGTATGCAAAAGTCTGAATGGAAAACTTTACATTTTTAAAATACCTAACTGAACTGAAAATTAATTTAGATAACTTTATATGGAAACTGTTACCATTGAAAATCATAAAATTAGTATCTTTAATATTTATGATTTTCATTTTATTTTAAAGTCTTAATGTCAAAAATACACAATAGTCCTACAAATATTATGCTATCCATAAGTGAAAACAAAATATCAACTCTTATATTTTTCTATTTATAAAAAGCCCCTTAGCCTACTTGAGATTGATTTTTCCACGTTTTCTATTTTTCTACCCTAAGTCGTTACAAAATAAGTTCTAAATATTTAAAGTTAAAACATCAATTTTGTTTGATTATCAGTGAACTTCAAATAAAAAACATCCAGTGAAAATGTTCTAGATTTACTCTATAAAGAATTTAAATTTGTTTTCAAAACCCTTTGTTTATTTGATTACTGACTATTGATATAAGGTGAAATGGGGTAAGGGCCTAATACTAGGGGTAAGTGCAATTCAAGATTTTATGATGAGAAAAATAAAGCCTATCTCTCATATCAGTATTTAAGTTATAAAAATTATCTTACTACTCAGCAAGAATTCATACGTCTAATTTTCAACACTGTATGTTTTCCGTTTTTGTGCTGTAAAAGTGGATATTAAAAATTAGATAGTCAAATTGTTTTGAATTACTTGCTTGTTTTTAAGTATTTATTGCTAAAAATGTATTCTGAAGATTTCTAACTAAGGTTAAGTTTTATTTTTAATGTTATTTTATATCTAGTTTCAGTTTTTATTTGAATATACGTACTTAATTATGAATATTCATTAATTTGGATTATACTTTTACCTTGTATATTACGACAAGAGGGGTAAATTTTACAGTAATTTATGAAAAAGTGCGACAATACATGCCACAGTAAAAAAAAAAGAACTTATCAAATATAAATTTAGTAAAGTATTTTAAAATATATATTTTTTTGTGCTTGTATTTAAAAATAACAAAATGTTAAATATTCGACTAAACATTTAAAATTTTGACAGTACCAAATATCCAATTTAAAATTTAAAAACTGGACTGATGAAATAAATAATTATGGGAAATAAAAAATTTAAAATCGATATTCAAACATGTTTAATTTGTACCAAAACCGTTGCAAAAAATTAGAAATAGTCATAATTTTTTAACTATTTGAGCAAACACTGCTTTGAAATAAAAAATTATAGCTATAATTATGTAGATTTAGTCACTTACATCACAATAAAATAACAGTATTAATAGTATTTTACACAGCCCAATTAACTTCCCCTTGCCAAGCGGTAATTAATTTCAAATGTTCCTCATGTTTGATGTTAAAATGCTCATGTTTTCATTGTTTTGTTCTCAAAAATGAATGATCAATTAGATTGTTTAACAGTTTATGCTTAACATCAATATACCTGTCTATTGTATACAACTTCTAGGGAGGGAGAACAAATTAAAATTTAATGAGCTGTAGATTAAAACTACTTTAGGTTTTAAAGAACCAACAGTAAAATTTGCTAATAATGTAATATGTTTTAACGAGTTAATTTTATGTTTTTTAAATAGATGTGGCCATGGATTTCATTCTGATTGTTTGGGTGTGTATACAACTTGCAGGCTCTGCATATCAACTAAAATAGAAATTTAATACTTAATTTTAAGCATTTATTTATTGTTATTTTATTTTTACCATTGTTAAAAATTTTTTACTTGTTTGTTCAATTAATAAAATAGAATCGCATGTGTATTTTAACAACATTTCACGTACAACTTGTTTATTCCTTAGTAGTTAATATAGTAATATAGTTTTATATATCTGTAGTACCAATACATTTTCTACCTCGTATGCTTTTGTTTAAATAATTTAGTTATGATTTTTTGTTACATTGATGAAATAAAGAAACTTATTTAATATTATTACACTAGGTTTTTACTATATTCATTAAACTTTAAAAAGATGTATAAATATTTATTTTTACTGTAAAACATGTTAAACATCAGTTAAAATTAGGTACCTACTTTTTTATACGCTTTTTCAGAAACTAGGTACCAGGCAGATTTTTTTTTTAAATTTTTTGGTTCAGATAGCAAATCAAATTTTACATAACATATTTTCAAATCTTAAATACCTAACAAATTTGTGCGAGTCAACATTTTTTTTCCAAAAATAAGTCAAAGGTATGAGCAATTTTAAAAAATTTTCCAACTTTTATCAACTAAAAATAAAAATTGTTACGACTGATTTTTGAAATTTTCTAGTAGCATATGTATTATATCATACTATAACATTTTTTATTTGAATTATGATTTGAATATAGAATAGCTCCTCTTCTCGTTAGGACGTATGATAAAATATTTGTTATAACGTTAATAATGTCATAACAA
>CM029357.1:10964148-10979036 GCA_017140985.1 Hormaphis cornu
TGATTTTCGTTCCGTTTGATGAAGCCGAACAAATAATGTTACACCGAACAAATTCATAACTACATAACGCGTATTTTTTGGTTGTTACATTTTCGCAGTGATTTAATTTGAGCTCAACAACGCGAATTTTTCCGTATCCATAATACGGTCGCACAAATTCTCTAATATTATATTTGTTATGTCTGTTTTACAGCCGTTTAGGCCGCGTTGTTTTCAATCTCTGTTCTTTTAGATTCTGACTGAAGCGATTTTTTTTTTTTTTTTTTCATTACTATGAAACCACGATAACTTCTTCAACAGCAGCACTTTGACGGGTCATAGATTTTTTAGCGTGTGAAACAGGCCAAAATACGTATTTTAGCTATTTGTGGTAGCAGCAGGATCGCATGAAACGCGAACGTCGGTTTCGTGAGACATCACGCGATTCATACGACGCTGGTACCACGGACCTTAAAAATATACTCCATTTTCCTTCATTTCTTCCTTCCTTTTTCTAATTTTTTTTTTATGTTATACTACGTTTCAACGCATCATCGCATCCCGGCATCACCTCATCATTGCATCCCCGCATTTCACATCACATCATCGCATCCCCGCATCACCATTGGATTATGTCAAGAACACGTTTGCCGTAATTTTTAACGTTTTTTTCCATAATTTTAGCTTCGTTTTTTTTAATGCAACTTTTAGTCTTATCGGCGCTTAAGACCCTTTAAAGTACCATCTGTGTCTATATCGTCAAACGTACTGACGAGGTTTTCGTTTCACTCAGAATCTAAAAATTTTATGTTTTTTTACACCGACCGGATTCCGCGTTATGCTTGACGTATTATTTATCGTTTCGTTTACTGGGAATTTAAACATTTCGTTATGACTTACGGTCGTACGACGTTTCTTGTTTTTTTCTTTTTTCTTTCGTTACACATTCATTTATTTACAATGTTCAAATAATTGTCGGGGGAAAACTCAATGAGAAATATTTTCATTTTGCGTTCGTACATACGACGCGGCTTCGAGCAGTGCGCCGCTACGATTAATTCCCCGAAGACGCAACGCACAATAATCGCGAGAAAACGAGCTGTTTGTTTACACGAGTAAACGTAAGCATATAATATTCGCACGTGTATTTACAACTAGCGAACAGAGTAATTTAACGCCCAAAAACGGATTTCTGCAGTTTGTCCCGCGATAAAGTACGATGTCACAAACATCAGAAACTATCAGTTAAATGAGCTTGTTCGAATGTCATATATGAAACGCGGACTAAAATTTTGATTTGATTTTTTTAATCCGCTAAAATTATTGATTTCTTAAAGATAATACGAGGCCTGTTTTGAAAGGGCAATATAATTCAAGCCGTTCAATGCGTTTTATGGACAAAATTTAATTTGCGAATAAAAATATTCTCCCGTCTCGTGCGATGCAATCTCCTTTTTTTTTTTTTTACTGAAAAGGACTCCTTACGAATTTCGTTGGACTATGATTTTTCATTTTACTATAAAAAAAAAACCCCTAAAAACGTGAAAAAACTTCTAAAAAATATGCCCGAGTCATACTATTATTGTAAATTAAAAAAGCCCGGATCATTCTAGGTCGCGTGAGTAGTTTGACGGAGTAGCCATTGGGTTGTTATGGTTCAAACGCATTATACATATTTAATATCTGAAAATGCGATTCTGATCGAGCTCAGTTGTCTGTTATATGTCCTAATAAAACCAAATTTAACAATAAAAATGATACCAACGATTCCAAAATGCCACGTATCCACGAGTAAAGAATATAAAATTAAATACCGTGTGAAAATTTCAAACCACTTTAGTATCAATTGCATAATAGTGCGCGTAATTTCATTGTTATAACCAAATTTTACCGTTTTTCAGTACTTTTTTGGTACCTACGAGTTAAGAAACTATTGGGCGATATTTTTTGAAAATTTTTTTATCAGATATTAGCAAATTTCGGTTGACATTACATGTTTTTCTTTCTTTCATAGTAAATTTGTGTGAGTAACGAATTTTATTCTAAAAATAAGTCAAAGGTATGACCAATTTTTGACCATTTTTGAACGAAAATAAAAAAAAATCGTGACTACCGATTTTTGATATTTTTTAGTGGCATTTGTATATACATGTTATTAACCTTGTCTTTAAGTTTCAAAACTTTTTCTTAAAGATCAAAATTTATCGAACGAAAACCACAAAGAAAATTTCTATACTTAACTCAAACATTTTCTAAGTTACTTGAAACTTGGACCAAACCTGTATTTCACGTGTTTCAATATTGTGTGAAAGTTTCAGCTAATTCCGTCTGTTTATTCGGAAGTTTTGGCCAAAAAAATTAAATAGATTATGTCAAAAAAACACGTTTTCCGTGATTTATAACGTATTTGGTCAAATTTGACCTACTATTTTTATTGTAACTTTAACTCCGTTAAAAATTATTAAAACCAATTGAAACTTCAGCGGTAAATTCATTAAACCCTTCTTAATGACGTATACAAATTTCAAGTCATAACTCCAAAAATAATCAAAATTTCAGAAAATGCTTCAAATAAAATACCATCTACGCCCAATTACCTATTCTTTGAGGTATCACATGTAAGATCAGGGCTTTACTACGTAGTAAGAGTGATTGCAGAAAAAAAACATCTTTGTAAAAACAATACATTTATCGCTACGCTCAGAATCTCGAAACTAGAATTTGAAAATTCAAAGCTCGATGTGAGCTTTTAGAAGTCTATATTTCTTTTCAGTAGAAAAAAAATATAATATTAAAATTAGAGTATACTACGGAACGTGAGGAGTTTTTTTTTTTGTAAATCTCGTTATTGAAGAAAAAACAGAACTCGTGGAGGACCTTTAACATTTTTTATCTGACTCCAGTCGATTTCGTTTAATAAATTTCCCTAAATCGTAGTATATTTTTTACTCTCACATTTTTCCTACGCCTTCCTATCCCAATTCTAGGAAATAAAAAATCGATATCATAATTTTCTTTTGTGATTTATTGGTATATATTGACTTTATATCCCTCACAAAGAATGTTAGGTTGTGTACTGACGTATTAGGAAAGCCGTTTTTTTTAACGACTTTTAAGATTGTAAAAGCAAATTTACATTTTTTTCAAATGTCGTATGTGCTTATATTTTTACTGTGTTATAAACATATTACGGACTACCTTTTTTCTTTTATTTTATAAAAATATAGTTTCAAATTTCTAGAAAAATACGTACGGCAAAAATGTCACTTGCAATATAAGATTCTCATTCAATTAAACGTGCGCGCTTTAAAAAACAGAAACTACTAAAATGTAATGTTTTTGACTGATAAAAAAAAAACAAAACAAATCAATAGTTTTTGTTGAATGATATTTGATGCAAGTCGTTTGAAATCACGGTCTTGAAAAGTTGTTTTTCACTAGTGTTGGACAAAATGGTTTTGTAAACTCGTTTCAATGGAGGAATTCGAAAAAAGTGCGATTCTTCTGTTTTGACTGATGAATTTTATTATTGTAGTATGTTGTTTATCGTTTGGGGCAGAACCTAACGCACGTCTTGTAAAAGTAATATTTTATTTTTATTCCACTTTAAAAATCCAAACAGAAAGAGCCAAAAGTCCATACAGTACGTTTCCGATAATCGATTAAACCGTTGAGGAATAAATTAATTTGACAGTTTTAAATTAGGTATGCGTTAATTTGTTATCAAATTAATCCCGTTAAGCTCGATTCGCCGGTAAAGGGTCAGTTTTTATGGCGCGACCAATGTAATTAAAGCGTTACGATGTGACTGTTTTTGTAAGTTTCGTCGACGGGTGAATAATCGTAATAATAATAATAATAATAGTAAGTATCATTATTCTACTGACAAATGTGGTATTTCAGCCCAACTATTGAGTCTTTTTCTTAAACACTAATATCGTTGGACTTGCGAGGTCGTTTTTAAAAAAATAAATTACAAATTTAATATCGTTAGACGTTTCGTGTGTGTTGTTTTAATTATTAATAATAGTACGTACGCTGTAGTGAGTTCACAAAACAAACGTATCGTATACGTACGATATATCATTTGAACAAAAACGCTTGTTATTTCTATATTTTCCAACGAGTTTTTTTTTTTTTTCAACACCACAATAATTATTTACAATTTTATTTACAATATTATATTAATTAACAATAATATAAGGTAAATATTATTAAACTTGTTGATTATTCGTAAAAACCAAAGGGAGTGTAAAACTTTTTAAGTAATTTAGTTATGGTGCGACAGAACTCCTCCTCTTTCGTTTTTTCAGCGATTTCAAATGTAGTCACGATACTAGCAGGGAAATAAAAAATCATTCAAGTTTATTTAAACACACATTGACCACCGTCATTCATTTGACGGCAAAATGCATGTTTTATAAAAAAAATAATATTCATTGAATTGATAAATACAATTGAAAACAATTTTCAGTGATATTCCTCATAAAAAAAAAAAAAATCAAAACATAAGCCCCTTTTAAATATTATGTATGGTACTATACTTTGGCTCAAGTGATTAATGGAAATTATCAGCGAAAATGTACATTTATGTACAAATTAAATTGCTTTTTTTTGAACAATTATAAAAGCCATAGTTTAAAAAAAAAAAAATTGGCGTTTTTCATAAAACATATTCAACACAAAAGTTTAATTATTGTATTTAATCCATAGATTAACTTGTAATATTTTATGATAAAAATTATTGTTATTCGCGCAGACAGATATTTAATAAGAGAAAAATTTTATGACATTAAAAACAGGAATATTAGAAAATTACAACAGATATCCGAGAAATTCGTCATTTGGTTTGTAGGATCTCTTTCGTCGCAGATTACTAGTAAAAGCATATGCAGTGGTTGCCAGAAAAATATTACCAACTGAACATTGAGATAGATATTTTTTATACGCGTCTGTATTATCGTCAAAATATATAGTATTATAACGATTGTCTTAAATAAATATCACTCTAGTTTTCTGTTTAACACTTTGTTTATTTAACCGACAGTTTAAACTAGCCGATCGTCGGCTAGACGAAAAAAGTTAACAGATACAGTTAAACTGTTTCACTTGAATAAAATAAATGTCGAATATATTTAGTATAAATCGGATAAACAAAAATGTTTATCTGACTATTTCAAGTTTTATGTAAAAAAAAAAAAACGTAATTTTGACTACGTAAATCGAGATGAATGTTGACATTTTTTATAATTTTTTTTTAGATTCTGCGCATAGCGAAGTATGTATAAAAAGTATGATTATATTTGGTTTCGCATTTTTTTTTTTTTTTTAAACTCTGCTTACTTTTTGAGTTATACCCCAAAAACTAAAAACAAAATTAAAACATTTACGACGAAAAGTCCGAAATTTTCAGATTTGTGTTTTCTTCGCGTAGAAGGAGTGCTTCGATCTCTACGTTGAAAAAAGTTTGGGAGATTTTGGAATTATAGTGTGTTCAAGATTTTTTATTTTTCCCGTGAACACTTTGACGGCCAAAAATCTGCGTCCTATCGAAAAATGTCACAAAGAAAAAAATTCACAAGTAACTAACACGACATAGTGAACGTAATACTTGCCTTAAAAAAATGATAAGAAAGAAACGGAGTGGATTTGAGATCGGTGAGAATTTTTTCGACGCGGTAGTTACCGAAAAAAAAAGTCCGATTTCAGGTGATACACATAGTTTAACAAAACTGATATTTTAATGTTAGTTTTGGTTTTTACCGGGACGCACGTGTACTACTAGAGAACTAGCTCAGAATCGTTTTTTTTTTTTTGGAACGAAACAATTTATCGCCGCTTTCAACTACTACCTTCGGATCGCGCAACCAGTCAAACGCGTACACTCACGCGACCTAGAGTGATGCCACTTGCTTTTTTTTTGAAAAATATTTCATCAGCGTGCGCACACCACGGTGATAGGAATAATTTTGAAATTCAATCGGTATTTTTTTCATTGTCCGTCCGCGAAACGCGTGTTACACGACCGAAAAATTAATGTTTGTAATTTATCGTCGGCGGCAGCGCACGCGAGAAGAAGACGAGTTCAAGTTTTCACGGGCCCCCGCCGACAGCAGTGTTGTTAATAATATGAATGTCGAAAAGACGCAGAGAAAAAGAGAGAAAGAAAAAAAGAGGAGAGAAGAGAACGGACGGATTATTTTGCCCATTTATTTCGTTTTCACCCCCGTGCAATCAGCAAATCGCGTTTCCCGCAACAGAGTGTGTGTTTGGTGTGTGTGATTCAGGTATTTACCGTAATGAAAAAACACGTAGGGATTTACAAGCGGCCGTTGTTCTTCCGCTGCGTTGAATAACACACAACAATATCGGAATAATACATACTTTTTTTCGTTTCGTTTTTTTGCCCCGCGAATCGAAAAATTATTCGAAAACGAACATTCGTTGAGTTTGATGCGACGTTTTTTCGAAAAACATAAAATACAGCTGTGACGATAGCAAGGTTTTTTACGCGGATTAATTATTTATCGCGCACACGTCTCGTACGAAAAAAGCTGCTGCCGCGGAATATTCCGTGTGTTTCGACGGACGCTCTCGTTGTTATATTCTGTTTCTCGTAAAACAGTACACGTCGTTATAATGAACGACGGTGTGTCAAAAACTCGTCAGTGACGGAAAATAAAACTTCCGTCCGAAGTTTTTTTCAATTTTATCACTCCGGACGTTTGCAAAAAGATAACGATTTCAAACTAAACACCGGGGGGTTAGGTGCACGAAACACGGTCTCGAAACGATACATAAATATTGTCTTTTGTACGTATTTCGTGTCGTGGGGAAATGTCCAATAGTTACTATCGAATTCCGCCAGAGCGCGTTCTACACTGCGTTTCGATTTTCGCCGGGAAATCTATTAGTAGTTCCTTCACGAACGATTATTAACTAATTTTTGTTTTTAAAAATGATTACTTATCAAAATCGTAGTACCTGACGTTTTTTTTTTTTTTGTAATTTTGATTACTCGTGAAAATTAATTTTCAACAACGGCGTCGATTTGAAACCCAAATGACTGTTCAAAAAAAAAAATTCTCGACCGCTCTATGTCAAACAATACGTACGTGCATTTTAAAGTCACAGACATCAAGAACAAACACTAGTGGGAAAAAAATAAATATGCGAAGTTTTGATCTTTAAACCGGTCGTAAGTAAACATACAAAGTAAAAAAATTTTCAAATATTATTTAGGGTCGTCGTAAGCCTATAGTATTCACTATAGGTACCTTAACCGAACCGTTTAGAGAAAAAAAAAATGATGAACGGGTGCGGCTAATGTTTGTGTGAAAAAAATACCAAAACGCAAACACACTTTTCAAAGGCCGATTTGACTATTATTATTTTTTTTTTTTTTTTCGAAAGAGTAAAACCTCTTCTAGGGCGCTCGTTTTCCCGATTTCGGGATTTTTCAGCGATACGTTTACAATTCGAAATTGAAATTATAAAAAATTACGATATTTCTCAGATAAAACTGGACGGTATGCCAGGACATAATTTGAAAATCGGTAAAACCAACGCCCTTAAAGATATTAAAAGAAATATATATATATATAAATACTTAAATATGTTGGGTGGTCGACTCGAAAAATAAATTATACTAAATTATATTTTATCGGTGGTTTTGAAAAAGTTGTAGAAATACACAGCTAGATTACACAATTTTTGCCAGTAAAGCGACGCGCTTTAACCCAAAAATAAAATCAATTTCTTTTCTTTGAATGATGAGAATTTGTCTAAACACTATTTTTTAGAAATAGTCAGGTTGAAAGCAACTCGGCTCTATCTATCAGCGTGCCAGTATAAACGCGAAACCACCTAGTGTACAAATTACAAACTTTGTCCCTATAAGTAAATAATTGCATCCGTTCCCTTTAAAACGATTTCGACGAGATAGCTTGCATTTTTACCAAAAACCGCCGTCGCAGTAGGTACTTCGACAAAAAAAAAATCTTTATACAAATTTATCGTTATGTTATTGAGGTAGGTCGACGGGGCGCAAACAGTAAGTACATTTGCAAAGGCGCAGATTGTTTATTCATGAAAACGTTTCCATTCCAGTAGGTATTTTCCACGACGGCAGACGATATTTTTTTTTAAAAATTTTAGAATTACAACCATCCGCCAAAACCAGCATCATAAACTTCCGTAAAAAACTAAAAAAAATTGGTTTTCGTTATTAATACGTTCCATTATAATTCCGTCTTGACAAATAGGCACGTGTGCCAAAACAAGTTTGTGATATTTACGAAATATTTTCCACGACGATGCGGTAGCGCTATCAATCATCGTTCGTATTCACAACGGTCCGTGTCACGCGGAGAGAACTTAAACCGAAATAAGTTGATAGAAACTAATAAATAGCCGTGTGTATTGCTCGTGGTGGCTATTCGTTTGACAAACGCGTTTCGATATCGGGTTAGATATACCACAATAATCCTCCAAATAAATCCTACAGTTATTAATAAAATATTACTCTAAAAATTGATTTGGATATCCATACATACAACAACAACAATTATTATTATTTAAAAGAAAAAACTACAACTTCAAAAGTCTGATTGCTGCGTGTGACGACGCTTGTTCCCGAATCGGATTCTACTAAGACGCGTTTTGTTTTACTACCGAACAAAAAAATTAGAACAACACAATAATAAGTTAATAACAACGAGCGAAGCTTTTAGTAGCGAGGCTTCCAGAATTTGAAATTCCCGTCGAACTAAAAGAATTCACTCGACGACTACCCGGCACGCACGTGGTGCCACGACACAACAATAATACGTTGGCAAATGTTCAAAAAGCGTCCAAATATATATTATACAAACCACGCAAGTATAATGGTTTTTCGAATGCGTTTTACTCGCGTTTACCTTGGTTTCCGAGATACGATAAAAATCTAACGCGAGGGAAAGAATCTCTATCAGTGTTTGAGATTGCGTTTTTCGATTTAATATGTTTCTCGATGAAAATACACTGTGCTAACACTGCATAATAATACGTTATGCCCAATAACAATGAATCATATTAATAAAAGTATGCAAATAAAGTTTGATTATTGAACTCTAGTCAGTATTCGCAAAAAAACTATTGTTGACGAAACGGAACCGATAGTAAACTATAATGTATGCATAGTTCAAAGAACCGAGTTCTCGTATTTACCTCATATTTATCTTTTATTTCTATTTAATTAATCCAAAGACTTATTTGAACCAAACAAATATTATTTTATATTATGTCCGTCTACGTACGCGGTTGGTAAAACCTTTTTTTTTTTTTTTTAAATGACAATATTATTTTCGTTAAAATGAGTCTTGAAATGGTTTAAACACGTTTTATAAATTAATTAAATTAATGCAGTATAAGCCCTAGATGGATTTCAGTAGGAATATTTACGAGTATATACTTCTCTGCACTCTAACGAATGTCTCTAACTTTTATTATATATAAAAAAAAAAACGTTTTGCACGATACTAATATTAATATGGAAACGTAAAAATATAGCTAAAAAATCTTAGAGACTGTATGTAAGTTTTGTTTTTGGATCTTTTACCCGTTGCATTGATTCTCGAATTACTATACGCTAAATACTCGACGACACACTTCGTTTTTGCGTGTATAATGTGTGTGCTTAAACTATGGGTAAAATATCCGACAAACATGGGCGTTATTTTGAGAACGACAAAACAAAATGAAACGACAGGTACCGGAAAAAAAAAGGTTTGCTGCGGTGTAAAGAAATTTCGAACAAACCGCATAGTATTATTATTATTATTTTTGTTATCATAATATGCGAAGAATTTCGAGACAAGTGCCAGATAGAAACGAAGGTTGCTCTGCGACAATTCACACGAGCTTATCGTCGTCGTAAACCTCTGACAAACGATTTTGATTTTTTTTTTTAAAACGGTGTGATTTTTGTTTTGACACACTATATCCTTTGCTAATTTAGATCCAGTCGAAACGAAATGTTTTTCATTACGCCGAATGATACACTGAAAAAAAAGAAAAAAAAGTAATTTCTAACAGAAACACCGTGGGAGTCGTGACGGTTTTTAAGTAATGATCATTTTGCCGTTCGCAGAGATGAATTATCCCAAAAACATTCTGTGTATACACTGTCTTGGAACTCGAAGGACGTCTTCATATTGTGTTTCCAGTTTTGTTTGTTCGACTCGGTTTTACAATTGTTAAATTCGCGAGATACTCTTATACTTTGAACGATACGAATTCAAGTTTAGTCGTATAAATTTATTAGTGTAAAAGATCTTCGCGAATCAAAACATATTCTAATATTTTATTGGCCGAAACTGACGTATTTCAACTTGATGATAATTTTGTAAAATACACCGCACGATAGCTGATCGATATTTGCGTGTAATTAAAAGAAAACGACGAGAATTTCACGGTAAGTGTCCCTTTGAGTCTATGGTACACGTTAAACTGTTTTTGAAGATTTAATTTAGTTTTGAACTAATATTTTGTTTTAAATTAAAAATTTAATGTAGGCGATATTTTAGACATAGACATACAATATACATCTTAGTCATAATATGTATATATACACATCGTTTTTAATATTAAAACACAAATGTTATACTTTTAATATAATAACAGTAAAAAATTACAATCCTTCGATCGATTAAGCACAAAATAATTTGGTTTCATTCGTTATAAATTTGTGTTTATTTTCAAAAATTCGGTATTTACATAATTAAATTATTGGCGAAATCGTTTTTTGTAAGCCATTGAAACTTTTATTCACTCGATAAATATCATCTTTGTTTAAATTTCTATTTTGGTTCTTATTGCTTTGGGTTTTTGGGATTGTTCTAAAGTGTTGAAGTCGTCGTTATACAAGTAAAAATAGTTTTTAATGAAACATTTAGAAGCGTTTATCAGAAATTAACATAAAACGTTATAGTTAATAGATTCAAAGTCATTTTTAATATTTATAACAAATAATATCATATTTTTGAGTAACTCTAAAATTTTTATACATTTTTCGGTTTTCTGACAATACACAGCGATATTAAAAACGATGCGAAACTGCTCGTGTCCATAAAACATTATTTACAGCCTCAATCGCACCGGAATATTTTCCTTATTTTTTCAAATTAAAAATAACGATTTTTAGTTCTAAGAAGGCGTTTGGTTCTTCATTTGATTAAATTTATTAATATACATTCTGCAGTGTAATAAACAGAAATATTATAAAACTATATAACTAAGCAGTAATTCGTCTCTTTGAATCTCACTTTATCTGTTTGTATTAGTATGTTCTAATGAAAGAATCATAAAAAAAAGAAAACTAGTTCAAACGAACCTCCATTCATCATTTTTTATTATTTTAAAATAAAAGCATAAAGATATCTCAACATACTTTTCGTTAAATGGATTTGTCCCGACAAAATAATCGAGTTCTAAAGTAAAATGAATGCAGTTCGGTGAACAGAAACAAAATAAAAATGTTGATATAACATAATTTAAACGGTGACGGAATTGATGTTATACATTTTAATAGCATAAAAATTAAACTGTCATTTCGAGTAAAACAAAACTTGAATTAAAAATGTAACGAACTTCGTGTTTTTTCATCTCGTTAATAGTTAATTAGTTTGTATCGCCGATGCGTGTGACAGAAGTCTCGAACATTATGATTTATGAATGAATAACGCAGACAGTTGATAGTATGAACATATAGTTTACTTATTTCATGACATCGGGCATAATTATACATTTCAATGTTTTATTTTTGTTTTTTCGACAAATCGAGAGACATAATGTCGAATAATATACAATATTATTCAATTCTCGAGTTAAAATCTATAGTAATAGAGTATAATGCTCACGGTGATAAAAAAAAAAAAAAAAAAATGAAATATCTAGTGGGCAGTGTTTGAAAATTTCATTAAATAAAAAATTTTGAAATATTTCAATGTAATATTGCATTAAATTTGGAGAGTTGATCGCACTAATTGAGGTGGGTTAAAAATTTGAATCCAATATTATCTATATTACGATCGAACGGGAAGTTACATACTTATTAAACAATAAAATTCAATGTTTATTAAATTTAAAACCCGTAAACTATAAAGAGATAAATTGTTTTGAAATTTTAATCACGATTAAACTTCATTTATTCGAATATAATGTATGAATTTCAATTAAACGATTAATTTCTTGAAGAATTATTTCCAAATACATAGGTCGCGAGAGATTGACGGCTACGTTAGCGACTACGCTTTGGATTTGAGGATTTGAAGTTGTGGTTTAAAGTTTAAACGTATTATTTAATATCTTAGAGCAATGTAAATATAATTGCCTTCGCAAAAACGGATCTGATCAAAATATCAGCTCGGCCGAACAACGGGAAGTGGGTTACACGTAAATTATAAGATTTATGAAATAAAATAAAAAAAACGCGAAATTATTTTCAAATAGTAAGGGGAGTCGAACCCGTAACTCGTACAAGATTAATATAACATCGTGACGCCTTATAGTAAGGTAATTCCGTTTTATAGATATATATTTTATAGGCTTTTGGAAACTGATTGGATTTTTTTTTTTCAAATTTATCGCTGGTGATAACAAATTTCGTTTAACGTAGCATACTGAATTTTCAAGTTTGAGAAAATAAAATAAAAAATTTATTAAACTTTTTCGAAAAAAAATCACTAATATGATCAATTTTTGCTGATTTTGCAACTGTAAATGACATAAAAAAAAAAAATTTCTCGTGCGATATTTCAAATTTTATAGTTACACACTCAACTACGTATTTCCATACTTCCAACCTTGTGTTGAAATATCAAAGCTTTTACTACAAAATTTATCTTTCTGTTAAAGAAAAACTACAAAAAAAAAAAAGCTCTACGGTTACCTCGAAACTGATTGCTGTATTTTGAAATTGGTATCAAACATGTTTATTCGTGTAAACAATTTATACACGTTTCGGGTATGACCGTCTGAGAAATCATTGTTACGGAAGTTATGGCCAAAAAACTAAATCGATTATGTCAAAAAACAAGTTGGCCGTAATTTTTAACGTTTTTCCTTAAATTTCGCTCGGTTTTTTGATTGTGACATTTTGAATTTTCAAACTCTAGAGCCCTCAACATTATCAGCTCGGTCCATAGACCAGAAAATCAACCATAAAATCCGAATTTAGTACTTCACGTGAAATATCTCCTCTACACTGATTTAAATTTCAAAACGAATTTTTCTACACTTGAAAAACCCTACTGTTTTTGGTATAGGCGACGATTGCGTTGACGGAGCGCAGTACGGGGGGAAAGGCGATACTACTTAGACTTTTTGGTCGACAGTTATTTATAGAAGTACTGCAGAACACACGAATACACACACCAGAAGTGTTGCACGAATCAACTGGGTAAGAGTATTCTAAAATATTTACTCGATTTATTCGATCAATAACGAATTAAAAATGATAGAAACTATTGGTAGGTAACCAAGAAGACATCATTCGTAGATACTGCAGGCACGTAATCAGAGGAGGCGCCTGCAGGTGATTACCACTAAAAATATCATTGAGAAATCGTTTAAACAAATTTCGTCTTAAATACATCAGTGTTAAACTCCAAGGCTGGGCATTCCAACTCGTCAAAAGTTAAAATTTAGTTAAAAAGGTAAGTGAATTTTGATGAAGTTAATTAACTTTCTGTAATGATAAAAAATAAAGAAAGTATTGGTTAGAAGACAATTTAGAAAAAAAAAAAAAAAATGTGTATCCGATAAATATATTCTGTTAATATATTCTGTTAACCACGCGAGCTCTTAATTTTATTTTAAGTTAAGCACATTTTTTTGATATAGTTAATTTTGAATTAAATAAATTTTAAAAATTTTATGTACTAACTATTAACTTAACTTAGGTTTTTGTTTTTTAATTAACTTGACTTAAGGAGTTCATTAACAGAAATCCAAGATCGGAATTACTCCAAGTCGCACAGGTATAGTTTGATACTATGGGTCATCACTGTTCCGCAGGGTTTGATAAGAGTTTAGCCACTGTATGAAATTATAATATTGTGAGCAATTATAAATTGCTTGCGAAAATAACGATTCTGAGCCAGCTCAGCTTATAGAAATTGTGCCGTAACAATGGAATATCATTTAGTCTTTTATTAGAATCTAGAATTAAAAATATTGGAAACAGTTTAGAATATTATTTATAATCGTTTAGAATCATATTATTTTTTATAATTATGAGAGCCTTTTTTTTTTTAAACTAATACCATAAAAACCCGTCGAAGGAATTTTTTACGAGTTCACGACGTAAAATAATTTTTAAGACAAGAGTAAAATATTTTCTTAATTTTTATTTTTTAACGAAATGTTTTACACGATGCATATACTATTGTAATATTTAAAATAGACACGATTTTAAAACGCGTTAACATAATTTGTACTTAAAGCTTGTTAAACATTAATCCATCGATAACATGTACAATTTTTTTTTTTTTTTCACGATTTTACTTGAACACGTGCTTAGAATTATAAAATATGAAATATTAATTCACAGTAGACACTGTAAAGCTTGTGTTCCTATAGTTTGCCAAACGATTTGTAGTCAACACAATGGTAAAAAAAATTTAAATCGGTACTTGGAACAAGTAATACGGCAAGAATATAACGAATATAGGTGCACTTAACACTATTAGTACATAAATTTATATTATTTCCATCCATCAGTTCGTTCTTTTGAGTTTTACTTAAAACTTCATAATGTTATGACCGTCCCGAATAAAACAAAAAATGACGTACAAAAAATATAAATAATACAAAATTTTAAAAATAGATTTGGCGCCACGCTCTAGCGGCTTCTACTATACTCGAAAAAA
>CM029357.1:11037469-11061529 GCA_017140985.1 Hormaphis cornu
CATTTAAAGAGTCATTATAACTTTGATCTCTTCTTTATGATTTCATAGAAATTTATACATCTACATATTGAGGATGGTTTATGCAAACCGTGTTATTAATTGTTCTGTTTTGTTCTATTTTTTTTTTTTTTTTTTTAGGAAAGCAAACTATTTTCACTATTCATATAAGTTATAACGAGTAATAGGTTTTGAAAAAAATAGCAATTATTTACATTTTATTATTATACAGCCACAATAATTTATATAGTATTGGTATAACGTTACACTAACTTGTCTACTATTTACATCTTAAATATACTACCTACTTCAAATGTAATGTGATATTATTGTTGAAGAAAACGTGGGGGTCTGGGTGTATTACGGTTTAAAAGAAATGATCTAAGCCATATACATATTATCTTTGACTGCAACTCATATGATGCTAGATTTTATAAGTTAAATTTTTTTTTTAAATTGAGATTTTGTGACCTAAAATCGCTTTGTAAAACTGAGAGCGCGCTCGACTTAGTCCGTAGTAACTCGTCAGTTAAGTCGAACACTTAATGATATACTATATTATAAGTGGAAGATTATTGATAACTTAAAAACATTACAGAAAATCGTGTTCTTACCAAAACAGATATGGAGTTACATACCAAAAGTATGAGAAAAAACAAAACCCCACCCCGTACTTCATGGAAAGTTCCTTTTTTTTAAATGTCTATTTATTTGTGTGTGGTATAAAAAAATAAAATTAATGAGGATGGGCAAGTTGACAACTTTTATTTAAAATATAATACAAACATAACATTATTTACGAGGGTATTTTTGTTTTTCATATTTTGAATAAGTACTTTATACGTTTTATAAAAAAAAAATCAATTGTTTACTCGTTAAAAAACCGCTTTAGTTATCTTTAGAGTTATCTGACGAATCAAATAGGTCGTTATACGATTGTAGTTTAGTTTAGTTTTGTGCAAGTGATTATAATCAAATTAGTAATATTGCACTCTGCAGTTTACCAGAGGTTATTGGGTGCAATAAAACTCCCAGGCAATGGCTATATACACGGTTTTTTCTTTGTCTTTTAGTTGAAATATCTATTATCTACCGTAACAGCTAACTTGAAAAAATTTATAATTTAATTAAAACACGTTTACAGTACATTATTATCATTGTGGGTTTTTTATTAATATAAAACGTACGCTAATCCAAGGTCAACAATAAATTTGGATGCACCCATTAAATATTCGATTTATTAACGTACCTAGGAAAAGGGAAAACTAATACGCTTTTCGACTTCAATTAAAACGTATTTTCATTCTGTTCTGTTATTAATTCAACACATCATATCGAAATAAATAATATGAACTCCTCTCGAAAACTCCATCAAGAAACAACCATAAGTTATTATTGGGGTTTGTAAATTCATGCACTAAAAGTTGGCAAAATTATATGCATTAAGAAGTTTGAAAATGTGATTTATTGCGCACTTAAATGAGTTAAATCTATAATCAAGCATTTAAAATATGCGTGGTAAAAAGACTAAATTCAATACAACTCTTAAAAAATTGAAATAAGACAAATTACATCGTCATTTTTAAAAGTTCTATATTTTAGATTCTGAGCGACGTTTTTTCTCTGCACTGTCAACAACATTTTGTATTGAAGAGACGCTCCAGTTTTTTAAAGTCAGTAACTCTTCTAAAAGATTTACGGACTCCTGTGTTACTTTGGTTGAAGCTTTTATTTAAATTTTGTTTAATTTTTGAGTTTTACCCCAAAAACCAGAAAAAAAAAAAAAAACAAGAATTTTACGGCGAAAAACTCAAAATTTTCGGGTTTGTAGTAACGTTTTTGGGTAAAAGGAGTGCATCAATCGTTACGTTGAATGTCACATATTGTTTGGGATTTCAACTTGAAATTTTATTTTATTTGAAGCATTTTTCGTTATTTTCTGAGTTGTGTGCCAAAACGACAAGAAAGGCAAAATCGCGAAACCCGGCATCATACCTAACGTTATAAAAAAATTTATCCATGTCGTTTTCAAACTTTTATATACAAAACTAACTACCTAACGTTTTTTTTTTTTTACGTATGTTTAATTTGAGTAATTCGCGATTATTTTTATTTTTCTCCTCGGACTTATTAGATTACTGCATAGCTGGCTCAGAATCATTTTTTTGAAATGCAATGATTCATTGTTGTTTTCGGACATTAAATAATACGGATAAACTGCAACTTTTGAAACCAATGACCCACCGAAAGCGTAGTCGTTTCTGCACTTTTACCTTGGTACCGTTCTTTTTCTATATTAATCCAAATTTTTTTGTTATTTTATCTTGATATAAAAGTTAACACACTTTGTGTTACTCGAATCTTTGTCATTTTGTTCAATATTTTATTTTTTCGTCTGGATTTATATGGAACAACATGCACCAATAATTCCAAAAAATCCATTATATTGTGTCGAAATATACGAAATATGCAAAATTATGCACTATCATACCTAGTTTTATTACTATTTTTTTACGAAACGGACCTGTACCTCACTGTTTGTTTTTTACGATGCAGCAGCGAAAACATGCGTGAACCAAATTCAAAACGCACAACCCACTTTGACACGTACGAGAAACGCCCGCTTTGGATTTAACATCTTTTACAACACTCGAAGCGCGTCTAAACTCCTAACCTAGAACTTAAGAGATTACGATATTTGATTTTTTTAATAACATTTTGTGACAATCGTTCGACAAGATTATATAATGCGCCAATAACGAGAACGGTCCCCTGCAGTTATAAATAGTAATTGGTTTCGTCTGGTTCGAACGCGCGCGGTTATTAACAGTTTTTGTAATTATGTTGTCAGAACGATGGTCGTTCGAGCGAAGAATCAAAAGAGACGAATGTACACACGCACACACGTGAAGATAGGAGAGCTGTCTGGAGGAAATTGCGAATACCGGGTAATCAATTCGTCTAATGGCTGACTGAAACTTCGGCAATGTGTGTAGAGACCGTCGTTCGTCATTTTGTCGTGTAACGTTATTATATTATATACTGTTGTTAGTCATATATCGTAGATACACACATCGAGAGTGAACTGCGATAATTATTATTGTTACTGCAGGCCGTGCTGGAGCCGGATCGCGCGAGAAGCAGAACGAACGTATTGGTCTGTCGGGGAAGGAAATGAAAATGTTCGCAGTACGAAAATAACATGTGCTACAGATTTTTTTAGATTCACAGCGAGAGAGCTATTGATTTTACAAAGACGTGTGTGTGTGTTTATTTTCGAGTCTGTGTACTCCTAGGGAACCGCTCCGATCTTAACGGCCGAATCGTTTTCTGAAAGCCCGACTCGTAACCCAGATGCGCCGATGTAAAAGTCGACAGTTCCAAAAAAGTTGTAGAGAAGGCAAAAACCTCAAACAAACCGGTAAAAAGTACGGCATACGCGATCTCGATAAAATCGATTTTGTCTTATCGTCATAACTTCCGTAATGATGATTTTCCTCAGACCTGAAATTTTTACACAATGTCTATATGTATGGATAATAAACAGGTTTGATACCGATTCCCAAAAACATTTCAATCGATTCTGAACTTTAAAATTTTCCATTTTTTTTTTTTTGTAGTTTTCGTTCAGTAATTTTCAAGTGAAAGCTGTCAACATTTAATACAAGGTTAGCAATACACCGTAGAATATGTGACTAGAGATTTTTGAAAATCGCACGAGAGAATTTTTTTTTTACTGTCGTTTCAAGATGGAAAATTGTCAAACATTTTTCATAATTGTGATTTAATACTTAGAAAAAATATTTTAACAAACACAATTTTAATTTTTAATACTAATTTGATACGATATGTAAAACAAAATTTGCTAACAAATTTCAAAAAAATCCGACCTATAGAAATCTTATAAAGAAAGAAAAAAGCGACAAAACGGAATTATATTTAGTTATAAGGCGTCACAATTTAATAATATATTGACCTTGTAATTACGGGTACTAATCGCCTTACTATTTTCAAAAAATTTTACGTTTTTTTTTTTTTCATTTCTCAAATCTTGTAATGACCATTTAACGCACTTCCCGTTGTCCTATCGAGCCGAGATTTCACTCAGAATCGTTTTTTTAAGCCCATCGTTGTTTCCAGTCTTCAGATATCAAATTAAACGTTTTAATCACAACTTCCAAACTCACCCAAAGCGTAGTCACTACACACAACCTAGAGAGATTCGGGCTTTTTTTGAAATTTGCTAGTTTAATAATTCATCAAAATGGCGAATTTTGATTGACCATATTAGAATTTGACTATATTACAAGTATAAGTGTTGTAATTTCACCAAACCCACAGTACAATTGCCACGACAAACTGCGATATGTATACATTTTAGATTCCGAGCAAAGTGAGTAATTGATTCTACAAAGGTGTATTACGTGTGTGTGTGTTTTTGTGACGCGCAGCACAGTTCCTATAGAAGAAAACGCTAAGTTCATTCCGGAAAAAATTACAAAATCGATTTAGGTTTTTGGCTATAACTTCCAAAAATGACGAATACCTACAATTTTCACTCGATGTTTATACAACTGGTTAAGGTACGGTTAACTGCTTGAAATATTAACATTATATACTTCAGCTAAATATAGAACTTTGCGTATGTTCATGAAAAAAAATTAGTAAACTCAAATATTGTACAATCTGTTTAAAATAACTATCGGATGAATATTACATACGAATTGACCCGTTCGAATAAAAAGGTGCACATTACCGTCAAATTATCGATATCGTTGAAAAATCACTATTGTTATTTCTATGTATTCAAAAAAAAAAAAAAAAAATCAATCTTATTGTAAGATAGGTTGGTACTTAATTTTGTTTTGTACGTCTATTTTTCAAAAATATAATTTTTACGAAATTTGACGTTTGCCGTTATTCGATTTCCGCGAACAAAGCGATATATTTATGTGACTCGCCGACCTCATTCACCGGGAAAATACCGAGCAACCGTGAAATAATGCGTGTGCTCCACTAAATCATAACACTCGTAATATACCGACTAAAATTATTCTTGACTTGGCGTTGATTGAATAATGTGTCTAAGGAAATTGTAGTATATCACAGAACTTTATAATATTACATATATAATATTTTGTTCAACGTTAAAGTCTTCCACGCGAACGATCGTCGACAAACTGTTTTGGCACATTGACAGATTGATTGGGTAATGACATTCTATTCACGGTTGTTTTTACACTCGTTTTTTCGTAAAAACGTGTTACTTATTTGTAGTTACTCGGGATTCATACTGTTATATTTTTAGAAGGAATTTCTATTGATGCGGATTTTTCGGGATTTACAATCAAGTTCTTTTTTCAAGCAGATCCCGGCACAGAAAAAATCTAAATCAATAATGTTAGGATCGTATAGTTTTTATCAAAATCGGTCGAGTAGTGGTTTTTGAGAAAATCAAGTTTGATGTTATTGCCGATCGGAATTGTGCGGTCCAGGAAAATATTATGTAATTTTATTGATTCTACAGAGTAGAAACCTTTGAACCGATTTGATTTCTGTTTTCAGAAAAATAATTCTGTTTGTATCGTCAAATTTTTTCGATAGAGTATAGTTTCTGAGAAAATAAAGTTTAACGTTATCGCCAATTAGTGTATTGTATGACGGTGGTGGATACGTAACATTTTGAACCGATTTGACTTTGGTTTTCGGATTAATAAAATTACATATTTTAAGTTTTGCACTAATTTTTAAACACGTAAAGTATTTTGCAATGAAGTCAAAAATTTTCGTGCTGTATGGCGAGAAATCTACCTTCACTTTTAGGCCCAACCGACTGGGATTTTTTTTTATTTGTAAAATTGTCACTAAACAAACTTTCTCTTCGTTTCATCATACGCGTGTATTGACAGTGATAATGGAAATAAAAAAAAACACCATCAAATCTGCCCCCAACCATTTAGAATCTAGATAAAGAAAATTAAAAAAAAAAAAAATATTAAAGAAGCGGTTTGGTTTTTAAAACAATTTTTTATGTTTTATATGTTTACAAAACACTATTGTTCAGTTTACAGTTTGTTTTGTATTTAAGGTAAACATAAAGGCTTTATTATTTAAAATGCACAACACTTTTTTTTTCAATTGCTAGACAAAAATTGAACCCATGAGCGTTAATTTTTTTTTATTATTATTTATAGTTTTGGGTCTCAACAAATATTGATTTTACGTCGATTGCTTTTTTTTTTGCCTGAAATCAACCGTAAGGGCAGTAAGCCAACCTTAACGTAACCGATGTTTGTCTGATAAAAAATGATATGTAAATGTAAATTTACCGTCATTATATTTTTTTAAATAATTACAGTTGAAAAACAACAACAAAAAAAAAGCTAAATTACGAAATATCCGATTTTCGCTTGTAACAAAAATATTTCAATTATTTTGTCAACGGTTTTTTGTTAGTGTTTTATAGTAAACGGAAAAAAAGAAATATTAAATTTTTTACTGTTTCTAAAAATGAAAAATGCGTCTTTTGTTTGTTAATTGTCGTAGTGCTGCGGTTTATGGTATTTTTCTTCGGAAAAAAGCAAAATTTAAGTTTTATTACATCGATTAACCCATCCATCAATCTGTCATAGTTTTTAACGTCATTTGCAAATTTATATTTTAATTTAATGATTTGATTCAGTAAAAAACTTTTCTTTAAGACGTATAACCTTAATAAAACGTAAACTATTTGTTTTTTTTTTTTATATTAGTTTAAAACTTTTCAAACTTGATTACATTTAATTATCGTCAACAATTTCCAATGACTTTTATTTTAAGTGTATCGTTTAAATTAAATTAAGTACATTGTCTTAGATATCTTCAGTCGAAAACTGTGAGTTACTCGAACCGAAAATCATCAAAACCAAAGTGTGATCTACAACATTTTTATTGGCTTTTCGTTTTTTCATGCTATATTTTAAAAAAATTTTAGAATTATGTGTAATCATTATGTATAGATAACATTTAATCTTATAAATCTATTTATATTTAATATGAACAACAAAGTAAGCGATTTGTGTTTACTTTTACTATTTAAAACAATCGACTATTCCGCAACAATTATAATACGTAACAATTTGATTTAAATACGTACGTGTCTTTGCACTAAAAATATTTTGCTATCAAAAAATGTAAGTATCGACGAGAAAATCACGATTTAAGGACGTTTTAGTACTAGACCCGCGTGATACGTACTTATGAAGATCATTTGGAAATATTCCGCAGATTTATCTCATTCAAAAATATTCTGTACACAGTGCGCAAATAAAGCTGTAATATATCGTCCATAGATCGACCCTACAACCCTGAAATATATTATAAAGCCTGTATGAAAATAAATAACGTGATGTCTATTAAGGGAACGTTCGCTTTATTGCTAAAGATAAAATCATCGGATGTAGTAAAATTTTTATTTAAGTCGAAAAACGTGTATCCGGAAGACCCGTTGATAAAATATTATTTCATTTAGTACCATGAAATATAAAATAGCAATAAAAGATATTTCAGCTAGATTTCCTGCGGTATTATTTTTGTTTTGCCTTAGAAAATCGTAACGAATTTTTGTTTGATTATTTTAATCGAGTTTGATGTCAACGAAAAAAAACGGATTTATAAGATTACTTATTATCTATACACAATAATTACGCATAATGGCGCATCGAAACACAGTCGTGTATCATACTACCAACCGTTTTCTACTTTTATACAAATTGTATTTTATTGATTCTATTGCGCACACGTTTAAACTTTTTAAAGAATATCTGAATTTAAACAACACATAAAAATTTCAAATGATTTTGATATGTAATTCGAGGAGGTATCACGATAGCGATTATGCGTAATTATCGTGTTTCATCAAATGACACGGCGCAGTATTAGATTTTAGGTCTTTATATGTGCTCAGAAGACTAATAAACTAATTTTTTTCAAAATATTCAGTGCAGTTAAATATACCGAATTATGAAATGTGTTAAAACAAAAGTTGTCCCTGTTACGAAACTCCTCGACAATTTAACCGATTTCCAAAGGCTGTCGATGAAAATCGTGAGAACTGATGCTCAAAATATTTAAAAAAATTTCAATTTTCCAAAAATCAAAGTTTTAATCAAACAAAAGCTGTGATAAATATTTCCAAACGATACACGCGTTCGTATATCAAAACAACTCCAATTAGTCAATACTTTTCATCTGTATTATGTTTTCCGAAACTACTGGGCAGATTCAAAAGCCAACTTTTCCATAACGTTGTATAGCACCGCCACGAATAAATGTGTGTGAAAAATTTCGGTTCGATGCGACGACGGTAAGTGGGCTTACATTAAAAGAGGGCTTAGTCCCTCATTCCCTCAAGGACTGTCATCTCTGACACGCATCTCTGAAAAATCAATATAGCTCCTTCACTTCGCTCGAAATCTAAACCAAAAGAACGTAAGAAAATAGTCAACAAAATGTCGTCTTAAGACTAAAAAAAAAAAAAAATACAACGTTTTGAAGTACTTACGTACGATACTAAAACATTTTCTCGATTACACAAACAATCAATACCATATACCAACATGTCATTAAAAAAGGTTTAACGAGTTTACCGTTACTGAAATTTCAATCGATTTTGATCATTTTTGAAGGAGTTATGGAACTTTGAAGTTTTTGAATTTGTTATTTTACCGCAGCTTTACTTTTACTAGCTTTTACGTTTAAGTCTCGAAACTTTAGTACAATCCAAACAAAGTAGTTTTACACGTGTGGTACAAAAATTTAAAAAATTGGTTCACACAATTTTGGTTTATAGCCAATTTCACGTTGTTATTTTGTCGTACAACTCGTCGTTCCAGGCGACCGTGTATTTCTTACGGGGGAACAAATAATTACGGGAAACGCGGGTTTTTACACTTCGATTTAGATTTTATGAATCATAACATCCAAAATAAAAACCGAACCAAGCTGAAAATTTTACATAATACTAAAGTAGGAAAAATACAAGTTTGATAAGAGTTTTTATTGTTAAATTTGTATTATTACCAAGATACATATACTGCTCAGAATCGTATATTCGAAGGCAATGATTCGTCGTTGCTTTCAGATATAAAATAATGCGTTTAAACCACCAACTTCCAAACTAGTGATGAAACTACCCACGCGACCTAGAGTGATCCCGGCTTTTTTTTTTTACTTATATATTTTTCCACTGGAATTAATTTTGTTTCGTTAATAATTGGTAACGAAATATTATCATTTATCGGATGGTTTTTAAGCTAAAATATAAAATGTAGTGTCCATGATCAAATGTATTCAACTCGTAGAATAAACTGTTGTTCCCATACTTCACGGTTCGAGCCAATTGAGTGATGTTTGGTACAAAATATTGTATTGTCAAAACGATACGACCGTACTATTACTAGCAGGGTGATTGATTTTTCGAAGTAATGAAATTGAAAGTTTTACTCTCGGGACCGGTGTAGTAAACGTTTTTGTTTTCAGCCGTTTTATATTGACAATAAACGCATCGGAGCTTTTATTTGACGTGTAATTTTTTTTCGACTCATACAGTAATAAGACGTATTATTTTTTTATTTCTTTTAAAAGGGAACTTATTCGTGCGTTGGAAATAAACCTCGTTAGCGAATCACGTCATGAATGAGAAATCATGTTTATTCGATTTTTCTCTTTCCAATTCGACTAATTAACAAAATGCGCGCGACTATTGGGCTTCGAAACAAAACGTATACATCATTTACTGATGAGCATTATGATAATTATTTTTGATGCTTGGTACAAACAACTAAAGTCAAAAATGACAATACATCAAAAAATTCAGAAAAAAAATCTGATTATTTTGGTATTGATAACGATTATCACATAATTGCGTTTGTATTTTTGTAGTATGTTCTAACAGTTGATAAGTCGTTAGGTTCAACAAGCACATGTTTACTTGTCACAATGTTACTTAAACAAATAAAATGTTTAAAAAAGTAACAAACGCTAGAGTCGACTTACGATTTTGTAACCACTTTCACGTAATACAGAAATATGCACTTTGTAGAGGTAAAAATACATAAGTTGACTCAAGTTATTGAGACCACTATTCGATATTTGACATTATTTGCTTACGAAAAAATTATATACTGTATCAAACGTGATTGCAATGATAAATTTGTGTCTTACAATAGCGATACAACTTCATAAGCTCATAAATTGTTTTATAAAAATAAAAAACCAAATAATTACCTATAATTAAAAGCTTGATTGATCTAAAATCAATTAACACGGCGTCAATTTAATATTCACTTAATTTTTTAAGTATCTTTAATTAGAATATTCTAAATACCTATAGAACATCTGCGAAATTTTACTTTAACTATTCAAACAAACTTTTGTTTTAATAACTCAGAAATCTATTTTAATTAGTGCGAGAGTACATATTGTAATAATAAACCGATGGATTTGTATAATTTAAATATCTAATCAGAGAAAAAACACCCCGCAGTTCTTCTACACTAAGCCAATAGTAGTGAACAAAATCAATTGTTACGTTAAAATATTCAACTGAATTAATTGTTTGTGCCAATATTATTTTTTGCCTGACGCGCGACATGTACAGAGTTTATTGGGAGCAAATTGAAAACAAATCACTTGCTTTTTGCCTAAAAATACCGCAACACCAAAAAGTGTCCAAAACGTTCCAATGAAATCTACAAGTTTTGAATGAACTTAAAATTTAAAAGTGGTTAACAGAAATTATGATGCTTTGAAATCGACCAGCTTTTATTCAAAACTGTTTTGTAGAAAACAAACTACAAATGTAATTTATCACTAACACAATATTCATGCCAAACTTTGAACCATGTTTTCGAGCGGGTTCACTATTGTTTTATAACTTTTAATTTGACAGCGATGATAAATAGTCACAGAAATATGGTGCGCTGTTGTTCTAGTGAACAACGAAGAAAACCACCAGATTCTGAAAATAAAAATATATAAAAGTTTTATTGTTACCGTGTTTAGTAAAAAAAAAAAAAATTAAAATTGATTAGTCAAGTACTGTTAACTTTTAGCTGTTAACATATTTTCTCTATAGTAATTTGCAGTCGTGTAACTGTTTAAAAATATCGAACACATAACATTAATTTTCTCCTCTTAACAGTGGAGTTTATAAAATGTTTTTTGTTTTTCAAATAATATATAGTATAATGATTCCACGACAGTATATACAATATAGTTCGTCAAGATTTCGCAACGAGTGAACATAAATTTTCCTCAACGCAAACATACGGTCCACTTCGATAATCAGTAAACTTATCGATGGAATTTAATAAATTGCGTACAAGAAGCAGAAATTAAATCCGCTTGTGAAGCCATATGAGCAAGAAGCCAGGAATGTGCTGTTTTTACAATGATGTTTTTTTTTTCTGTCAACAACATTTCGGGTAGTAGACGCATGATCAGATTTTAAAGTAAGTGCCTCTACTGATAGGTATGTGGACTGCGATGGTACTTCGGTTGAAGTTTTTTTTTACTACTTTTTGAGTTTGACCCCAAAAACAAAAACGAATCGAGAATTTTAAAGCGAAAAATTTGAAACGTTCATGTTTGTAATGACGTTTTCGGGTAAAAGGAGCGCTCCAATAGTTAACGCCACACGGAAGTTGGAATTTCGGGTTAGAATTATAAAAAACAATTTTTTTAAAAATTTTGATTATTTTCCGAGCCGAAAACGACGAAAATGGCGAAATTGCCGAATCCGGCTGTATCTATTAAAATTAAATCGTCGCGAGAACAAATCATTTGTATAATAATAAATTATTATCCGTCTCGTTTGTAAACTTTTACGTATTAAATCAATTTAATACGCAATATAAAAGATTGAAAAAAGTTTCGCTAGGTAAACTATTTCTTTCAACGTATGTATTAAACGAGTGATTCGCTATCTTTTTGATTTTCACCCAGGACTCTTTAGATCGAATAGTTAGTTCGCTCGGAATCGTTTTTCCAAACGCGACGATTCATCGACGCTTTCGGATATTAAATAATACGCGGATGAACCACACGACTTTGAAACCAACGAGCCACCCGAAGCGCACCATTACCGTGATACCGTTTTCGACTTTTGTTTGTTCAATCGAAAAACATGTGGTGAATCGACAATCTCGTCGAGAACGCAATATTTTCCAAATGTATATTTACAACACGCTTTTGATCGCGATACGTTTTATTTTCACCCAGACACAACGGGAAATGCTTGTAGTGCGGAAAATAAGCCGCCGACTGTAAAATAAACCACTTATTAACAAGTCTACGTGCCCCCGAGACGAACGGATCGCCGCCGACTGTAAGACATGTAAGAATGTAAGAAATGTAAGAAGGCCGTATCGATATCCACAGGTTGTTTATACACATTAACAGCTATAAAACACGGCCGGTACGGGCATTATTTTCTCCGTACTCGCCTAATAAATTTGAAACGTGTACTTACCGCGGGCGCAAGAGAAATTGGATTTTCGAAATACATTTAATAATAATAATAATAATGTTGGTAAAAACCGACGGCGAGGCGCGTTAAATAAACGATAATGACAATATCCTGTGTGAGAAAAAAAAAAAATATATATATATACGTAGTCAGGTGCAAAATGATGTGCTTAGCCCCCCGTCCGAGTGAAAGAGCTGAAAAGAACCGTACTATATATTCGGGCGTTTTCGCTGACGCGGTTGTTTGTCAAGTGCGTACCTATACAACCCCACCGCCCCTGCGAATCTCGCGAAATCGTTTACAGGGTGATTTTGTAAAAGCGCGCAACCGCGTTTTCACGCTTGAATTACGGCTTATTTATTCGAATCCTGATTTTTCGAATAACATTTGAATAGGTAAACTCATATATATACGTATATATTATACTACAACATGTTCTTACGCGTTTTTTTTTTTTCTTTAGATTCCGAGCGCAACTAGGAACGTATTGTTTTTACAATAATTTTTGGTTTTTTTTTTTGCTGTCAACAACTTTTCGCATAGAAGCCGATTCACAAAGCCTCTAACGAAAGGTCTATGAACTCCGGCGGTACTTTGGTTGAAGTTTTTTTTTTTTTCAAGTTTTGCTTACTTTTTTACCCCGAAAACGAAAAAATTGTGAATTTTACGGCAAAAAATTTGAATTTTTTTTCGATTTGTAATGACGTTTTCGGGTAGCAAGAGCGATCGTTACGTTGAATGGACTTGGGATTTTAGCGTTTAATTTTATTTCAAGCATTTTTTGATTATGTGACGAAAACGGCGCAATCACCAAATCCGTCGTCGGACATACATCGATTGGCCACAACGTAACCAAAACAGTAATCGGAACAAGCTAAAGGTTTTACGTAATATTCGAATGGGCACGATACGGGTTCGATTGAGGTTTCGAGTGATTCCGAAAAATTTTCAGCTAAGTATAGCACTTTGAAATTCTCGAACGTTTTACCAGAACGACGTACGAGATTAGACAACCGAGCTCGCTTAGAATTGTTTTTTCGAGGACCGTTGCTTTTCGATATTAAATAATACGTTTGAACCGCGACTTCCTAAACCAGCCATGATACCCACCCGAAGCCACTCCGTCAAACTACCCCCAAATGACCTAGGGTGATTTATTTTTTAGTAACTAATACGTGTACTGATGTGTGTACACCGTACAGGTAACAACAAGTATATCCAAGTGTACGTTATTGTGTATTCCTTTTGATTTATCGCGTAACGACACGTCCGCTTTGTCGGGAAAACTACTCGTCGGTACACGAGGCGGCGCCCGAGGGTGAAGAACTGAGCTACATATTATTTTGCGCGTACGCGGTCATGCGTCACCGTCTCCGATACGATACGATAAAAAAAAAAGTACCTGGTTTGTTCGTTGTGCAAAGTTGGTTTTTCTTCTTCTCCGTAACTCGTTCGAGTTTTTAGGATGTAATCAACGTACCAAACCTATTAGTCTCGTCCTCGACGTACAAACCACTAAACTCCGTATTATAACGTATATACGAGGGTTATCCAGAAAGTAGATTACGTTTTGGAATAAAAAATAAACAAAGTATAGGAAATTTTTTTTATTAGATACAGATGAAAGCCACACTCAAATACTACTTTTCAACATAGTCACCATACAAATTAAGGCATTTTTCGTATCGATGTACGAGCTTGGAAATTCCTTCGTCGAAAAATTCGGCCGCCTGCGCCTTCAACCAGTCCGTTACCTCTTCTTGCAGCTGTGCGTCGTCATCAAAACGCTGCTTAGCCAGGCACTTCTTCATTGCTGGGAATAGGTGGAAGTCGCTCGGTGCCAGGTCGGGACTGTACGGTGGATGAGGAAACAACTCCCACTTAAAAGATTCAAGAACTGCACGAGTGACATTTGCCGTGTGGGGCCGGGCGTTGTCGTGAATCAACAAAATCTTAGAGCTCAACATTCCTCTGCGCTTGTTTTGAATTGCTCTTCTGAGTTTTTGGAGAGTTTGGCAATACCTTTGAGAGTTTATTGTAGTGCCTCTTTCCAGGAAGTCCACCAAAATCAACAGCTGCAAGAAGAGGTAACGGACTGGTTGAAGGCGCAGGCGGCCGAATTTTTCGACGAAGGAATTTCCAAGCTCGTACATCGATACGAAAAATGCCTTAATTTGTATGGTGACTATGTTGAAAAGTAGTATTTGAGTGTGGCTTTCATCTGTATCTAATAAAAAAAATTTCCTATACTTTGTTTATTTTTTATTCCAAAACGTAATCTACTTTCTGGATAACCCTCGTATATAGATTTCAGTGAGCTGTTTTATCCGAGTTCAGTTCTATATAATATAAATATGTATGACACAATACATTTTTTAACACATTTCAATGTCCAGAACAATAAATATGACGACCGGTTTCGACTGTAGGTCATCATCAGGTCACGTGAAATAAAAACGAATACAAAATAATATGAACATTAATAATTTACTGTAATAAGAAATAATTAATACACGATGATTGAGACATGTATGTACAACTAGTAACTACTATACATTTTTTATTTTTGTCTATATTGGCGCGTACCATTATGTTTAAAATCAGTTTGTACGTTTAAAATATTATCGAAAAAATTCTGTTTTACTTCATAACGAATAAGAGGTTCTTCTAATACTCGACTGATGTATTCATTTTTCGGTTATTTAATATACGATCAAATTATTTTCTATATTGAAATTTATACTAGGATTACAATCTAAAACATGTTAATCAAAAATAATAGATTTAGGAGATCTATAAATCTATTTCTGGATTGCGTTTTTTGTATCGCTTTTTGAATTTCCTATTAGCTTTTCCAATATGAAATTTACCGCACTTACATAATATAAATTTATAAACACCAAAACTATAATAATCAGAAGTTTAGGTTATTCTTTTTTTAGTCCTATTCTTTATGGTAGTAATTAAATTGTTATTGGTTTTAAAAGTTAAATTTTTATGGTGTTATTGTTGTTGTTTGGAACGTTACCAAATTTATCTGATTACGAAGCTATGATATTTTAACGGACAGTAATTAATTGTATTATTGATGTACTGTTCGATTGAATATTAGTAGGATTTTGTAATTCTTTTTCTAATTTTATTGTGAATATTATCAATTGTTTTCGTATCAAAATCATTCTTGATTTATATACGTCACAAATTATATTAAATTGATTTTCATAATCAGATTTGTTTAAGGGAACACGTTTGAGTCTATATAATATTGAGTTGAACATTTTTGTGAGAATGGATGGTTACAATCATACGGTATTATAGTGTCAGTTTGAAACGTTTGAGCGGACTATTTGTATTCGTTGAAATTAAATTTGTTGTTGGATACACTTATTGTGAGGTCTAGGAAATTGATTTTACCGTGTATTTGTGTTTCGTGTGTAAATTGGATTTCGTTGTTAATTTTGTTTAACTAGTCGTCAAATTTATTATTCAAATACTCTTGGCATTATCATTTATTTCAAAAATATATTGTATTATATTTATCGTATTTTATTTACAAAAAGAGTATTAAACTTTTACAAAATATACTTTAATTTGAAACGATGAGAAAACTACAAACATTGTTTATAAAAATCGTTTGAAATGCTTTCAAACCCGGTGTGTATTTCCCCGTCGGTGTAACAGGTGTTTTGGCTCAAAAAACTATAATCGGTTACGTTAATAGTATGACGGTCACGCAATGCGTCGATGTGTTTTTAGTTTAAAAATATTGTTGAACATTTTTTTTTTTTTTTATACGATACCAACTCTTTATATCAGTTTGCAAAATATTATGTTAAAATGTGTAGTTTTATTAGTCAACATTATCGAATATTTTTGTTCGGATTTACGATTTATCCTATAACAATAAATAAATATTATGTGTTAACATTTTATTGAAGAACGTCTAATTGAAATTATCAATCACCGACCATATAACCTCTAATAATTATTATATTTCACTATAACCCCGAGTGTATTTGATTTAAACTTTGTATGAAAAACATTCACTCGCTCATCTTACAAACGATAAACAAATTAATTAAATAGCACAAATCAGTATTGTCGTTAGTTCGGAAGCACGTATATGGTACAATATTTAATGTACGTAAATAATTAATCTATTCCTTTTCCTTTTGGAAACGATTCAAATATTGTACACCTATAAATTTTATAAATCTAAAACAAAGTTGGATTCGATCCAAATTGTTTTTTGTAGACGTAATCTTATGAAAGTTCAAATGTTATTTTAATAAATTTTTTTGCAACTGACTTAAACAATGTTTATATGCTTTAAACTTATTTTAAGTGACGAATCTTTTGCGATATTCTAATAAAAAAAATTTATAAAAACGAAAATCGTACAACGAGTTATTAAAATGCAAGCGGTATACTCGTATAACAACCAAATTAGCGTCGAACGAAAAATCAAAATTCATAATTTACACTAATACGAAACAAGCCACACAAAAATTAGTTGTTCAAACGTTGTATTTAGTATCTGAGAGCAATGATATCTCATTGTTTTCAAAAAAACGATTCTGAGCGAGCTCAGTTTTCTAGTATACTGGTAAATTTTTCAGAAATTCGAAGTTCTATACTTAACTTAAACATTTTCGAAATCACTTGACTTTTTTTATCAAACCTGAATTATCTAAAAGTTTTAGCTTATTCCGATCATTATTTTGAATGTTATGGCCAAAAGCAACTAAAAATCGATATGCCAAAAAACACGATTTCCGTAAATAATGTTTCCCCGTAGTTTCTTGGTTGTAACTTTTAAACTTTCAAATTTGAAACCTCTCATAGTGTCATCTCAGTGCAAAGACCTTTCAGAAGAGGTACTGACTATAAAAACCGGAGCATTTTTTACACCCTTAAAAGTGTTCACTCAAAAAAAAAAAAAAAAAACATTATTGTAAGAACAATACATTCTCTGCTACGCTCAGAATCTAACTAACAAATAATTCTAACGATATTTATTATTTTGAACGGTAAAACGTTGTTTAATATTACGTCTCTAAAAAGAGATCTTAAAATATTGTTGTGTTCCATATTCTATTGTACATAGGTGTTATTTAATTGGATTTATTTTGTGACGGAATCAAAATCGACTAACTAACTAACTTGAGTAAACAAAATTCGGGTTATTATTATTACAATATATATATATATGCGTGTGGACTAGTTAAGCTTAACAATGCAATATTCATTTACACAATTGAATACGGTACATATAGAACCATAATCGTGTTAAGTAATTAATTTTGATACTGTATTTCTGCAAATATTAGTTTATAATATTATACGTCATGATGTCTTGTCTGTACAACGCATATAAGTTTAAATTGATTTCTCACAAACGTCAAAGGAATGTCATTGTGATTGGAGGAGTAATTAACTTTATGGGTAGGAATATAACTCGCGTACACTTACGTTTTTACTTCTATAAATTTTAAATTAAAAAAAAAAGAATGGTTCCACGGTAAACGTACAGTAGCGGCTACGCTTTGTGAAAAAAACGATTCTTATCTAATCTGATAAATCCTGGATGAAAATAAAAAAATCGCGAATTACTCCTACTGTTTAAAAAAATGAGTAAAAAGAAAAAATTGTGTATTGTACTTAGCGAAAACTTTTTTCAATTCTTTTTTTTTTTTTAACCCGAGGGCTGGTTTACAACACCAATTCTCTATTCTGACCGTTATCTCACTTTTTCTTTCAGTTCCTTAAAGGTTTTGACTTCACTTTTAATTTGTCCTATATAAGAGTTCCGTGGGCATCCTGCAGTTTTCTTTCCTTCAATCGTACCCTCTAATATTGTTTTCATGCATCTCTTCCGGGTGTCTCAGGGCATGACCAACCATTTTCCAGCGCCTTGCTCTAATTGCATCTAAGAGTGTACGTTTTTCTCTTACTGAGTACTTCTTCATTTACTTTCCGCTCTATCCAACTTATTCTCACCACACACCACAACTCAAACGCTTCTAGTTTTTTTCTTTTCATCTATTACCCATGACTAGGGGTACTGACTTTGAAGATCGGAGTATTCATTTTATACGTACGGTTGTTGACAAAAAAAAAAAAAATCATTGTAAAAACAATACATTCTTCGTTGACGTTCATAATCTAAAATATACTGTGATCAAAAATGTTTAAAAAAAGTTCAGTGCAGATTGTAGCAGGCTCGTAGCTTGCTCAGTTTGATAGTTAAGGTCGGATAAAAATACAACAGAAATCAAGTGTAAACTATATGTACAGAAGAAATTCTTAAAACTAACTATATTACAATTTTAATTTTGTTATGAATGAAAAACAGACCAAAATCCGTTTGATGTAAAAATTATTCCGTTTTGAATTTTAATATTGTATTCTATATACAATTTCGAAATAAATAAAATAGAAATGTAAACTTTTGTTTGTGTCTTTGTGTTGATATAGAGTTTTTTTTGACTTTAAATCATAATTTATTGAAATAAATAATTTCTATTTCAAATAAAAGACCAAAATAGCGACATTATAAAACAGAAAATATAACATTATACGCAATGTTTATCTAATTTCCAAAAGCCACAGCAAGTATTGTATTGATTTTTATTGTATCATTTACCGAATAACGATGGATATTTAGTAAGAACTAAACGGGAACGAGTTAATTCGTTTTGAAAAGTTTGAATTCTTGATTACCAACTTTACTGTACAATAATTAACTATATTATGAAAACACGCGGTTAGCAGTATAGTTTTGGAAATTATCCCTAATATTATTGTTGTTTGTTTAAAAAATATGATAAGTGTACTCGAAAATTGTTAATTCTGAAGAATTCGTTTCGTGTAACAATGAAAAACAAAAATTTAATCAAAATAGACTTAAAGTATAAGCCATTTTGAAATAGGCAATCTGCAACTTAATTTGGCAACAAAAAAAAAACGTTGAGAATTTGTCAGATGAGAAATGCTTGTTAATGTGTGTGTAGGGGTGTGAAAAATTGTGACACGTAAAGGTTTATGACCCCAAGTAGAAGTGAAGAAATAAAAGGAGAAGAAAAAAGTTTCTAACTCTAATTTGATTTTACAAAACATATCAACGAGAACTATATCTCTTTGTCTATTACTTCTCTTCAATTGGTTTAAGTGTACATTCTCAATGACAAAAATATTTATTTTATACGCATAACCTTCAATTTAAATATTGTAAGTGTTATACACAACATTTATTTCAATATGATTATTTTTTAAAAAACAATCAGTAATACCGACGAAAGACAACATAAAACGTGTAAAAACGATACAAGAGGAATGCATGCAAATCGACATAAAATATATAATGTTTATTTGTTTGTTATTCTAAACCAATTTTAATCAAATAACACGTAAAATTTACAGAATAAAAATGGTAGGAAAGTGCATTTGAAACTGATCAAGGTGCATACTGCATATTATACAGAGCATAAATTATTTATATTTGTTTACAGAATATTGTAATTTAAATTATACCATATTATCGTTATGGATGTATATCATAAAGTCGTATATTATTACTATTATTATTATTATTATTATTATTGACTTATAATTCAACTGAAGTATAAAAGTTTTAATTTAAATGTTGAATACTAAAAACATAGATGTATCACAGTCTGAAATTTAAGTAACAAAATAGTACACGAAATTAACTAAAATTTACAAAATTATAGTATTAGAATAAAATATAGTCATTAGGAAAACAGTTTAGAGTACTACTTGACTGCAGCTGTTAAGTAATTCCTGAATGAAAACGTTCTTTCAATAAGTATAGTTCGATTTTAGTCTTTAGGATACGACGTGTATACCAACAAAAAAATGTTTTTGTTTACTTTATAATAACATGTTAAATCTGTAAGGTTTTTAAACGACAAAACGATTAAGAACAACAATGCCATTGTTTGAAAATAAAACAATTTCATTGAAAAAACAATTTTGATGTAACTTGCTCCTCACTCGTCTCCTAACAACGGATAAGATGTTTTACTAAGTATAGTGCTCAGTGTCCAACGAATCCAACGAGTATGTTTTGACCTTAAAAATCAATAATGATGTTTCGCTCAGTTTTTCAGACTATTACATGCTCCTACACGTTTAGTTTGCCCTATATAATAACGCGACAATGATTTATCGTGGATGATAATTATCGTCTGTATGTTTTTTGTGTGGAGGAAATATAGATTTTTTGTTAATGGAGCGAAACGTCACCAGAAACTAATAAAAATTAAACATCTAATTGTTGTTGATAATTATTATTTTACATTCATAGTATAATCTGTAAACACAGTTATTAAATGTTTTCGAAAAACATGCGATTCAGATCAGGATTTATTTAACCAATTAAATAGTATGATTGAAAAAACGAACAATTTCCAATTTCGCTTACGGAAATAATGAGTTTGTTTGCGACAGTGTACAAATGAGCTTAAATGAGCACGGCCTTTGCAGTGAGTAAATACCGTTTTTAATGTCGCAAACAATAACCTAATTAGTAAAATATTTTTACTTTCGTTGTTTGTCTGTCGATTAATGTGCTATCATATTTCTTCACTCAACAGTACGTAGGTAACTATAATATATGAATCGTCTAATCATCAAACTGCGTATAGGTAATGTACAGTGTTATAAAACAATGATGCCAGTAATAGAATTATTTAAAACAGGTTGTCTACCGTATTATAAGCTGGATATTTTCGGATAAAAATATAGTTTACCTGGAATTTGTGACGTATTGCAGAGGTCTGTGCCGTCAAACGTGTCCTAAAAAAATATTTAACATTATTTTTTCCTCCACAATACTATTCTCAAAATAACAAAAAAAAAAAAACACTAGTGTGTGTATATATACCATGGTCAAGTTCGAAACGGAGTTTGACTTTTGCAAGTCGCTTTGTTGACTCCTTCCCTTCTGGCTGTGTATCCGATGAATCGCTCTCAGCCATAGTTCTCTGAAACACCAACGAAACGTTTGAATTGAAGTGGGATACTTGATGTGCACGTAGTCGACGGAAATCACAAAGTCGATTTATGCGCGGCTTTAGAGGATTGCGGACGGTATAAACTTACGTTTTCCTGTCCACATTACACACACGCAGTAGTGGTTTTCTATTTCTATACGAATTCGAAAAACGGGTTTAAATTTTCCGTGAAGATCGTAACAACTATTAAGTACGAAACCAAACGTTTCTAATGATTTTTTTGTCGGAATTCGATCGTCTCACAAGTTACAAAAGAAATATTGAAAAAAAAAAATGTTTTTAAGTTGTATTTTTTAACACGTTTTACAGTGGATACAATGGGAAAATGTGAGAAAGTACCGTGGCGTGATAATTAAAAATCTGTTTTCAGCGTAATACATTTTGTATTGTTGATGCATCGGCGTTAAATCGATCGGTACCGACGTAGGAAAAAGATAACGAGAATAAAGGAAATCTTTGCTTCGAATCCCCCAAAAACGCGTGTTACCAGCTACTGCAAGAAAACAATTAATCTTGTAGTTCTTGTTATCGTAGAAAATTAATGTCCGACAACTGGGTCGGACTTGACGGAGGGTTTCGAGGGCACTTGCCTTGGGCAACAGATGTTCGGAGGGTCAATAAACTTTTTTAACTTAAGTTTAGAAAGTTAATGGAAAAAAAAAAAATCAATTTAAGACCAATCGCAGTCACGTGACAACATGATCTTTGAATGAGTTTTGAAGTTTGTGATACACGAACAAAATCGAAAGAAATACGTTTCAGTTAGGTAAAAAACCGCTATAATGCGCAAGTTTAAACGTTTTCAATTTTTTTCTCGTCTATATATTTTTGGGAGTTTTCAAATTTCTACTATCAAAAGAGATTTGTATCCGAAAGTCCGAATCCGGCCCTGTAATCGACGGAAGAACGCGATTGCAAAACACAACGTGTACGATATCGAACAAAACGTTTCACACGAAACGGACCAATATACGTCACTGAATGTGTGCATCGGCCATCCGTGATCGGAACTCTGACGCTAAAAATAGCAAACGCACAAGTACCTCGGTATACTAGGTAGATACCACACGCGGTAACACCGGGAACGGTTACTCCGGGAGTACTTAACACGATGCGCGATACGATATTATTAAAAAAACGGGCGAGACATAGGTTTTCGGCCATTGGAGCTGGGTGAGTTAACAACTTTTTTCAACACGTTATGTCTTGTTAATTGAAAAAACACAAACGTGAAGTTAAAAGTTGGTTTTTTTTTCCACTTATTTAATGAAAAAAGTTAGCTAACGAAATAAAACAACTCGACCTAAGGTAAAGATAAAAGTTCACATTTTTAACTCGCGTGTGTTTGTGAGCCTCGTATGACATTTTCAACCAACATTTTTCGTATTTTCTTTTGAAATTTTCCATCGTCCTAATAGTTTTTTTTTTTTTCAAATGATTTTTGTAAATTAAGTTGACGAGTTAAATTTAATAAAAATTAACTTATAAAGTTAAAATTTAACGTTAAAAAAATTTGAGTAAATTTACTTCACTTTTTCACTTCATTTTAATTTTTAACGAGTTTTGATGCCTTGTTTATCATATACGTACCGTTTCGTTCGCAATAATAATTACTCATTGTTTTTTGAGTTAAAGCTGCAGCTTTAAAACAGCAAATTAAAGCTTTTGTTAAAATAATTCTGCAAATAAATTTTCGAATTTTTGAAAAAATTCTATGTTCTACCCAATAATATGTAAAGTTTGTGAGAGCTAATTCGTACACTATTTATTATGATGTTGTGTTTTAATGCGATCTATTCAAACATATATAAAGAAAAGTTTAACAAAAAAAAAACCATTAAATTAAACTCTTGTTTAATCTCGTTAATCTTATTGTTTTTGTGTGTGTGTAATTTTTCCACGAATTGACGGTTATCACGCAAAAAGTATAAACAGCTGTTGAACGCAAAACACCATCTGCAAACAATTTTTCATCTTACGGCGGTAACTCGTGTAAATATTTCAGTATTACTACAAAGTATCCGAAAACAATTGAAACAATAAAGATATTAGTAAAAATAATGAAATCATTATCAATTTAATTGCCTTTTTTCGCTATAACGAGTGGGTTCAATACATTTTCTCAGTGTAGTATATTTGCATATGCAATGATTATAAAGAAAAGTCTGACTTGGAGTGATTTTTATTTTAATACAACGATTGACGGGCAAAACGGCACATAAAGTTTTCTCGTATAAATTTTTCCCAATAAATACAGCGGTTGAAATGAATTTTATGATAGTGCATCGTTATATTCGCGTTATAGTGAATTACAGCAATAATCGAATCCGATGGTTTATACTTCATACAGAAATACTTTTCATCAACTATTACGCGTTATTACGACAAAATACGAGTGATTTATTTTTTTTAACAAAATGTAGAACTTACCCATTTCTATAACATCGTATAATTATGCTATAGGCAAGGATGAACATTAACTCGTTTAAACTTAAAATTAAGTTAAATTAATTTTAC
>CM029357.1:11114707-11151501 GCA_017140985.1 Hormaphis cornu
ATTACTTTTCCATTGTTTTAAGCCGTCCAGAAGCACTTAATTTTGTCTGTGGCTTGTGCAATAATTATAATACCATCCGCCCGAAGTCATTTATTGTTCTAATTTTAATTTAAAATTAAAAAAGGGAGTAAATTTAAGGTCGGGTGAGAAGTTGTTATTGGCGTAACGATCACGCTTTGGAGTGGGTTACTTCTTTGGGTTGGACAATGTTTTGGAAGCTGTGGTTAAAACGTATTATTTATTATATGAAAGAAACGAATAAATCATTGAATTCGATAAAACGATTCTGATCGAGCTCAGTTATTTGTACGGCCTAGGAAAAACCAAATTTAATGAAATATATCGGCAATATTAGCGCACAGAACATAAGATATTTGAGTACTCGAGTACCCGAAATACGACTTTTTTAGGTTAGAATCTAATCTAAAACATGATAATAAGTAATAACATATAGTATTTGTGAAACTAACCGAGAAAAAACTATCAATCGCTTGATACTACAACACTTTCAATCATAAATAAGGTTTTATTAATTTGTTTTCAAATTTTATTTAATGCAAACACTAATAAATTATCTGCGAGTTGTTACTTGATGCCGAAAACGATTAGGTAAGTGAGCCACCCCAAAGCGTATATTTACTACGCCAAACAAGGTTTCACCCGGTTTAGAATTTACTCCCTTTCTTTTCTTCCTTCCTTCATTTTTTTTTTTATGCAATACTACGTTTACTATGTAATATTACACCATTCAAAATATAATAACCCACTAAAAAGTGTGACCTACTTCACAGAATTCCTAATTTTTATAACTACTTCATTGTGTAAATCAACATTTTTGAAAACCATTATTTATCGATTAAGACACTTTTTCAAGCCAAAAATATGTTGAGCCTCTCCATCGGGGTCTCAGTCTAAATGTGTGTGTATACGAATCAAAACTCGCTGGAAAAAAAAAAAACATTGTAAAAACAATACGTTCTTCGCCGCGCTCAAAATCTAAAAATTGATAAGTGGTATATTTTTAAATAATATTTAACCACTGAACAGATGAATTATCTTCTCTGCTTTACTGTTACAGTTCATGCAGGTTTTATGCTATCAGCTATACTATATAGCTAGCGGTTTAATAAATTCAAATTATCGACAAACATTGTGGCGTTTCTGCAGTGCTGAATACTATAAAGACGATACAACGTATATTATACGATTTTTTTACGATATAACGTAAATTGTCGCGATTAAAACGGAAAACGAAACCGAATCGTTAGGGTTATGTTAAAACTTTGTGAACAATTTGCATAAAATTAATTTTTACGTGTACCTACACTGAATACACGATATCATCATAAAATAGTTTTGATGGAGAAACATAAAAAATAAAGTGAACAAGACTAATAATATAAGTGTAAGGATTATTATAAAAACCTGTATAAGAGAAAACAACTATACAAAGAAAAACAAACTCTTAGCTTAAGTTTTTATCGATTACATTAGACCAAAGCATACTAAAGTTGATTATCTGACATTTCCTTTTGAACGTTTCTGATCTTTTTTTTTCCGTTTCACAAAGTAATCATGAAAATGGCTTTATTTATAGAGCACACTTATAAAAAAACAAAATAACAGCGCATACAATTATAAACTGTTTGATTTTTATTTGGTCTCATTTATGTGTTAGTCTAGTTCAATGTTTTAATTTAAATGTGCTATGTACCTATAAAATTTATATAGGGCATTGGCTGTAAAAAAATGACTGAAAACGTTTTTTTTTTTTTGTTCTGATTCGTGACTCATGGTCCATGATAACGGGTCATGTTTTCCTACAAACGAACCAGAATTTTATTTGGCAGATATTTTACAGGTATGGTTTTATTTGTCTCTAATGGAAACACAGTAATCCTCATGTCTGTTACGATACTCATATGAAATTGTGCGTTTTCAACAGTTCGGTCCTAAAAAAAGTTAAAGAAGCCAGAAATATCCTAGTTTGATTTTTTACTTGTTAGTCATATGATGCGACAATCTTGCGCGAAAACCTAATTAGACACGTTGTACATATTTTTATTGGAATTATTTTTTTCAACAATTCAACTAATAACTAGTATTGTCTCGACAATTTTGATTTAAATAGATTTATATCTCGAAAGTAACTTGACGTCCTATAATTTGTTCTATATTTTACGTATTGATTTATTGATGTACTCGAATAAAACGTCGGTATATAACTTGCCTGTTGCATTTCAGTGATATTACCAATATTTAATAAGACAACGCGAAAAAGGAAGATACTTAATTATTTTAAGATATTTTACAATTATTAGCACCATGTGTTTTTCAATATTTTTTTTGTTTAAATCAATTTATTAACGTATTTAATTTTAAACAGACTAAGTTAATATAGGAATCCGAGGTAAAGATCAAATTAAAACCGACTTACATACAGTTAAACATTTTTAATCATCAACGCTTAGCTTTGTTGAGGATGTATACTTAATATACAATTTCAACAGTTTCGTCCTACTTTATTCATAAAACGAGTAATTTCTTTGAAACTTCGGGTATGCGTGGGTGCGCTTAATTCAAATAATGTACAATTATTTATATTATACTCCTCAAATCTTTTCCTTTATAGTAAGTTATACCTCTTACTGTTCATTTCAGTCAAAATATTATATTAATATAACCATCTTAATGCGTTGTATACCGAATTCGAGTATATAATAATGCCACACATTATAGAGTAGACGACATCGTCTTAATTTGTTTACGGTTTATCAATTGTTATTGTAAAATTTAAATGTAAGGTATAAATAAACAGTTTTTAAATTAAACTTATTACTTTAATTTTCACGTAGGTATGTGATGTTGGCTTAGATACCCATGTGGATGCGTATAAAAACATCAAACCAGCACCATTAATATTTTGCATATTTAGCAATAGGTAATAGTAATATTTGAATGTCACAATTTTTGCGTGCGAATCGATAAACTAAATGGTGGCTATTGCTTCACACAGCCCACCTGAATTTTGTTAGAATTTCAGAATTGGCACCAAACAATAGATTCAAACAGCAAGGATTTAAAGTAAATTATTATAGTATTTATAAATCAAATAGATACGGGAAAACAAATCAATGGATGGGCCAACTACACGTATTTAGGGTTTCATTAAATTGAAATGCGATGGTAATATTTATAATTCACATCAGATCATATTATGATATGGATTGAGGAGGATATCAAGTACGGAAGAAAAATAATATTAGAAATTTTATGGACGTTTTAATTTTTTTTTAAAGCGATTTATAATTAATTCCGTACTATAGATAGTGTCACTATTGATTTTTTCAATATTACGCATTTTTTAAAACTTTTTGTACCAACAAAAGTTTTAGATTCTGAGCGGGGACAAACGAGGAATGTATAGGTATTCTTTTTACAATGCAGATGTTTTTTTTTTTTTTGTTTTTCTGTCAACTTTTCGTATAAAAGGAATGCTCCGATTTTCAAACTCAGTAACTTTTCTAAAAGGTTTGTGGACTCCGGTGGTAATTTTTTTAAAATTTCGTTTTATTTTTGAGTTTTACCCCATAAACAAAAAAAAAAAATCGAGAATTTTACGGCAAAAAATTTGAAATTTTCGGGTTTGTTACGACGTTTTTGGATAGAAGGAATGCTTCAGTCGTTACGTTGAATACCACATAAAAGTCGGGACTTTGGCTTTAAACGTTATTTTGTTTGAAGCATTTTTTGATATTTCGATTATTTTCTGAGTTATGTGCCGAAAACGACGAAAATGGCGAAATCGCCCGATCCGGCGTCAGAACGGAAACAACCTATTGAACTGTCGCTATAACAATATTATTCCACGTCGTTTTCAAACTTTTACGTACTAAAAATTCGCGATCTTTTTTGCTTTTACCCAGGACTCGTTAGATTAAGTATAGCTCGCTCAGAATCGTTTTTTTTTTTTCCGAGTTCAATGTTTTATCGTTGCTTTTGGATATTAAAACATAATACCGGATAAACCGCAACTTTGAAACCAATGATTCGCCCCCAAAGCGTAGTCGCCGCTACTGTACCTGGTACCGTGGTACTGTTTTTTTTTTTTTTTCACGTTACATAATATTATTTAAAACGAAAACTTAAGACGGTAAAAGTAAAAATGGTTTGTAAAACGGATTTTCATGTGCCAACAACGTTCGAAGAAGAGCGATGGATGGAAACACAATTGTTAATGGAAATACGCGGTATGAGGGCGCGAGTGGAAGACAAAAGCGTGGTCGACTCCGAGTCGAGCGACGAAGGCGGCGAAAAAGATTGATACGTTTTACTCGTAATTTTGTGTAAAAAAACATTTTCGAGAGCGGTGTACGATACGGAATCGAGTAGTTGTTGAAAACGGTTTTCGGGAGGAAATAATTATTATTATTACTATTATTATTCGCGTTTTATATTCGCGTGGAAGCCGCGGGATTTATTATCGCGTAGTGTTTCCCGGTCGAGATTTCGGCGGTGCGATCTTACGCGGGGTGGCTCGGCATACAGTGCGGTCAGGCGCCCGCGGGGGTGAAATGCGAAGGGACACGGCGTAGAGGGGGTGCGAAAACGGGACGCAGCGAACGCTGTATATAGTTTTGTGTGCGTGCGCGCGCACGCGCGAGAGTAAAGCGTGTGGGCGCCTGCAGCGTAAAACGTTTTGTGTGTGTGTGTTCACAGGGTGTTCACAGGGTTGTTGCCTCGAAAATGTTTGTTTTTCAAAATCCATATACTTTTCAGCGTAAGTATGTATAGTGTGTAAAGCCGACAATGCATCGTTTTAATACGTTCGTGGATTTTCCGTTGTATTTGTATTTTTTCAAATTTTCGTTCTGAAAACGGTTCTAAGCTCGTAACAATTGTCATACTATCGAGAAACGTCACGTGTTAGACGTTCGGGAGCGCTTAATTTAATAGTAGGACAAATGGATTTTTAGTCGCATTTTATTTTTAAAAGCATCATTTTGTGGCGCTTCCGCGATTGCGATTTTTTTTCGGTACGCTCAGAACCGACGTGGGGGTTGCTTTAGACCCCCACCCCCCTCCGTTCGATTTTTAGCAAACTTGTAGATTTACGACCAACCGTACTTAATGTTTTCTATTAAAAATACAGATCGCAAAATGTACATATAGCGAAAAAATAAACGAATAATAATGGTACGAATATAAAATCACCTGTTTTGATAGATAGTATTTGTATACGAAAGAATTCAATTTTAGCATTGCCGGTCGTATACAATAGTCGAATAACCTTCCGTGTTCTCTCTCTCTCTCTATTTTTTTTTTGACGTTTTCTCCTTGCAGTGTTTCTAGGTCTTGACCGGCGCGACTCAACTCAAAAACTGTTATGACGATATTTTTGTGGAGAACGTGAACATTACAAATACAATTTGAGGGCTACTCGTACGGCGTTAAACTCTATGTCAAGCCATAATTATACCGAGTCCAAATTCGGTATGATTATAAAAATACATCCCCTCGCTTGGCGAATTTCTGGACACGTCACTGCGCCCGACGTAAAAACTTAACTTTACGACAGTGCGCAGATAACTCAACACTATATATATGTATATATAAAAAGTTGATTTGACGCAATACGATTTTTAACTGAACAGAAACAATTGACTAGTCTTGATTTTCGGTTTCCACAGAGGTGCTTAAACACCCTGTACACGCGGTGTGCAAATATTTTGGCAGTCGACGGCGGTGGCGGCAACGGTGCTCGCAATTTCCATTCATTCGCCGTTCGCCGAGTGTTCGGCGCGCACGGAATACGGCGGGGGCACGTACGTCTAGAGAGAACACACGTCTTTGTCGCCGTCGTTTAGTGAGCCCGTGACACGTATATGTGTATTAAAGCCGATCGCCGAGAGAGCAATCACGCGCGAGACCCGGTGAGTACACCCCTATTGTATTTTTTCGCGTCAAGTTTTAAATTAGCTACATAATGTTTATACTAACCCGTTGGGTATTAAAAATATACGAGCGAGAAAGTTATTTAAAATCCATTTTTACTATTAGGGTCGCGAGCCGAGTAGTGTACAATTTCTGCGGGGGCTATTTTTAATTTACCCTGCACCTCTGATATAAGGGAACCGGATGTATTTTTTTATAAACAAATTTGGTAAAACCCGAAAATCCTCCCTACGTCGCGTCCACGTGCCACTGCGGAGTTGGGTACGCGTAGTTGTAACCGCAGAGTACCTATCCAGCAGATAAAACGAAAAAAAAAAAACCATACTATACATTAATAACTTCCTCTCTTCGCTCAGAACCCAAAATCGTTCACAGTTTAAGATGCCTGCGCGGGAACGTATTACGGCATTACCAAACTTTGCTCGGAATCACGTTTCCGACTCATCGGCGCTCGTTTCAAATGTTTTTCAACGCTCTATATAGTTCAGTAGCTCGTCATAATACCAGCGTGGCCTAGTTTTTAAAAAAACATACACAATATATGTACTTTATAGTAGATGCCGGCTTTTCAAAATATGTTTATTTGCTCGCGAGCTGCGCGACATAAGTACGAACGTACTATTATAAACTGCCAACAATTTTAACCATCAACAAAACACAGACAAACTAATTCAAGATATTAACATTGTACTATTTACGATACGCGTGGCACGGAATTGTTATTTCAACACATAATGTTTTTTTACTCATTCTGTCGTGTAATATTTATCTTATATATATATTATAATAACGTGCATCGATACTGCAAGACCGATACACACACGTTGAACCGATTCGTTGGAATTCAATTTTTAATTAAAATTCGACTATTTTAAAAATTTCAACTACTCAAAACTCAAAAGGACAGACCACGCAAAGATTATGTTGTTGCATGTGTCGATGTATTATTATTGTTTTGTGAATAATTTTGAAATGAGTATACTGCAAAACATGTGTATATTATACGAAAAAATATAATAATCGTATATAATAACAATCGTCGTCATAACGAAATGAGGTCAATGTGCTGTCGCACTGATAATAATAATACTCGTAAAATATAAATACGATAGTTCGGATGATTTGTTGAAAATCGCAGAAAAAGTCATTGTATTCTTTTACACGTACTAATAGAGAATAGTAACAAACATTCGAGCACGTTCAAATTATTACGCCATCAATCGTAAATGGGTAGTACATAAATAATTATTGTTCGTGGCTGACCATAAGTACAAAAAACAGTATTTATGGTATCCTTCAAAAAATATTGTCGATTTAATACTAATTCTATTAATTTTTGAATACTGTAAAACGGTCGTATAAATGTAGGTACATACTGTGACAGAAACTTGGACTCTTAGATATGATCTATATATTATTCGAATAGAAACCCGATCGACAACAGCAAAACAAACAAAAATATAAATTTAAAAAAATTAAAATACTTAAATTATATACGTATGTCATGTGTATGTTATTAATTTATTATCTATACATTTTGTAGTAAATAAGTGCACTCGGCTATTATTTTCTCCGAAGATTAATATCGTACACAATACTCACATTTCTCTACTAATTCTTTTTTTCATTGAAAATATTAATCTAAATGTTTTAAGTTTATGAAAAAATATTTGTATCTTTAGTATCGAACTAAATCGGTCTGCTAAAAAACTCTATTGCAGTCGGAGGAAAATTTAAACGTTCTATATTATAGAGATATAACATATAATTATGTTCAGTAATTAGTATCGTTCAATCGATAGTATTAATTTTTGGAAGTTCATCCACAAAATATTGGGTAGTGCACACATTTTTCTTAAGATAATACATGAACATTATTTTTTTTTTCTTTAGACAAGTAGTACCTAGTAAATGAAAGTAAATTTTTTTTAAAATTATTACATTATATTATATTAATTGTATCTTATTTGATTATTCATTTTTGTTTTGTTTACTTAAAGATGTTTACATACAATTATCGCTGAAAATCAACTGTTAAGGACGATTTCCTTTAGTCTTTAGCAGTACAAATTTATCTTAAAAACTAACTACTGTTAATGGTTGTAGTACTTAAAACCATAAAAATGTGCACATGTATTGAATATTGGGTGATTATTTAAAATATATATTCTATTGACCTAATATTATGTAGGTATCCATTTCTAAAAAAATTGAGAAATAGTAGTAACTGTAGTAAAAATAAATAAGGAATTTGTCGCACGTAAACTGTTATTTATATTTTAAAGTATTTAGCCAAAATAAATATATTTGCAAAGATATTTGTAACTCTATCGACCAAGTTAGAGACAAAAAAAATTGATCCAACCATTAATTCGTAACAATCAAAATCAATAATTCACAACATCACAATACTGTGTCATATACACTAAACGTATTAATGGGTGGTATAACTTTTTTTGGTTTTTTGGGTATAAATTTTTTGAAGTTGAAAATTTTGATCAAACGTTAAATGCAATACACAAAAAAAAAAAAAAATAACATCTTTGTAAGATCAAATATAGTTTCTTCGCTTTGCTAAGAATCTAAAAGGTTTCTGTACGTTCATATTTAAAACGGTGCCCGCAGTCCGCACAAATATGATGTTTAAATTATGGTATTCATTTATCGGCCAACAATTTACTACATTATGACTATTATTCATTGATTATTTTGCACGTCAACACTGTGCTTTATTTTATATATAGGTTATAAAACATTAGTAGATATGTTATTATTTGTTTTTTATCTATTGGTGTAATTTTTTGCTGATTTATAGTTTATTTGTCCACATGTTTTACATATCGATGTTTTTTTTTTTTTTCACGAAAAAGATGAAAATTAGTTCATGTTTAGTCGTACTTCAATACGAATTAATATACCGCATAACCTCCAATTATAACTACTATTATACTATTAACGCCATTGCCGATGATAGTTTATACCAATATTTTAATAATGAATACAAATTTGTGGGTAGGTATACTTATGATAATATTATTTATTAATTTGTAATTTACTATGCATTTGCAACGAGGACATTGAATAATTTTATCGATAACTGACGTATCTAAAACTGAAAACGTAGGTATTTACTAGATATAAAACAATTGTTGTTGTGCAATATAATTATGTTATTATGTTTTTATTTTTGGAAAAAAGTTAAGTTTGTATCTAACGTCAGGGGGGAATCGCATTTTAAATGTTTTCTGGAAAAGAGGCCGTCTCTCTCCCTGCAGTTTACGCCTATGGTAATAAATTATTGCTGTAGAAGAGTAAATAAAAAACGAATAAAATGCACACATGTTTGACATTTCCGTGTACTTTTCTTCGGTAAGTAGGTTTAGGTACCATTTGTCTACTGAACATTAGATGAGAAAAATATGTACATTTTTAAAATTTTACACTTTGTTGCATTAGATACAGTGTTGTTGTAGTCGTATAACTAAGAAATTCTGAACAAAACTCATTTATCACAGCGTTAATAGTGCTCACTACAGATTTTAACAATACCTATATACAAAAACAATCTGACACAATTCTGCAAAATACAAGTTAAAATCGCAGTAGGTACTTATAAATTATGATTCTACTATACAAGGTGTTTATATTTAACTACGAGCCAAACATTTTGCAACTTTTATAAAAATATCATACTGCACTTATATGTAGAACTATTATATAATAATTATTAAGTAGGGAATTTATAGAAAATCAATCCGCACTGTGAACTAAGTTTAAAAAAAAATCATTTTTTAAAAGATAACATCCGTAATGACATATTCTGTTTTCTAAATGAAAATAATTTTTCTCGACGCATTGGTTATTTGTATAGTATTAACTCAATCGGTACAATGTTATTTAATTCTTTAAAATTGTTTTTTTTTTTTTTTTTTTGTGTATAAATGGGAAGTTAATCGGTACGATATAACTTGCCGGAATAAATTACACGATTCAGAGGTAGATGGGAATATTATAAAGAAAATAATTACTCAACCGGCTGTTTGCGGAACATATAATAGGACGCGTTATATCCGACGTAGCTGTCTTTGTCCGACACGCACATGCAACATTGGAAAAATCGCGTTTTGTATTTCGAATTTTGTGAGCGAATGGTTGATTTTTTGAAAGAATGATCTACAATAACAATTAACAAAAAGAACATAATCTATGTGTCGTTGGAATTATTTTTTCGAAAAATTTATTTTCAAGTTGTTTACAAGTGTTTAAATAACGTAATAGTTAACATAACTAAACACGTCATAATTGAATTACGAATACTTCGTATAAAACTTAATTTTTTGAAAAAATAATCCCGACATAAGACAGATTATGTTTTTTTTTTTTGTTAATTCATTTTTTATAGGCCATTTTATCAAAAATTCAACTCTTTGCTCGCAAAATTCGAAATACAAAACGCGATTTTCCCTATGTTTCGTGCGGGTCAGACGAAGACAGCTATGTCGGTTATAACGTCCTCCCTCATAAGGTGTGATCGGCATGTATATATAAATGTATAAATAGGTACGTGCTACAGCATCTATCTATATTGCCTCGGTAATTGTTTTTTAATTTGCGCTTTTACATTGAATTTAGCTCGTTCATCTAATTGTACGGTATAATTACGAATTGATAATACAATATTCAATACAGTTATTAGCGTCCTGTATACTTAAACCGAATACGTGTAATATTGACGCACATAGAGGTACATATAACCTTTTGATAATAATCCGGAGGGTTTTTTTTTTTTCAATTAATTCATAATACGTCATCAATTGATTGCGGTAGGTTGAAATCATACAAACTATCAGGTATTTGCGAAATGTTTCGGACAGTATTTTCCGTAGAAAGAAAAAAAAACGAATAATCGTAACAATGGCTTGCGGTCGGATGGAAACCGTAAAAACATAAACGTGCTGTTTGCCGTCGCTGTCACCGCGGAAAAACGATCCTCTATAACCCTCAATTAACAAATAAACAAATACAAAAAATCGTAGTGTATAGGTAGTTTCCCGGTACAAAACGCATTCGTATACAGAGTGATTTTCAAACAATGCTCACCAGTTTTTTGTGTTTAGTTTTAAATTTTTATATATTATAATTTATGTTTTGAGATTTTAAGTTTGTAACGTATAGAGTATTATAGGTAATTTAATGATTTCTGATTTCTTCAAATACCGATTTTGATTGTTCTTACATACCTAACTCGTGTTCGTAAAAATAATTTTACCTGGATTTAATTTTTCCAACGTAGATAGTTTTGATTTGTTTTCCTGTGAAAAAGGTCCCTGTTTTGCGTTTCAGTGCATATTACAAATCAAATATTTTTTACTTAATACCGCGTTGCAAATTACATACTTATGATCTAGGACAAATTACCGACTCCCAGCTGGTAACCACGAAATATTCTCAGTTGCGTGCATTATACCTGATTTAGAATGTTTTTGTTTTCTTCGTTCTGTCTAAATTACATATAATTTATATTATTTTTGTATGATATATCATAGTTTATCTTCTATAATCAATAAGTATTTTATAGTAGTATAGTAAAGTATTATATCTCTAAGCATTCAAATAACTTTTTTTAAAAAGATATATTTAAAATTTTTTTATTTACTTACATTTTTTTCCTTATCTTTATAAATACATTTCTGTGTTATGGTTATATACTTTATCCAATTATCTGTATAAAATATTATAAATTTTTTTTGTTAGGCCGTTAATTTTTAGTTTTATATGTTCAAATTCGCCAACCATTTTTAGCTTACTGTTGTTGTAGTATACTTATAAACTAAAAGGAAGAAGGTACTTATTTAAAAGTGTTTCAGCGAGTATTTCAAGAAGTTAAAAACAACACTGATCAAATATTTTTAGATTATTCATTTAACTTTTAAAATAAATAACTTACTTACGTGTTTGTAGTTGTACTTATAGAATTTTACATTTTGATTGTCACCAAAAAACTTATTGCTCCAAATGTGTTTAGGTGGAAAGTAAAGAAAAAAAATAATTTTAAAATTATTATTATGTCCCGGCTTTTAGTCGGTAAGTTTGTATTTTACCGATGTGTTTAAATTTGGTTATTACGTATACAAAATATCACTTGTTCTTGGGTCGAAATTGAATTGACTGACGATATGATGATTGATGGCGAGACGGATTGACACGATTAAAATATTCCTGTAGGAAAAACGTTATAATTTAATATGTCGTTGGATTTAATTTAAATTTTAGCAATTGTTTAAGAAATATTACAATTTATTGTGTGTATGAATTGAAAAACATACAGGAGATACTATAATATACTCTAAAGTCATTTATATATACTCAAAATGTGAGGTCAAACGAATATATTATAGTTGAACGTCCTTAATGTTTTGTATTCATGCTGAAGATCGCGTTATCTTCAGTGTTCGATTTGACTAGGTAATTTTAGAATTATTTCTGTTTGAAAAATCAAACAGATTAAGATTTTAGTCACTTCCCAAAATTTATGCATGCAGTTATACTATTTCTCGAGTTGTGCCTATGCAAACCCAGAGATCCCCTTAATAATATAGTAGTTGTATGATGTTTTCACGTACTTACAGTTAAAAAAAAAATAAAACTAAACCAAAAAATAATTTGATTGATAACGATACGTATAAGTTACCAAAAATTAAAATGTTCACGAGTAAGTGCATACAAATTAGTTGAGAATTCGCTCGTCTTTCTCTTCGATATTACCAAATTATTGGCTCATCTAGTCATCAAATGGAGGTTTGACGTTGACCTCTTTTACCGGTTTTCAACTCTTTATACGGAACAAATATATTAAATATCTAAATATTGATTAAAGATTTCTGAACTTAATTTCTTTATACGTATACTCTACGTCAATGCTTATCAATCCCTCCTATTTTCTCAATTTTTTTCAGTAACTAGTATTTTCAATACGAAGAAAATGTATAACATTTCTAAGTAATTTTTAGTATTTAGTTTGAAGTTTGTGGCAAAATATTATGTTCCCGTTTTTCCACCATATTTCTATAAAATAAAAACAAATATAATATAGATAGTTGAAATTAGTTTTTAAGAAAATGAGATGAAATAACTTCTTTCTAAACAGGTTCTTGAAAAATAGGACTTCACTATTTCAGTGATTTTTCATTCGTAGAAGTGCAGTCATTCATAATAATAATTGGTACAATACGGTTATATTAAGTATTGACGGTATTGTAATGTATAAAAAGGCTATTAAACTAGCAAAATGCATTCAGTTACATTGTTTATAATATTTTGATTACTACTTGTACCTATTATTGTTTGATAACAATTAAAATAAACTGTAAGCTAATTGCTCGTTGTAAAAAACAGTAAATAAACACTAAATTTAAGTGTCATTTTAACCAAAGTACCATTAACGAAACTAAATATTTGGTTGTATTTTTAATTACATTACATTACTCCGAATTTGAGTAAGTACTATTTACAAAGAGAATCGTCAGAAAAAAATTATCGTAAAAGTACGTTTAACCTTAAGGCTTAAAATAATGAAGTAGAGGCTATACCAAATTTGGTGTCTGTTGAAAATAAATTATGTTGTCGATTCGTCATTGCCTCGGTCATTCTATAACGTAACATTTTTACTTTATTTCGGGCATTGTTTACCCTTGTTAGCCATTCGATTTGTCAAATGCCGATATATTTTATACTGATGAAAACGCACTTGATTTTGAAATAAATCTCTTGCCAAGAATAAAACATTAGAGCATCAACAATAAAAATGATGACTCGAACCTAAAAGCAAAACTGAAAAAACAAATTTAAGATAGTTACATTTCCAAAATGCATTAATTTCTAAGCTAAAAATATTATACGAAGTTAGTCGTTAGTGTGTATCATATATATATATATATATACATATCTTAAGATTTCTAATACCATTTTTTTTTTGGCTATATCTTCGTCACTGCGATCAGTTTTCAAATTAATTTTATTTTCATTTAGTCTTTTTCACTTCAACGTTTTATTGGTTTTTATTTTTTACTGACATCTTAGAGGCTGTTGATGAAGAACAACAATAATATTTTTACTACTATAAATGTATCTATTTTATTTCAACTAAAAGTTTATAATTATTTAATAATAATATCACTTGATTGTAGATGTATAGAGACGCCAGTAGAGCGATTAGTAGTTTTGAAGGAAATAATAGAGTGTTTGTAGTTTTAAAAATATTTGTTCTAATAATTAGTTAACAAAAAATAAAATACTTTGTCACAAATTTCAAATAGTTTACTTTTTAAAATTACATAAGTACCCTTTTTTAATGAGATTTCTTCTAGATATGTTCTTAAAATGTATTCTTACAAGAAATAATGATTTTCGCCAATAATACGGATAGTTTTTGTTAATTTATGAAAACAACTTAATTATTTTGAATTGTCCTAAATGCGAGTATATTTTTTTGCAAGATGATAAGTTAAAGTTAAGTTGAATAATTTTGACCATTTTCAACTTAATGAGGGTTTTATTTTTTAACTCATTAAATTTAGTTATCGGATGGGCGATACAGAAATCAAGAATTCATAAATATACCATAATTTATACCTATGCAAAATGTTGAAATCAAATAAAAAAAAATATATATATATTTTTCCTTTTTATTACGACGAATTTACATTTCACGCAACGTTTTGATTAATTTCAATTCATTGCGATACTTGAACCGGTCTTTTATTCAGAATAAATTAAAAGTTCGCACTTCCCTAACTTCGAAAATAGTAAATCGTAATTTTAAGATGAAAATTTGTTGGAAATTATTATAAATTCGTCTTATTAGTTCATGTGCAGAAAATCGAACGTGAATACCTATTATAACCGTTCAATATTTTGGCTAACAAATGTATTTCTGCGGTAAGAGTTTATGACGTTTTTATAACTTTTATTGATTCGATTGCAGTGTTGAAATAATATATGCGTTGTCACGAAAATGTATATGGACTTAGGTATACATATACAAACGGCTTAAAGATTTAGCAGGATTAATGATCGTAATCTATAAGTTGTCTCGAGTAGCGGGATTGCATACGTCCTTATTATAATGGCTAAAGTTTTAGCTTTTTTAGTTGTTCTAGACTGTCACAGATATTAATAACGTCGCATGACGTTGAGATAAAACGAAAATAAGAAATAATTTGATTCAACCGTTGCGATTTACATTCATATTCACTGGCAATCTATACTCACTTTCCCTTTATCAATATTACACAACATAACCTACACATTCAACAAGCTGACTACTATAATTCTAAACTAACTTTGAAAACTTTTGTGATTTTTCGCGGTCAAGAGGGCTTAAATCAGGTATTAAAATACTTACATCAAGTTTGAAAAAAGCCACGTTACGATACACGACGTGTGCACTGGAAACAAGACTAGAATTATACAAAACATCATTTAGTTTAGTTTAGTTTTTTTCTGAGGGCGTTGGATCTTTTCCCCCATATTTTCTTTGTTTAGACCAATAATAGTCAGACAAAAACAAAGACACTTTATGTAATAATCCGACTTTGATTCTATAAAAATACTCGAGTAGTTTAACGACTTTTCTTTGTTTCGTATAGGAAACAAAATTTAGATTTATTTAACCAAAGTTATTAAAAATGTAATTTTAGTTTTTGAAAAAAAAAAGAAATTTGTTTTATTTGAGGTAAATCTTATTGACGCTTGAAATTTTTGTTGCGTTATTTACTTCTGAATAACAACATAGTGAACGTGGATACTTTGGTGTGGTCGATTGGTTATTTAAATAAATTGATCTGAAGGGTACTGGCGTGTGTTTCTTAACACAAAAAACAATATGTATAATAAGTTGCCTATACAATAACTCCTTCAAATCTTTGAGTATCCAACTCCCTTAATTTTAAAAATCCTACACGAATATTTATTTTCTTAACGTAACGACGTGAAAATGCCGCATGTGGTGTCTAAGAGGATAGGATTTTATTTACAAATTATTTTTAACTATAATTTTTGTTAGACGCGTGAATAACAGTTGATTTTGCTTAAAATACTTTGACTAATCATTTCTTTTAGACTAAAATATCTGAACTATCCGGTACGAAAATCTACATGAAGTCCCACGCGCACACAAAATACGGAGTTGGTAGTCATTGGATATCATCAGTTTGATCAGTTTCAACAAAACGTGAAACTAAAATTTGTAACATCTAGCGCAAGCCAAATGGAAAAAAAACGAGTTTTAAATAAAAGTTAATTTTATAAAGAACGAAATTTATGGATTTATATCATCCATCGTGCGATAATAAGTGACTAAACTGTAAATTCAAATATTTTATTTACTTAGTATTGACTACTATTACACAGAGGTTCATTTATAGCTATAGTTAATGAATCACTACGTTTCTGCAGGAGTATCAAATTTTTTTACTTTTGTAAAAATATAATATAAAAGCATATATTATAATTTCACTATATTGAAATTTCTCACGTTATAAAACGTATTCGCGGTGAAATCTTAGAATTTCTAAGAAAGAATTTTTCAAATTAACATTTATATATGTATATATAATTTAAAGTACCAACAACCAAGGAGAAATCGTGTTTAAAGATTATTTTGTTGAGATGGCATTGTAATACTTTTAATTTGGGGATCCGACCCAGCGGCGACTATGTATTTTAGTAAAAACATTGTTAAAATTATATTTCGTTTAAACAAGTAAAATCATATTTTTCAAATGGCTGCAAGCGATGGTCGAAAATAATAATAATTGCGTCTCGGAAAATGGAATAATTGCGATGAGAATGAAATCTAGAAAACTTTTTTTACATAAATATATGTCTTTGATCCTATATTACGTAAATTACACGCAGTTACTCACCACAAAAAACTTAAAAATTTTATTTTGGGAAGGTGGTGTATTAGATTTAAACTTGAGCGCGCTAAATCGGTTGGCACTATATCAGTGTTAATGTGAATAATGCGTGTAATTGGAAGCATTGAAGTGAAACTTATTGCTCTGAGATTTTCCCGGAAAAAGAAAACTCCATTAGAAAATCAATACCTACGCGTATTTCTCCGCGTATTGAATGTAAAACGTTTTTCACAACGTTCAGTTTGGTGATAATTAAATTGATATAGAAAAATATAATAATCAAGCGTTTTCACCTACTTTCGAAATATAATTAAAAACTTTGGAACACCCCAATAATTTAACAATTTTTTTTTATTTTGTTTACAGGGAGATTGAAAATTTTCCAGTTGCTTTTTAATATTTTAAAAATAACATGTCTATCGCAGGTACAATGAAACGAAACCAATATTTTTTGTTACGTTTGAGTTCATTTAAAATTATTTTTTTAATAATTTAGTAGGGCGTAAACGAGGAGACGCAAACAAATCCCAATATCATAATTAAAATCTAACTATAGTAGATATATTATATGCTAAAAAAATTTCATTTTTTTTACATTTTAATTAATTTTAAAATCTTACAGTTGTTAATCTATACTTGAAAAAAAAATCGAATATACAATATTATCTCAGAAAAATATTTGTGCGTCAACACAATTATTTTTCGTCGAGATTACAGTTTGTACTTGACAAAATTACCAACATAATTTATACGGCTGGTTTCAAATAAAAACAAAATCACTATAAGGTTCTACACTTAATCACTGGCAAGTGACAACCGCACGTTTATATCCAACATTTTGTAATGCATAAATTGTATAAATAATCATAGGCGTGTCATCGGAGAGGCCTCCAAGGCTCTTGGCCGAAGTAATTCATCTTTTTATAGTAGTTGATCTAACAAAAATATAAAATAAACCATAAATGTTAGAAGTTGTGATTGTACACATTAATTTAAAACTTCTTACAATACACTAATATAAAATATTAAAAACAATAAAGATAGACGAATGGAATTGTAAACAGAATGTCACGTATAATATACCTACCTGCTGGTATTTACACGTTAGAAACCAATTTAATCCAATATTATAAACACTCAAATGTATTTTCAACTGCCAAACGCCCACGCATTTATCTTGTCAATGTTCTATCTTTTTTCTCGAGAAACCCATTGGTGACAGCAGTCGGATGGAAATTCGGTCGTATAAATGCATTGTTTTTTTTTCCTGTTAAATCCACAAACTACTCTCGGGTATGCGTTCTATGTCTCGCTACACGCGTATTGTTGTGTCTTGCAAGAAATTATTAACGATTTACCTCTACGATAACACCAAAGCAATAAAAAAAAAAAAAGTAGATTAATGAGAATAGTATTTTCCACTTTTTTTATTATTAATGTTTTGCGGGAAACGCGTTTTCCAGGGAAGGTTGTTGGAAACACGTGTTTTATTCACACCGACGACGGCAATTCATTTGTCTCCATCACTTAATCCATCTATTTCGAAGAAATATACACAGGTAACAGTATATATATATATACATTATACATTCGCAACACATAAATACAAAATATATTCACGAAAAAAAAAAAATTAGTTATATATTATACAACTTCAGTGTGGGTGGTGATTGCCGATTGCACGACCATCGTCGTTACTTTTTTAGAAGCATTTTTTTTTTTTAAAGTTAACTAATTTGTTGAGTAATTTAGTTAGGTGACCCAAAATTGAGAGTGTCGATATTTTCGGGAACAATTCAAATCACTTGTGATTTTCACAGCATTATTCGAAAGAGAAAAATGCGTGTGCGGTTAAAACTGTAATTGATTTTGACAATTTTTTTAGCAACTAAATGAACGTTTTGATCATTTTTGTCGTTCTTTCCGTGAAACTACACCTTACCATGTAACACCTATAAACAATATTAATTTAAATGACTCGTGAAAAACATTTGAACGATTATTTAAGGAGTGATTTAAGTATCTATCAATTGCGCAACAGTGCGTGATTTCACTGTTTTGTATTATAATCAATACATAACACCGTTCTACCTTTTAGATTCTGTGCGTTAGCGAAGAATGTATTGTTTTTACAATGACGTTTTTTTTTCTACCGTGGTGAACAACTTTAAGGGTAGTAAAAATGCTCCAACTTTTAAAGTCAGTAGTACCTTTCTGAAAAGTCTATGGACTCTGGTAGTACTTTGGGGGGGGGGGTCTCAAATTTGAAATTTCAAAATTAAATTAGTTACAACCGAGCGACTAATAAGAAACATCGATTACGGAAAACGTGTTTTTGACATATCCATTCAGTGCTATGTTATAACATCCAAAATAATGATCGGAACGTGTTGAAACTATTACATAATAATTGCTAAAATACGTAAGACACGAGTTTGATAAGAGCTTCAATTGATTTCGAAAATTTTCGAGCTGAGTATAGAACTTTCGGAAAACTCACCAGGACTAAACAACCGAGCTCGTTCAGAATTGTTTTTTCGATATTAAACGACGGTACGTTTGAACCACTACGTCCAAACCAGTGACCCGCCCAACGCGTACAGTCGTTACACTCTGTCGAACGAACTACCCACGTGACCTGGAGTGATCCTGGCTTTTTTTACACGCTTTTGAAATCCTTTGATGAAGGTAGCAATTAATTTTGTTGTCTTTTTTACAGTTCCGAGAGACCGATACAGACGCGAGTGCGAGCGCTGCAGATGGAACGGCGACGGAGGCCACAGAAAACGCCGCGGCATCGAGTCAACGAACAGTCGACGGCGACAACGATGCAGGTGACACTATGGTAACAGGTGGGCAAACAACGATTATTATTTGGATTGTTCTGTCTTCTAAAATAATAATTATATTATAGTTCTACGTTTCTACGTTGCCCTGCGGGAAGCGATGAGCAAGCCTGCAGGGCCAAGTTAAAAACTGTTTTTAACCCGTCAAGTTAACTGAAAAAACAAAAAGTTAGTGTTGATTTCTTTGATTTAAACGAACTAAAAGAAAAAAAAAAAAACTTAACTTAACTTAAAATAAAACCAATAGTTTTTATTTTTAATCCACATGGTTGTTTTGTACCCGTGGTACGTGACATTTTATTCTTTTGAAATTTTCTTCTTACAAACAATTTTTTTTTTTTTTTAGAGTTTTAACATTTTTTTTTAATATCATTGCAGATCAATTTAAAGTTAGCAAGTTAAATCTAAAAAAAAAAATCAACTAAACAAAATGAGTTAGCTTAACTCCAGTTTTCAGAGTCCAGTTCAGCATAAGTGCGAATTTAGAGGGAGGGGGGCACTGAAAATACAGAATGACCTATCTTAGGGCGGACTTATCACGAATTAGCCACCCTAGAAAAACTTTTTTTTTAGCTCTCCAAATCGCGCCTACCACGACGCCAGAAAGAGAAGTTGGAAATAACAATGATTAACCGCACGAGTTTAATAAAACATTACAAAACGTGAACGTACGTTTTGAGCACAGAGATTAAAAATATCCATTGTCCGCGATAAAAAAAAAAGAAAAAAAAGTAATATTTATAATACTTAGTGTTTTAGACGTCACCCGCACGTAGCGCAGTAAACTTGCGTTGTTCACTGTAATTTTGTCCTTGTACTTACTCAAAACAGTACATAATTATAATATAAAAGACTTGCAAAAGTAAGAACAGTATTTATAGTTGTGTCCGCCCATTCGTCATGGTTATGGTAATTTACATTTACGTTCTTGCTGACCACGATTTTGGGCACCTATAATACTTGCTATATGTGTATTCACTTCAATATTGAGTTTTGACACAAACATATACTATTCCATCGCGGTTTTTCTTTATGTCAAAAATAAAATATTCATCGAAACATAATTTCTCAATTATTGTTTTATGTCGACAATTTATTGTTTTGCTTACCTATTTCACTAAATATGTTCTACGGAAGTACGACTTTGAGTGGTGGTCACGTTCTTGCAGGTTGGTCATTATGAGTTTGGTCACGCACTGGAATAATGCGATTTCCCCACAGCACACACGCCGTTAACGTGACTTGACATTTCCCCGAAACTTATGAACTTTTAAGCGTTTATAGTCGGGGTGGGAATATTTATTAAAATAGACAGAATATTATGCATATATTGTTTAATAATCGACACAGTCGACGGGAGTTAAGTTCAATTAATATTATAAAAAATTACAGCTAAAGTATTATAGAGATTTAATATGTGTAAACTGTTTCCCGAGATTGAGGTGAAATTCTAACAATAATAGTAAGCATGTTTGAAAATTTGTAACTTTCGTTATGGAATATAAACTGTAGATAAAAACATTTTCAGCTTTTGAAACAATTAAACATGTACACTAGTACCAAACACCAACATTTACATCGTTACTAGAAAATATGATTTTACGAATGAGAAGAAAAAAATGCGTAAAAAATTATTAAAACTAAGTAGAATAATCGCCAAAATCAAGATAGGCACTATTATTTAATTTATGTAACAGCTAGTGCGGTTAATGTAGGTATTTAACTAGAATGATTCACCGAAATCATCGAATGTACATAAATTCTAAATTTAAATTTAGAATGGTTTAGCTTTAGTTGTACCTAACTGTATAATTAATAGACCCACAATTTACAAAAAATTATAAAATAGGAGGTAGGTCACGGTTTTTGGTGGATCACTGTTTTGTAAAATGTTGTTGAATAGTTTTTGTATTAAATTTGAAAGCAATCATCAAATTGCTCATAAAAGTAACGTTTAAAAACAAGCTCTTTTGACTCAAATACGTTATTAACCGTTAAAACGTCGGGTGGTTCTTATTATTATTATTACTGTTAAAATACAATAGATTATAAGGTATTTTTGCTGGTTTTTAATGCATCGCAGACCTTTACACAGGTTTTAGGGATATAATTACCAATTACTGAAGAAAAAAAACACAATACTGACACCTGTGTAATATGAACTGAGCAATAATCGTGTGTGAATAGCTCCAAATATTTCGCTAACGCGTACTTAGTGATGCCGAGAGCAAATCATTGGTCTTATTTTCTGGCAAATTCACGTTTTTGAGTGGATACCTTACCCCTATATTTTTAAAATTTTCATAAGGGATTTACGACGCGAGAAATTCATCGGTCAAGGTCTCGCCTTTAGAGGTGTTCGCGTTTTTTAGTCATACTCACGCCACCCTTGTTTGTGAATTTTTTTTTAACTTCTAGGGGTTTCAACCTACTAACGTCCTATTGTGTCAGAATTTCGTACTTATAGAAGTATTTCGATGCGAGAAATTCGTCGGTCGAGGTCTGATTCTCGGGAAAACTCGCGTTTTTCTGTTATATTCACCCCATTTTTAAAAATGTACTCCAACTCCAGTACATTCGGTTTCCCTAAAGACTCAACAGCGTCCCGTACGAATAACTTTTGAATACATACTGTACGCGAGCCGAGCTTATTTATAAGCGACGTCTGGCGAGCTGGTGAAGAAAAAAAAGGCTGCAGCGAGTCCGGTTGGTTCAATTAATTTGATTGCTTTCGGTTAAAAGTTGAGATAAAAAATGAAATAAACGTTAAAAAAAAAGTTTGATTTTTTTTTTCTCGGCTGAAATATTCGCAAGTCTTTTAAAACGTCCAATCTATAGTAGTTAGGAAGAAAAAAAAAATGAAAGAAATCGAAATAAACTTAACTTTGAAACATTGGTAACTGTAAAAAGTTGAATCAACGCAATACGAATGTTTACTGAATAAGTTATAAAAGCAAAACTATGTGTAACTTAGTCAAGTCAAAAAACAATTACATTTTTAACTAGTTCGCCTTTGTATTAATTACCTAGTCGTTACTTGTCTACGTTTTGCGCAGTGAACAGCCGTCGGTGGTGACCCCCCGTGTACGCGTCATGTCGTCCGACAACGATGCCGAGTCCGCGTTGTCGTCGTCGTCGTCGTCGTCGTCGGATTGCCCGGGTCGTTCGGGTTTGGCGGGCAAGCAGCCGAATCGCGCGGCGGCCACGAGGTCGACGGCGCGGGCCACGGCGGCGACCGGAGCCGGCAAGGGCATACTGGTGCACAACAACAAAAAGTCGGCCAACACGAACCGCGTGAGCTTCGTGGCCAGCTCGACGTCCGCGTCGCGGTCCCCGTCGTCTTCGGCGTCGTCCACCCCATCGCCGCAGTCCAAACGTTCCAAGGACCGGCCGCACCGCGGTGGACGTCAACAAAAGCAACAGCAGCAGCAGCAACAGCAACAGCAACAGCAACAGCAACAGCGTCGGCCGTCGGACGCCGCCGACCAGGCGTCGTATCACACGCGCACCGGCCGACGGCTCACCGGTTTCGGCATCAAGAGCTACCTGCACGACTTCTACGACGTGCCGGACGACCGTCGCGAACTGTTTCAGGTCGGTACGATATGTAAACAATTTATTTTTCTTTTATGTTTGAGAGACGCGTTCTTTCCAGGGTTGTTTCGAAAATCGTTAGTTGTGAGTTCGTGTTGTACTATCACGGTCTTGTAAAGTATTCGGGCAACGAACACATTTAAGTGTTAACAGAAAATTTAAAAAAAAAACAATTTATACCAGAACAGGGTTCCCTGTTCCCCCAACAGGGGGTTGAAAGCGGCAATTTTTTTTCTCCGTCTACTATCACACGATTGAGAAATAAACGTTTTTTTTTTTTTTTAAACGTAACGATTGATCTGTTGACGCGATGAGAACAATTTTCAGAATCGTTCAGAAAACTGTTGCGCGGAACATCGATTTTTTTTTAATTTTCTTACAGGGCATTTCAAATATACTTTTCTAATGTTATTCGAGTAGTGTTTCAAATGTTTTGAAAATAAAGTAGAACTTTTAAAATTAAGTATTAAGTGAATAAGTGTTATTTAAACTCTAAATGATCATTAGATTTGTTTTCGGACTTGTTAAAAGTCGACAAGAACATTTTATGTTTGTTTGAAAATTTAATTCGTGTACAGTTATTGTCAACGCGTCCCAATAGCAGCCCAAAGTCAACTCTCCTCGGGTATATAGTTAGGCTATAGGGGTTAAGGTAGTATTGTTTCTTATCAAATGAGTTTCTAAGCTAAAATAAAATGTCTAACCGATCGTAATTCCGAAAGTATTCGAATCGTTAAAATGTTGAACAGACATTTTTGAAAGTCACGAACACCGTCAACTTGTCCCTCTGTTCGTGTTGGCGACGCCTGACGGGAGCAGGAAATTCGCGCCACTTTAAGTACCTAGGTAGGTTTTAAGTACCTAACCTGCTTATTGTAATTAGCGCCATAGCTGGTTCAGGTTAGGTATTTTTAACTATACATCGTTAAATCAATACGAATCAACTGGACAAGTTGAAAGTCAACGAAAATGATCAGTTGACGAGTGTTCGTTAACTTGTTGACTGAATTTTAACTTTTTTTTGCCCCAAACCTAGTCGTTTGCACCTACTGTGCGTACCGTCATATTTTTATTGCCGTATCGTCACTAATTTACGTTAAAAAAAAAAAAAATTAGATAGGAATTACTACTGTCTTTTCAATTGGCCACACATTTTTTAACTGCCGTCGTCGTCGTGTCAATGTTTGTTCGCGTATACCATATGTTCTTACCGCGGCGGCGTTTGCAACACGGTCTGCCAACCGGTCGCGCGTGACTGCGCAGCAGACGCGTTTTTCGTTTCGTCGCGGCAAAAGTCTAAACGCGTCGACGGCCATATAATATATGATATATTATATATATTATATATATCATGGTTTCCATCAAAACTCCGCCGAATACTGTGCGCGATTTCTTTCAAAAACGCTCCGTCGCGGGCTTATCTCCGTCGCCGCGGATCAAAAGCAGGTACTCGCTCCTGTCCGTCCACGACGACGATTACTTGATCGGCACCGACTCGTCGGCTAGCGAAAACGAGCGAGTATTTCTAATAAAGGTAAGGTGGTCGCGCGATTCTCTTACAAACAGCACGTCATACGCTCCATAAATGGCCGGTACAAAATGGGCGCAACGTCAGAAGGGTTAAAATTAAATTTTTTTTTCTAATTTTTTACCAAAGACGCCGCCGAGATAGGCTGTTCTGTGTATTTTTTTTGAAAATTTCAGCGGGCTTACCCGCGGAAGGGCTCAGAGCCGGACCGAGCGTAAGAGCGGTGTCGATCATCTTCGGGCTGACCTGTTATGACCATCTATGACTGACTCGTGTGATCCTAGGATTAAGCGTTCAATATAGCGTATAGGTACTTTAAATACTTCTTACCTGATCACAGTTTTTTGCCGGTTTCGATATTGAATTTTCGTATCCCACCCCCTAATAAAGACGTTCCCGCAGAACACGCCACTGACCCGGTCACGTTAGTTATTGACGAGCGAAATAATGTTCTACTAAAACCGTGGTACTACAGGTAGGTACGCTACCTAACCAAAATTATTTTAGAAAGAGAACTCACGACCGAAAAATCATGCTCATGCGCAGAAACGATCGATTTATTTACATTTGACAACACTGCCGTGTCTACATTCCGTATGGGTTCTGATAATAGAAAGCCGAAAGCGGCTCTTAACCGATTTTATCGATCTTTTTACTTTCGTATTACTGCAGTGAATAATAAAATAAACGAATTCCGATCGGCGAAGAAAAAACCGTGAGAAGCCTTAGCCGAGTTTTTTATTCCTAGCAACGCGTGTATTGGTTGTTTTCTGAAGTAGGTACGTACATTAATATACGACGGTTAAAAAAAAAAGAAAAGTGATTGATGTCAGAGAACCAAACGCTCACCGTGTGCGTACTTAAAAGCAATGGATTCGACGAGGCTGGACATAAACTCGTTAAAAGTTAAAATTAAGTTAATCTAAATTTAACGTGTTTAAGTTGATCCGTAGTAGCCAAAAACATTTTTTAAACTCTTTAAAATAAAAAGTATAACCTAAGAAAAAAAAATGAAATACAAAAACAATTTTTTGAAGCGTAGGTAATGTCATATCTACTAGGTACGAAACCGTGCGAGTTGAAAATATGAAATACTATCTTTTCTTTAAGTTAGATAAATTTTTTTTTTTTTTTTTGTTAATCAACTTTTAATTTAATAAATTTCAAAAATGTATTTTTTAACTTAATTCTTTGTTTTTCCCATTAACTTAACAAGTTAAAAAATGCATGTAAACTTGCCCAGCCTTGGAATTCGAATGGTGAAAAACAAAAAAAATATACGGTATTGTTTTAACAGCTTTTTTTTTATTGGCCTTTGATCACTCTACTGAAGAAATAACTTAGACCATGTCTGAAAGTAACGTTTTCTTTTATTGTCTTCGTGACGATTTCGATACTTTGTAAGAACAAAGTAGTGCATTTTAACTGTTTTAAAAACAGAGATAGAATAAAATAAATTTTAAACTATGTTCAACAAACACGTTTTGGGGTGATTTTTAATAACGGGAAATTCATTAACGCGAATTCAAGACACGTGCAAGTACAGTTTAATTCGTATAAATTGATTATTAACTTTTGTTCTTTTATCATTTTTTGCACAAACCAACGATTTGCTGTATTATGTATACGGTACCTAAACATAACGTACCATATCTATGAAGGTACGCATGTATAGAACCTCAGATGTTTACAAAATATCCTCTTGGAAATGTTTTAAAAATATTTATTCAATATAAAACGGGAAAATAACAAAACTTTTCACAAAAGTTATTGTTTGAACGATTATATTACTAAAGAGGTCATATAAGTTTTATTCGTTATAATCGTTGTTCTACATCAATGTGCCGAATTTATTATTTTTATTTACCTATTGAACGTATTTTGTTTCATTAATTTGGTAAAGTATTATACTATGTAATGTTTTCAATTCATAATACAGATAATACGAAATCTGCCTCAAGAGAACTTTGTCATTCACAAATTCTATACGTACAAAAAAATAACACGTCCTGACCGACTGACTAATTCATCATTATCGAGCAGAACCATTGAGACTTAAGGCATAGGTATGAGATTTGGTCAGTTGTTTTTTTTTATGATGTAGAGACTCTCTAAAGAGGGTCAGTTTTCTAAATTGCAACCCCTAAGGATATTAAAAAAAGAAAACGAACTAACTGTGTTATGTTGGTTGGACTTTCTTAAAACTTGGCATACGAATTCTCCGTAATACTTGGATGAAATGTTATTATCACCACTTTTTCGAAAATTCAACACCTAATAGGCGTAAAACTGTAAAAATATGTGAATGAATAAGTTTGGTTAGTTTTGAAATGTTCCTATCCTTATAAACTCTTGCTAAACTAACAAAAATATTACGTTAGCATAATAATTTGTATTATTTGTCGATTCTACGACGAAAATAGTTACGATCGTTTTAAAATTTGTCGTCATCTGACTTACTTGCAAAATACGTAGGAAGCGTATGAATTAAAACGCGTCAAAATAAGTTTTTATTCTAGAACAGCCATGATGTATTATTTATTGTTTTTTTCTTAAAAAGGATCTCCATTTCATTATTAATTTAAATTCAAAAACAATCATTAGCTGTCGTTCGAGAGACGAACACTGAACGCCGAAAACAATTTAAAGACGAGGCTTAAGAAATTAAGAATTTATGACTGTAGTTATTAGTCCAACCTACTGTCCAAACAGCTATGTATTGTCAACAACTGCTGCAAGTCGCAACTACAACGACTCGCAATACCTAACCGTAGTTTAGTTAAACCGTTTTCAGTGTTCTGTGACCCGATTTATTTTTTCGCGGCACAACTTCTTGATGATACGGCGTCTATGTCTTTTGTGTGTTGATATTGTTTTCCTGAGAATTCAACACATAGTTGAAAAAAAAAAATCGATCGATGTACAACACTGCCGACGGGGAGCCACGAAACGTTGTCATTTGTCGAATCGCATGAAAGGAAAAACGTGATTTTTATGCGAATAAGAAAATATACCTACTCATACATAGAAAAGTTTCTTTTACATTATATTCGATAAAGGCCCTAGTTTTCTTCACTATTTAAATTTTTTCCATAATATTATCTTTATTTACATCGTTCTCATTTCGCTAAAATAATTAAGATAATGTATTGTAATAATGCTGTAAACATCAAACGGCAATTTTCAAAATTCTTAGTTCTACTGTGTTTTTTCGTGATAAATATTTTAAAAATAAAAATTTATAAATCAATAGGCGACAATGTTGATTCTATAGTTTATTAATTATAGACGTATACATGATGCTGTTCGTAAACTATTCGTCAACAATTATTTTGCGCTGTTGCTCAGCATCCTACTAACCATACATTTTAAGTAGGTAAAAAATATAAAAATTGGCATTACAACTAATGAAAATTTTTGGAAATCATTTATACGATAGCTCTAAAAAAGTCTGAGGCTGTTGTATACACACGGTTGATAGTTAAGGCGGTCAAAGTTTTGTCCGTTTTCAAAATGTAGCACTGTTCTCTGAAAAATTCATTACATTCATATTATTTTGTTTCTTCTATTAAAATTTTATGAAAAATACTTGTCAATAGCCGACGTATGTTATTAACAAACAAACTACAAGGATTTACACACAGATATATATTTTATATTAATATAAATAAATGTATGTTCTTAGGATATGCATTTCAAAATAGTTAGGATACTGCAGAAAAAGTTAAAACCTTAAAAATTAAGTTACAATAGTAGGTTTTGGGTTTTTATAATAATCATAAATAATTCTACAATGTTGTAAATGAATAATAAATAAAGATTACCTAATTTTTGTCAACCAAATTAAACATTCTGTAGATATTATAATATTGTATCGTAAATGTCATATTTAATTGATGTACTCGTAGTTTGAGTTTGTCGTCGACCTTCTCGTCGTTTTACATTCAAATGTTTTTCTGACGAACTCAGTTTAATTAGTGTTTGTTGATGTTTGTGTGCCGTGTTTTTGTATACAAAATAATAACAATTCTACACAAACAACGTTTTTTCGCGTGTAAACTGTTAAACGTTATCTCGCTGGGAAAGTTATTATTTGTGAATTTGATTTCGCAAAATACAGGAATGATATTCGATAAAGTTTCAATTATAGTGTTTCGTGTATCGTTATATCGTGCAGGTGACCAGTTTTGTAGGCCGATTATAAAAAGTAACAGAAGTCCGAGGTTCGTGGCATACCTACTTATAAATGATGAAAATCTATATGGTCGGTTTAGTAACGGCTGAAACAGAAAAACGTCAGTCTATAACTGACAGCGCGAAAAGTGGGAACAGTTTGTTTTGCTATCACAAGTTGGCAGGTAATCAAAAAAGAAAAAGAAAAGGAATAGCGGATAAATTGTATAATTATAGTTGCGATAAAACGGATCAGACGTCATTGGTATTACAACGGACGTGTACGTATAGTTTGAGCATTTTTATAAAAGCAGTCATATAACTATCAATTTTCTCCATATATATATTCTGTACCAAAAGATATAATACGCTGTTTCTTTTTTTTTTTTTTTACGTACAATAACACGTACCCGTGTTGGCCGTCCTTATAATATAGTTATATACCGTTCGCGGTTGTCCCGTGGATTACCTTACAAAAACACGATAACTTCTTAAAAAATGTCCCGTTCATAAACACTGCACCACTTTCTATAGTTTCTGGTACCTGTTGTTGTTCGCGTGGTGCCTACTTTGCGAGTATCTTTAGATTTGCAATGCGGGAAATGTATTGTTTTTACTCGTACAATGATGTTTTTTTTTTTCTGTCAACAACTTTTCGTACAGAAGGAAAGCTCCGATCTTTTCGAGTTAATCAATTTACTTTTTGAGTTTTACCTCAAAAACAAAAAAAAAAAAATCGAGAATTTTACGGCGAAAAATTTGAAATTTTCAGGTTTGTAATGACGTTTTGGGCAGAAGGAGTGCTCCATTCGTAAAAGTTGGGATTTTGGCTATGAATTTTATTTTATTTGAAGCATTTTTTGATATTTCGATTATTTTTTGAGTTGTGTGCAGAAAACGACGAAAATGGCGAAATCGCCAAGCGTCAGAACGGATACAACCTATTAAACTATCGTTATAAAAATTATTCCACGTCGTTTTCAAACTTTTATACTCTAAATTAATTTAATACGTTGTAAAAGGTTGAAAATTTTTTGTTAGATATTTTAAATTTTTTAATAATTCCCTAAGTATTATTTTTCGTTAAACATTCTTTTGACCAGGTCGTATATACTAGATAATTGAGCACGCTCAGAATGGTTTTTTTGATATTAAATAATACGTTTAAACCACAACTTCCAAACCAGTAACCCACCCAAAGTGTAGTCGCTACTCTGTCAAACTACCCAAGTGACCTAGAGTGATCCCGCCTTTTTATTTTATACTGTTAAACTCATAAAATTTCTAAAACCAAAACAAAACACTTATAAAATAATGGTTGAATGAACGACAAACAGAGTTTTCACCAAATTTATTATTAATTATAGATCGTGACATCCAAAGTAATGATTGAAATGACTTGAAATTTTCACACGTGTTTGAATAAGTAAAATACTAATTATTTCATTGCATATTTTGACAATTTTTGAATTAAATATAGAATTTTCTATTTTTTTCGTCGTTTTGATTCAGTGAAAACTTTGAATTTCCAAAAACCGTTTTGAACTAATTTTGAAAAATCAATCAATATTTTTAACTTAGCTAGATCTATTATATAATTTCTTTAGATCTCAGATGTTTTATGTATCACAAACAGTTGTTTTTTCTATAAGTTTAAAAAAAAATCTAAGATTTTAGGTAAATCGACCTCGATCAGAATCGTTATTTATGTACGCAATTATAAATTGCTTTGATATTTAACATAAAATTGTTAGAAAGTTGTAGAGATACCTTCGAAACCCGTGGTCTTCTCAAAACAATAACCAAAATTTCTAAATCGTAGTGTTTCTCTAACAAGTTGCCCATCCGGTCAGTAGTCGAAATTTTATTGTTTTAATTTTAAATTCGCGCTACACATTAGTTTATCAGTGAAAAATCGTACAAAAAGAGAGGCACATCCTATCGTTAGCCCACGTCTACCTCAAAAAATAACCGGCATCAGAGAACTTGCTATACGAGCTTATGTACTTAATCGAACGGTGAAAATTAAGTGCTTAACACTTTTATGAGAAAACTAAAAGTAATAAAATCCCGTCAGCTCATTATTACGTTTATTGAATGTAATCACTCGACTAAAGCTTAAACTGTTCACTATAAAATAAATGCGATTTTCGTAACTTCGTAGGTAATTACCGCTAAAATGATTGTACTTCTTTAATTCTTTAAGGCTCGTTGAACAAATCTCATAGAGTATAAATTTTTTTAATGTTCTCGTATATACATGAATAATATTTTATATTTTGTGTTTAATAAAATATGCTAAATTTACTATTAACTTGGAAAAATATTAAATTTGTTCGTGTGTTTATAGTATACTCGTGTAAATTATGTATTTTACCCACCCCTTAATTTTCAGTACCTAGTTAAATAAGGATACTTTGCACCTTAGGGGGTAAATTTGCACCAAACATTTTTTTCGTTTTTTTCTCATCTATTTTGCAAACTTTTTACTGAACGTTAAAATTTTTTAAACTATCTTGTTCCTGACAAAAATATCTAAAGTTTTAATTATTATTTTATGTTAGAACTATGATTCCGTATCAATATTACGCCTTTGTAATTATAAACAAAAAAACGCGCTATTATGTAATAGCGCATAAATAAATTATCATAATTTTTATGGTCTTAAGATCACACTAATAGTAGTTATTCTATTTGATTTTTGCCGATAGTGCAAATTAACCCAACATCACATACAACTTTGCACCAACCACTGTTTATTAAAAAACTTAAAATTAAGAAAAAAAAATTTAAAAACTCTTAAAAAAATGTTTTTATATATCTAATAATGTCAATTGTACATTTGTATCTCAATTAATAAGGTCACAGTCTTTGTTTAAAGTTAAAAAAACATAAAAATTAGTGCAAAGTATCGTCGTTATAGGTTTTTCTGATTCGACGAGGTGTATTGGCTTTTACAAAATTATTATCATTCTCCACTCCCCGGTATGAACTACGTTTTGTTCGGCTTTTAAGACCGTCGTTGACATACTAGAATGGTCCTTTTTAAATTGCGTCTACAAAGTTCTAATAATTTTCTTGGGTAATCGATGAACAGAATTCAGGAGAGTTCAAGGACGCGGTCGTCAACAACTACGTCGCACTATATATAACACATAATTAAACTATTTCTATCGATTTTGAACTATTCTGCGGATAATTATACTCGAGTCGTAGCGATTCATTCGATACAAATATAATATATGGTCGGCGAATAGTTTTATTTTGATTATGCTTTTTGACACACAAAGTACATTAATCACTTGAATTATGTAGGTCGTACTACAATATTACCCTCCGTGTTTGGCAAAGCGTGTTCGCCGTACAAGTAGGTTTCGTTGTAGGAACAATTATTTTCAATTTTCCGGTTTCCCTTTTTATCGGTTTCACATCTCTTACGCATTGGAGGACTTCAAACACTGCAGGGAGTAAATTTTAAGAATGTATAACGTAAAAAAGAGAACACATTTAAAAATAAAAAAGGGAGGAAACAAAGGGAGTTAACTTTGAGAAAGAATACGGGGTACAGAAAGAAAGAAAAGGAAGTGAATTCTAGGTCGGATGAAAAGTCGTTTGGAGTACGTCAGTTGTTCAAAAAATTAGTTGCGTTCTATACGCGGAAAATAGGGTCAAAATGGTACCTACAAAAATGCAGGTCCTTTTTTTACAACGTTAACGATCATAGTAACATTATACAACTTGAGTTTCGGAATATTATTTCCAAAGTGGGTACCCTAATGTCAGAACTTGAAGATAAATGCACCGTATACAAACACTCAATCTCGGATGTAAAGAATATTCAATAAGCGTGGAACCTGTAAATTTACAAAGTGGGTACACAATTACAAACTAACTTTGAAAATAGTATTGCAGTTGTGAGAGGTAATAGGTAAAATTTAGTAAACTAAATCTCTATATCCAAAGTTTCGACGAATAATCAGTATAAAAACTTGTTTTTGTTATTCGACCGAATGGCCAAACCTCATCTTTATTTTAGTCCGGGATACATTTTCGATTCTTATTTTCGCCCCTTTTGGTCACGGCAAACTAAACAACCACACTCGGTAATTACTAACGCGATTTTGAGTCTGGTGAACCGAAGACGTTTACCAATTTACGTTCTATGCGTAAAAGTAATTAATTCCCCAGAGTCATCAATCTTACATCAGCTCATGCCAACCTCATGACGCTACATATAAAAGCTCATAAGATCAGCTAGATTATATAGTTGTAATCATCTCGTTATTATTTTCTATTTTCCTCTTCAAAGGTCTACATGGATCGTATAAATTACGTATCGATATCACATTAAGCTTGTTGCCTAACAATGTTTTATGTTTATTTTGTACGATGATTTTTTTTCTCCCCTTTTAGATTCCGAGCGAAGCGAAGATGCTATTGATTTTACAAAAATGTATGTTTTTTTTATTTTTGTGTCACGCATATAGAGTACAGTCCATATTGCAGCACTGATCTTAACGGTCAAAACGTTTTCTGAAAACCCAACTTATACTCTTGGTGAAGTAAAGATTTTTTTAAATTCTAAAACAGTTATACCCACCGAACAAAAGACCAAGAGTCCTCGAAAAAATCGGCATAAAATACAGCAAACGTGATTTTACAAATTCGATTTTGTTGATTGGTCGCATAAGTTCCGTAATAATGATTTCTAAAACCTGATACTTTTACACAATGCTTATAATATAGGTAACGTAAAGGTTTGATGTAAACTTCAAAATATTTCAATCTCCTTTATGAGCTAATTATAGGTTTTGACATTTTAATACGAGCTTGGTAGTACGCATCTGAATACATAACTAACAAATTTGGAAAATAAAACAAATTCGTAACTCACACAATCTTTTAAGACTTGTGTTATGTAAAAGAAAATTTGCTATTTGCACAACAGCAACAAAGAAGACACATAAATCTTATATAACTCTTCAAATAATTGTCCGATCGGTTTGAAACGTTCATGAAATATTTAAACTACTATTCTTTAAATGTGTAGGTACGCAGGTTTTCCGACCATTTTTAGCCATGTTCCAAAACATTGAATTTCCCGTTGGATTTTGATGTATTATTTTGTTCGGTTTTTTTTAGTAAGGTTTAATATTTTTATAATATTTTTATTCTATAAAAATTAACGACCTTATAAAAATATTTTGAACTATATATTTTAACTTTTGAATCAATATATATACCTTGACAATAATAATAAGTACCATAATATGCTAACAGCTAAGTAGATATCGACTAATATTTGGGTTGATGTTTTTCTTCGCCCGGACGTATTAGATTGCCGAGCACACTCATTATCGTTTTTTTTTTTGAAAAGCAACGATTTATCACTGCATTCAGATATTCAATAATACGTACGTTCAAACCGAAACTTCCAAATCAGTGACACACCCAAAGCTGTAAAGGGGTACGCATTTTCCCGTCCCTAGCTTAAATTTTGTTGAAAATGGGCTGGCTTACGGGTCAATAGGGGCCGGTACCGATTAAAAACGGGCTGACACAATTTGACAATCCAGCATTGTTGGACCGCTGGCGGTAGGACCATACGACCATACCCCTCAATAGGGTATGAATAACTGCAGGAGAGAAATTTGAAGTGTTGCGGGTTACGGTGACACTGGCCAGTTTTAGCCGCAGGACGTGACAGTCGGGTCAAACTGCATTTTTTTTCAGGTGGTTATTTTAGTAAATGAAGCGTGTAGGAAAAATTTGCAAAAACATCACTGAGCGTTAGGTAGGTTATAGGAGATGGTGTTTTATTTAAATGAATAGTTTGGGCCGGTAACTTTTTTGCCCTGCCCTAGCAAACATTGAAATGACGCCACTGCCTAATGTGATTCCGGGGGTTTTTTTTTATTACCTACTCGTCGTACGACTCTATTATATTGTATAATCGGCGAAAACAAAGTGCAGTAATTTGTGTGCACACCACATAAGATAAATAATGAACAAAATATAGATATGGTCTATATAGAATAATATTATAACCGTTTAAATAAAATAAAAAAAACGGAAATAATCACTTTTTTTTTTCTTCCACGCGACCCTTGCAACACGATAATATAATCTTCCGAATTCGCAGGACAAGGACGACGGCGACGACTTCAGGTACAGCGTGGAACCGACGGAGATCCGGTGGCGCCGGCACTGCTGCGGCGTGTACGCGGCGCTCGGGCTGGCCGTGACCGCAATGGGCCTGATGGCGATGGCCGCGGGCCACCTGATACCGGCCCAGGACCCGTTCGCGGGCCGTTCCGCCGCCGCCGCCGCCGCCGCGGACGACCGCGACGTGGAGGCCGTGGTGGCCGACCGGGCGGCCGTCCAGTTCAACGAGCTGCTGGCGTCGTGCCGGTACGTCGGCTCGGTCATGTTCGCGGCCGGCGTCGTGTTCACCGTGGTCCGGTTCTGGGTGTCGGTGATCCGGGCGGCGGGTGACCGGAAACACGCGGCGGCCGCGGCGGAGGACGACGACCGGAGACTGGCCGAGGCGGTCGGCGACCACCTGAAACGGGCGTACGCGGACAGGCGTCGGTCCAGCCTGCACCAGCACCAGCAGCAGCAGCCGCTGCCCGCGTTGCCGCACCGGCAAGCAGCCACGGTCCGCATACCGGTCACGGGATCCGTGGAGAACGTGCAGCCCGATCCGCGGGCCATTCACCTGCGATTCGACCGTTCCAGTTAAAAATACCATCGTTGTTTTAGCAAAACAATAATAAATGTAACGACGATTAATTATCATCGTACCCCTATGTACGGACGTAACGTAATTGTAATTATTATAACGTATGTTTATATTTGTAATGTACGCAAAATCATGGAGATGCGCGGTGTTGAAGTTTACCGGTAGAAAATTTAAAAAAACCTACGCGTAAAGTGCTCGGTAAGAACGGTTAATTTTATAGGTGGATTTTTAGAGAAAAAAATTACCGAATAAAATAAGAATGCGCCGCGCGTAAGTTTACCGACGCTCACGCGCATCTCTATTTTTTTATAATAGTATCGACAAGGCTGGAAACGGAGGCTCGTTAAAAAGTCAAGTTAGTTAACTCGTTAAAAACGTAACACTACAAAGAAAATGTCTGAAGAAAGTACAAAATAAAATTTTTTAAAGCGGAGTAAACGTCATAGCCATGTGAAGTAAAAAATACGGAATGTTATCTTTATTTTTAAGTTGAGTCGGTTTTTTTTTTGAGTTACTCTTTGTTCTTTTTGATGAACTTAATAATTTAACAAGTTAAAAATAAATTATCGACTTTCCCAGCCTTGTCGTAGACTGGTGTTTTGTAGAAAGAGCGCGCGTCGCACGGATCGTTTTCAAAATTACACGCGTCAAACAGGGCGGAAGAAAAGCGCGGTTTCGCCTGTGTGATGACGAGTTATAGAACCTGGAAACGCGTAATTGGGAATTTTTTTTTTTTTTAGATTTAATATTATCTGATTTCTTAAACGACTCGTTGAATATTTACAGAGTACAGAAGCATTAGGAACGTCTCCTGAATTCAGTGTGAAATTATGTCACACAAATGCATATACTGTGTATGCTCTGCAAGCTAGGGATCCCGTATTTGAACAAAGCGTCCGGGTTGTTCCGACAAAAGGTCCAAAATGACAGTTTCGTCTCGTATTCCGCATAATCCGTCCAATATTTTTTTTTTTTTACATTGACTGATAAATGATAACTTCCGAATAAAATGGCAACACAAAATCATGAATAAAATT
>CM029357.1:11151901-11261549 GCA_017140985.1 Hormaphis cornu
CCACAAAAAATTGCTGTTCGCTCCCTCAATAGTGCAGTGTGTTTACGGGGGGACTTAGTCTCAAAATAATCGTATATACTTAAAGTTTAACGTTGTAAACGTTTTAACTGTAATCAAAGTTCCAACTGAAATCGGTTCATCTATCAATATATTTGTCGAAAACGTCGATTTTCCACGTTCGCTTTTTCTACAAAGCACTGTCGAATTTTTCTTAAAAAAATATTTATATTATATCTATACTTTATTGTGTTTAATTTTACGATATGATGTATCCATAGACCATAATTAATTATAACGTTCGCGCTAAGTCACGATAAAATACGAGTACGCACACATTAAATGACATAACCGTAGTATTAAATTAAAAACATTAACAACACAATTACTACTACTATCGTTATTATAATATTCTAATATTGTAATGGTTTTTTATACGATAGAATAAAAATTCAACGTACAAACGCTATATTTTGTAGATTGTACGTCGCGCGTACCATTAATATTACTAAGGATTTGTGCAGATGATAAACGACACAAACGATGAATCTAAAAATAAAAAAACAAAAAATAAACATGTTTTAATATCCTCCACACTCATAATATAGTTCACTGTACAGAACAGCCGAATGTGATAATTTGTATAGTATTATATTTTTTAGTCACGAGCTAATACAATTGTATCAATTTTTAACAATATGTTTAATGATAAAACATCGTAGCATTAGCTGGTAATATATTTTGTTGATTACTGTTGAATAATATTTTTGCAAACGTTGTTATACTATAGCCATACAGAAAATTCAAACGTACGTTATCTATGTTATATTTTGATTAAATAAATAAAAATATGACGCTTAAATCTTATAAACGCCTATTCACACTCCATTCGAGGATTTTGACTAATCGAACGTGGCTAAAATATTTGATATATATATATATATATATACTTTTTGAGTAAAAATAGGAACTTTTGTAAACTCGTCAAACAATTAAATTTTTGTTTTTTTGTTAACAAATCTTACGTTTTAAATGATTAAATAATATCTATTTAGTTAAAATGAGCTGTACAAACCGCTGTAACTATATAATGAATAAAAAATTTAAAAAAAAACACAAAATCAAAATTATACTGGTCCCATCGGTAATTTGTTCCGGGCCTAAAAACACAATATATAGGTACTCAATTAAAACGCTTACTCGCAGTTTTATTTTCAGTCTTCAGATAGTATAAAGGAAATGTTTCAATTTTATTGGGAATAATTTTGTTTTAAATTAATAATAATAAAATTGTGTGAATGTATAAATAATGTATTACACGATAATATTTATTTAAAATGAAATATGCTCCGAAAATTTGTTTTTAAAATTAAATAAGTTAAATATAATATTTTGTTGATGTAAAATTTTTGATATTAAATTAGTACAATAGTATTTTAAAACGTGGTATGCAAAAATTTCTTTATGGTCAAAAAAAAAAAAAAAAACAATAGACACACGAATACTAGAAAAGTGTTCGTTGATTAATATTTAATTTTTTAAATTTTAAAGTGGTTGTGATATTAACACGGAAATAAAACGGTTACGTTTATCGTTTACTTGAATTTAGGGAAGAAAATAATGGATATTGTGTAAAGGATATTGTAATTAAATTCTAATTTGAAAAGAACTAAATAAATAAGTAATGTCTTACTATATACATATTTATTATTAACGAATACGAAACTAAATAGCTGTTATCATAAGACGATATATATATATGTTAATTATTGGAAGATAAATTGTCCGGTAAGATTATTTGCTTGTTGATTTTTATTTTTTTTTCATTAAGGGTGGATAATGTCGAATAGGAAATTTGCATACTAAAAGACTGTACTTAATTATGTAACTCGTTGTTAGAAAAACAAAATGCTGTACTCAAGAGCAGCTGTATAATATCACATTAATTTGATGGAAAAAATTCGCATAAAAATGCAATTATTATAAAACATTGATGACTAATTGCTTATAATACAAATATTTTAGAAAAATAAAGTGATTATAGATGAAAATAAGAGTGATCGACAAAGGTACATACATATTGCACGTTGTATTGATCAATTATTTTATGAAAGTTAATATTTTTTATGATACACAATTTTGTTTTTATTTTAATGAACGGTTAAAAAATGGTGTTTTTTTTTAGAATGCACTATTCTTTTTTTTTTTTTTGACGTGTTATAATAACATGTACATATTTGCACGAATATAGATATGAAGTTGTTGGTATTATCCACGATTCACTAAATTTTTAAATTATTTTTGTATTGCTGGTGTTCATGAGATTTTCAGTTTCAATAAAAATTAGTTATTGTATATAATTTATTAAAAAAATTAGAAATATGAAACGTAATTGATTCCATCAAAAATGTGTATTAAACAAATACTAGTTGGTGCACGTGACATATTATATAGTATATATCTAATTGTAACGAATGCATTGAATCAAATTAAAACAATAGAACCAATCGATGATTCGGTTTTTAATTTTTGTACACTTAAATGTTATAAAACATACAACCGAAACATATCGTTTTGTCTTTTTTTTTTCTCTAATTTCAACAATATATTTTACTATTAAGTGTTATTGATGAATTATATTTTTAAATTATGTATGTTTTTTTATTAATGAATTCAAGTCGAATTGTCATAATTTATCGATGATTTTGTTATGTTACTGTTTCTATGAGAAAAAAAATTGTTCCGAAACTTAAAATATTTTAAGTAATTTTCTTATAAGCGATTAGCGCTTACAATGTAAAATAATTAATCAACAAAATATTATGAAAGGCGATTACAAGAATCTAAAAAAGAACTTATTGTGGTGACGATATTGATCAATTATCTTTTGTTAAAAATTATAAATGATTGCGAAAATTTTCAACGTATGAAAATTCAGTTATATTACAAATTATATTAAAATATAATCATAATGTAATTATGTTTGTAGGGTCGAATGCAAATGATAAAACAGTGTAAATGACCAATAAATAAATATTTGTTATTGTTTGTGAACAAACTGAAAACCAGTATTATTATGGTACTATAACGAAAATGTTATTTTTAATTAGTTGTGTAACAATTCATTATTTTAATTAATTATAATTTTTAAAATTTATTATAATTAATTAAACATGTTTTTATGGGATATCTACTTGTTGTGTTATATACTTATATAACATCATAATATTTAAATTGTATTAAACTGTGTACAAATATAGTATAATATTGAGAACACTTATTTTCTGATAATCTTTCAATTACCATCCGATAATTAGTTTTCACCATTTTATTATCATCGATTCCTGCTGGAAATTTTCAAGATAAAATTGTTAAATAAATTGTTTAACAGCTAGTTAGAGAAGCGACTGTAAATTTTTAGTTGACCACTGCAGCTTTGGGCGCGTTTAGAAGGTTTAATTCAAAGTTTTAGATAACATTTTTAGGCGATCATAAATTACTTGCGAAAACAACTATTCGGAGTCAACTCAGTTTACTTGATGAAAAACCTGTAGTATAATATTATAGTGATTTTATTTAAAGGTAGAAATTCTAACAGCTAGTCATCAGATAGATCTGAGAGTAAAAATATATTACAACAGCAGAAATAATGAACAGATTTAAACAGCTTGCGTTAATGTTTTTTTTATTGAATACAACAAAGTTAGAATATTACTAAAAATTTCAAAATTATCCACATTCATGTCAAAAATGTTCAAACTCTGTTGAAATATGTCGCCATTTTATTGTAAAATTTTCCTGTTTTTTTTTTTTTTTTAGTCATTTAAAAGTGGAAAATTGGCAAATTCCGCCAACCTGTGATGCAATTTCAGGAAAAAAATACATAATCACTACCTAACACAATTTTATTATTTGGTGTTTAAAAATTTAATATATATTATAACACGAAATTTTCTATAGATAAAAATTCCATTAAGTAATTGATGAAATAATAAATAATAATATCGACAAAAGTATTTTGGTACAATATGCTTAATAATTGTATTGCCGTTTATACTACTGCCGTACCGATGTTGTAACACTTTCAACAATAGTGCAAATTACTTGAAATCTTCACAAAAATATTACAAGTATTCAGCTTGTATATTATAATACAATCGTGGTTAAGTTTCAAATCATTTTGGCACTTTTTTTTTTTTTTTTGCTAAGTATAAAACTTTAGTTATGTGTGGAATAATTTGACAGCTTTTGTTTGGTAAAATCTTTGATCATCAGTTTTAAGACCGCAAAAATTAGACCCGAGTTTTACAAAATATTTGTTTAAATAACATTTTAAATATTTGCGGAAAATCGGATCAAACATTTTTTACAAATCAGATCCAAAATTTTTTGTACATATTAAAAAAAAAAAAAAAAAATGTGTTCAAATATAACTTTTTCTAGCTATTAAGATTGGAATTCTCTATCTGCGCAAACAACGTGGTTTTTAAATAACTTTATAATTTGTTTAGATGTTTCAACAAACTGTAGAACTTTTGGATTATTATCGGGAATGTTAATAGAACATTCTCAATTACTCGGTGGCTTTTTAAAAATTTTTAACTACTCGGTAATAGGTTAATAATAAATATCTAATTCTTTTAAAACTTAATAGAATTTTAACCACCCATCCACTTTGAAATTTCCGGCTTTTTTTTATAAGTACATACGAACGAGTAAACTAATAAACGTCCATTTTCTCCTTCCAATTTTTATTAATTTAAAAAAAAAAAAACTACAATTCCAGAAAAACTGTTATGAAAATAAAATTATGATTTTCTGGAGAGATTTAGTGCAGTTCTCTAATATCCCATTAAACTTGACATACAACATGCATGATGATTATTGGCAAAGGACTACAAAATTAAACACAGAAAAAAAAAAAAGAAAAAAAAGTTGATACACGCAGTTTTTGACAAAACGAACAAAGTTTCGGAACACGTTTTTTCTTTGACGTGGATCAACGTAGAGTGTACATACAAACGGACGCTGCTACATTATTATAACATGGTTTAGTTAATTATTTATTTTGAAACGGTGTTAATTAAGTTTATAAACATTCGGAAAACATCAAAAGATTTCTGATTAGTAAATATATAATTTTATACGTATATAGTATACACGGCATTGCGCTGTCGAGCCTTTGAACAACTGCAGACGTACAGAGATATTTGTAGAAATATAGGACTTTTAAATTTTTTTTACACAACTACAATAAAGAAGTTAATTTTTTAGTCTTCAAAGCATGTCACTTCACCAGGGGCGTATTTTTTATTTATTTTTTTTTTTTTGGGAGGGGTCACGGGTTCAAGCTCTGTAACATGTAATATCACAATTTGATTGGGTTCATTTTAGATCACAACATTTTTTTTATAAAATATGTTCAGTTCGGTGGCTTTGTTTATAATTATTTTTCGATCATTTTACTATAATATATTAAAACGTGTTTGTTTATAGTACATTTAAACTGAAAACAGTTAAACGGTTAAAACTGAAATCGAAATATGGACAAATAAGAAAAAGTAAGTACTGATCGAGTTTATAGGGTATGTCAATGAATACTGCATTCAGTCAACATGTTTGTGAGTGGATTTTTATGGTCTCTAAATACTGATCAAACTTTTTGCCACAGTTTTGCAGAGTGGTGCGACGAATAACTTTTTGTTTTAATTGTACATCACTATAGGTATATAATATGATTTAGGTGAAAAAAAAATTTTTTTAAAAAATACTCTACGAATACCAACGAAATAAAACACGCTAAAAAAAACAGGTGGCCCACTTTTGTGATGATCTCTCCGGGTGAAACTGTTTTTGCTGACGATGACCGACTTGGTATAGTGTTGTGGAGTTTTTTAGCCGTAGTTAAAATCATTGCGATCGACGAATTTGCCGTTTGTGGCAAGTCGAAAAATTGTCAGTACGTTCAAATTTTTCGTTTTTTATTTCAGAACGAAAGTTAAAAACGCTCAAAGTTCCCCAAACAATTAGTTTTCTTACGAACCACGACGTGCCTAGAGCTAATATACACACCTAAACTGCGTGATGTACGCTAGTGTAACGACGTGTATTGTACACTTTGAATTTACCTCGAATAGAAACGAATAAATTATCTCTCGAGCTGACGTTTTATTCGTACAAAATATGAATAACCTGTACGCAATTCTTTTATGTTCTACACAATGTATGTATATATGTGTGTGCACGTAAACAGGCGAAATTAGTCCTTTTATTTTTTTTTGTTTGTTTTTACCCGCTCGTCCGGTAAATAAGCAAAACGGAAATATTAATTAAAATAACGGCGGATCCGGTGAAAAAGACTTTGCCGTCGCCTCTGGCGGAGGACGACACAATGCGCGCGCGATGAGCGGACAAAATGGTAGCGCGCCGGTGTAGCGCGGGCGGGACGAGGCGAAACAAACGTTATTTCAATTTGCATTAAGCATTTTGGCCGCTCCGGCGGGAAAGGGGAAAAAATGGTTCTCGGACGGCCGGGAGATGTTTTAATGAAAATTATCACTCCTCTTCGCTCTGTTCACGGACGGCGACGGAAAGGAGAAAAAAAAAAAACTTACTCGGATTAAAAAAAACGTCGGCGGCGATGAAACATAGAAATAATAACAGAAAAAGGTGATTTGCACGACGAATCGTCTTCCCCCCGGCGACGAGAAGAGAATAAAATAATACATATATATTATGCGTTGGTTACGACGCCGATGTTCGCGCAACAATAGCAGGCCGTCTTTAATTCATTACTCGTAAAAGTTTCGTCGGTGGATTGGGCGCGAAACCAAGTGTTCGAACGCTACTACAAACGTGTCTAAGCGCATTAACACGAATAAAACGGATAAAAAAAACCCCCCGAGATCGCCACAGGTCGCGCGGGTGGGTATAGTTTGACGGTGTAGCACTGGTCGCGTCAATTCGCGGTTCAAGTTCGTGATACCCGAAAGCGTTGATAAATCGTTCACTGCCTTTGAAAAAAAAAAAACGATTCTGAAGTTGTCTGGTCCTGGCAGTCTTCCGAAAGTTTCTATACACGGCTCGAACATTTTCGGAATCCCCGTTCGTCGTGCGCCTGTTTAAACAACATGCAAAAGTTTCAGCTTGTTCCGATCGTTGTTTTGGACGTTGTGGCCGGTGTGCGGCTGACGCCGGGTTTGGCGATTTCGCCATTCTCGTCGTTCTCGGCGCACAACGCGGAAAACAATCGAAATGCGTCAAAAAATGCTTCAACCAAAGTACCGCCGGAGCCCCATGTACTTATCCGTAGAGGTACTGATTTCGGTATCTAAAAATCTAAAAAAAAACAGAAGTTTTTTATGGTTTCCACAACGCTGGAGTGTGCAGTCCGCTTAAAATTAAGGCCACGAGTATAGAGTTCTTTAGAGTTTCAATATTTTAATCGTAAATAGTTTGGATACGAATTTAAAACCGGGAAGAATGTTTCAGATCGACTATACAACGTGAATACAACGTGACTAAATTTTTTCTCAAAACCAGACATGGCATCGTCTTACGCGTCCACTCTTAAGCTCTCGTTATACGCGCAGACGTCGACCCGCGGTCTGCCGTATGTTTGCGCGTGCTTCTCGAAATCACCGTCGTCCGAGCAGGAATTCCACTTCGTAAACCGATTGATTTTTACTTCGAGTTGTACGCGATCAAATCGCACTAGAATTTTGACTCGTTGTTTTGGTGTTTTTTTTCTTTCTCCTTTCGCGGCTAAATGATTATTTTAATATCCACACTAACGCCGTAAACATCTGTTTGCATACCATAATATTATCATAGTATATAGCGTTCCGTTCGCGTGTACGCGTTGTTATTATTATTATAGTGTTAAACACGTAACAATGGTCGGGGGCGTTTTTAGGGTTTTATGATTAAAAACGGGTCCGGGGGTGGCGGCCGCATTGTCGGAACGCTCGACGACGACGACGACGACGACGGCCAGAAGATATTATTATGAAAACATCATGAACCGAATAATATTCTACTCATTCGCCCCGCCGTCGCTGCAGCAGTCAGTCAAAAGTCTCGCGCATTGTCTGCGCGCACAAAACTCCCATTGTTGTAATATTATTTCGTTCGCGTTTATACGCGCGTATTGTATATCATCATTTACGACCATTATGATTGCGATTGTGATTATTTTGATTATGATTTCGCGTTTTTCACGCCATCCCCCGGCCGCTTCCGTCGAATCCCACCCCCCCGACGTTCTACCCCCGGACGGAGAGACCCCGAAAGGAGCAACCCCGCGGGATGATTTCCGTCGGCGGTCTTCCGATAAAGCGCATAAGTACAGGCGTATTATTGTCGTGGGCGTGTCCCAGGCGGCCGGGGAGCCGAGACGAGACGAGGGTTTTATTTAAAAAAAAGTATCCGGTCAAAGGAGACGCCGAAGATTTTCGATTCGTTCGTTTTTATTGTTTAGACACTGCAGAGCGAGCGAGGCGAAGGATACGGCGTAGGTATCGTGTTATACTTTTCGGGCAGAACAGGAACGCACCGATTTCTAAAGTCTAAGGTAACTTCTCCGATACGGACTCCGGCGGCACTCTGGTCCCACGCCATTTGCCGTTGAAATTCCGCTTACTTTTTTTCGAGAGACCGAAAATCACGGTAAACCCGCACACGGGAAAAGCGGAGAGTTTCCCGCGATTTTCATTCAACTCGTGTAAAACGTTGTAGAATCCGTTGAAATATTTGACACGGCTTCTTCTTCGCTGAAAACGATTCTCGTAATAGAGTTACGAAAACATTGTTTCGGGGAGAACGTTTGGGGGGCTCCGACATTTTCCGCTCACTAACGCAGCACGGTAAAACCGACACGCTCTCTTCGCCGCGCCCGAAATCATCTAAAAAAAAATCTAAAAAAACAAACTGTAATCGGTCGTAAACGGTCCCGCCGAGACTTTGCGCTTTGCCCACGTCAGCACGCCGCGTTTGACGTGTGTCCTTCCGGCCCGGGACACAATAATGTTTTTACTTCTTTTTACTCCGGTTCGATCGCGGCAGCCGAACGGAATCAATAATACGAGTGAAACAATAACGTGGTTTCTTACCGGAATATTATACACTCTGGAGACCGCCGAGCGCGTTCGGTCTATTAGCCTAATGGGAAATCGCCGCGTACACCCCTATGTACAATAATAATAATAATATGCGTTGCACAACGTGTAGACAAAAGGCCTCCGAAGAGCTGCGAAACACTACAGCAGCCGTTTCCTCCGGCCGGAACAATACGCGACCGGCCAGAGGTAAAAAATGATGATGATAAAAAATGTAAAGGCGGAAAAAATTCCCGTAAAACACAAAAGCCTCCTCCGCCGGGAATTTCGCTAATTTTCGTCACGGTTTTTGTGCGCTTATCTCTTTTCTTCCGCCGAGCTTGCATTCGTCGCGGCAGCCAATTATCATTACCGCGGTCCAATACAGCGTGTAAAAATTGTGCTGAATGCAGCGCGTTTAAACGCATACCCCGAGGACAATATAATCGTAACGGTTATTCGCTTTTCAGCCGATTATTATAAAAATGGTGTCGGCAGATGTGTCGCAAATCATTATTTAACGAACAATACGTATCAACATACGTGCACTTCAATTCGTGCGACCACAACACCTCGATCGCACGTGTCTAGGTGTATAAACAAAAAAAAAACCACTCGCAGTGACGACATTTCATTTGTTTCGTTCGCCTACAATACGCGTGTGTCGCGTGATTTTTTCACACGCGCGTCTTTCCGAGACAAAACGCGTTGAACGTTTCCATTCTCATCATCGACTACCTACCTACCTACCTACCTACCTACCGCATTTGACGCTGGCTTTTCACTGTAAATTATGAGAATTCAGAGGTACTTTTCGTCGCGGTTTTGCGCGCTCTTCTCGTTCCATTTCACCGACCGCGCGCGCGTTGTTATTTCCATCGGTTGCGCTGCGAGAATCCCGAGCACGGCGACTATACCTACTTATTACCGATGGCCAGTGGCGGCGCGAGGTAAAATTTATATGAAAAGAGGCACTTTTTTGGCCATATTTTTCTACGGTTTATTATATAAGTCCCTTTGGAACGCGAGGCCCTTTGAGTTGCGAGGCCGTGGGCAATGGCCCACTTTGCCCACGCCTAGCGCCGCCACTGCTGATGGCGGACTGGCCTGGGTTGGGAAAGGCGGAGAAGTCCGCGTGGGCCGGTAGGATTGATTTAATTTTCGGGCCCGTTAAACATTCAAACACGTCTGATTAGAAATACGTCAACGAATGTCATCAAATCGTCATTATTTACGTCACAGCGTGGCCGTAGCCAATGCGAGTGATGGTGATGGTGGTCTTGTCGAAGTACATTCGTACCGTTAAAACGTAATGACGATTAGAGGTGCTTCCTGATGTCCGACGTTTCTTGATACAACAATCACTAGTTTGGAACCATTTTCAGAACGAAAATTGGAAAAATACAAACCATCGGTTGTATCGAAAAAACGACGAAGAATCTCGACGATAAAAGTTGGTACAACAAATTTTAGTAATTTCTAACCAATACGTTTAAAAAAATATTTTGGAAAATAGGCATCCAACGGACCAGTGTAACTGCGTCTTGATTGACAATAATGAACTCATTCGTACACATCACTTTTATTCAATTTAAAAATCGGTAATGCAAAGTAAAAATTATTTATTTGTCCGTTTAGTCAGTGTGCCACTCAGGTACATGCGTGTGTGGATTAATAATTGAAAACACATTCACGGATGTTTGATCGATACAATTTTACGCTTGCATTTTGTTGTTATCGACGGTTATTTATTCATAGTATCTATATTATGTTTGAGTTTATTAAAATAATTTTAGCTTGATAATATTATAAACTAGGTAATCGCGAATATATACGATATGATATAACGTTTGAAATAATAAAAAAACTGATTTTAAAATATACTTGGTTAGTTTGATCTTGAGACTTTTTTATACTTCTTTGTAATTAATTATTGAAACGATTTTTTTTTTCAATACACCGCCTTTAATTAGTATAATACGTTATACGCGGTGCATGAATTAAAAGAAAACATTTTAAAACGAAAAAACATTATTATAAAAGTGGTCGGCGTAATAACGTCGAGTATATATTACTCGCTCTTGTGATGTCTTTATTGAAAAATAACTAATCATGTTAACTAAAACAGTGTTTGATGATGATTTCCCTTTTATGGCGGTGCTATTGCAAAACCTTTGTTTACAAACAATATCATCTTTTTTTTTTTTTTCCAAGTGAATGAGTGCATAAATGTTATAAAAAATATACATAAATTATAAAAAGTACTTAATCAATATAATACCGTTGAAAAATAAACGAATCAGTTACAGGATAGAATATTAAACACACCAGTTCCACTAATTTTTTCGTTAAACACTCTAAAATGAAAAAAATTATTTGAGCTGTTTGTATATTATTATTACCTTTATATTATGGATGTAAAACGCAATACTTTTATGATGATGTGTACTTATTGTTTAACAATAAATATCGTAAATTTTGGTAATATTTTCGTTTATAAAACTTATTCCACAATGTTAAATGATATTCTTTCAACTTTGAAATTGTGAAGTACGTAGGTACGTATACAAATCAAAGAGATTTTAATTTTTCAAGAAATACCAGAATAGGTACTAAATAGTATTAAAATGGAGAGTTTTTAATGTATCAAGACGTTTAAACAATTTTAAGTTTATTAACAGCGCGCTTGATTTTGAGGAGGGTACGGTACGTAGGAGATATCCTTATCTTTTTAAAAAGTGCTCCATCTAATTCGATACCCTATTAATGTTCTAGTATAGACGCGTCAATACTACATTTGGTTTTTATTTGATTTCATCCCTTACTATTTTTCTCTTCTTCACTAACTAGTAATCCGCACATTTACGTAACTATTGTACAGAATAGCATAATGTGCTCATTTAACTTGGATATCATGAGTTTTAGATACCCAAGTACTTGATTGTACTTATTTTAATTCGATGACATTTTACATTTGTTTATAGTAATCGCGTATAATTTTTACTGTATAAAATATTGTAGCTTTTACATATTTACTAATCAATACCTAATTCATATTTTGAGTTTTATGTTGATAATTTATAACTAGAACCACAACCTACAAACCTAGAACCAAGAGAACAATTGGCTTAAGAACTTGAAATTTTGAAATGTTTTGACTTTAAGACGTAGAACCGAAGTAAAACAAAATCACGTAAAAGCAATAATGTATACTTGATCAAAAAACTGTAGCAAAAAACTAAAAAGAATCAATTATCATAGAATCGGAACTCACATACACAGTTATATAGAACAAAACGCATTTTAACAAGATCTTGTAAAATTGAAAAAGTTCTAATTCACGGTTGGCGCTCAATAAATTATTTTTAACGTACACATTTTCGACAAACGACGTTCGACTTGGTTACACGTCATAACCTTGATGATTTATTTGTTTGTTGAAATATAATTGAAATTCGAAAAGTTGTTTTGGATAAATGCCACGATTAGGTGACACTCGTTATTTCTCAATGATAAATATTGTAATACGTTCATAATACTACAAGCTATTAAACTATTATACGTAGACATAAGTACTGTACATGAAAGTAGATATCCAATCAAATGTTTTTATATTTTTCATTATTTCTACTGTTTGTTACCTAATCAACCATAATAATTACCAAAACAAAAATCTGTAAAGCCATTGTACGTTTGAAAAATTTTTAGAAAATAACTACATTGAAAACTATTTCTATCGGATATTCAGAATTATATAATAGGTACCTACACGGCATTCACTCGTAGTATATCAATATAATTCTTCGTAATCGCTGTATTAATTTTTAACTAGATATCAAACACTTTATAAAAAAATTCATGCAAGATTAACTCCGAAACGTCGTTATTTATAACTATATAATAGTACATATAACTACATAGATATTACGAACTGTTCCAGATTCACTCTATATAGTCTAAGTGATTGGTTGATTTGTTTGTATATAGGTATACTGCATAAAAAATATTCATACAACTTAAAACAATCGAGGGTCGTCCATAAAAAAATTCGCCAATAACGCACACATTACTGAAACTGTAAAGTTAAATATGATTAATAGCGTTGGTGGCTTAACAATTTAGATATAGAAAATAAACCGTTCATTATTCGTTTTTTAAGGGTTGTGATAATATCTGGTAGGTATGTCAATTGCAAACATTTGTTGATCATTATTGTTGTTGGAGCTAAACACAACAGATGTCCATTTATATTGCCCGTTGCCTTTTGACAATGACCGTTTTTTTTTTCAAATTTTATTTTATTTTTTTTGTTTTTTACAAAGAATAAACTCTCCGCATGATACCTATCCACTCGTACTATTGAAAAAGAGCAAAAAAAAAAAAAATCCAAAACACATTGCAGCCACCGCCGGTTGTATAAAAGACGACCTGCAGTAGTAGGAAATGATGAAAATGGATTGATTAAAATCACAGCGTATGTACCCACAAATGTATATTATTATAATATGTAATTACTACTTGTTGAACGTTCGTCAGCCTTTCTTTTTTTTTTTTCATATCACCCCTATTTCGGATTTGATTAATTCGAACAACAAAACCCGACGACCCTTCAAACATTGTTGAAACATGGACACGCCTATACTTCGATTGTATATATATATCAGAATTATTGTCGTAAAAAGAATTATAATTTGAATATGTATACGAGAAGACCCTAAAGCTATTATACAATTGAATAAACGTTTACGAGAGCGATCAACTATAATAAATATTATGGTTATAACCGATTTCCACCAAAATTTTACCTTGTCTTTTTCCGACAAAATATTATGTACCTATTATACCATTTTTTAAAAATTTATACTTCGGTCAAAACAATTTTTAAACTATTAAACAAAAGAAGGGCTTAAAAAAATTGTACAAAAGAATGAGATCGTATAAGATTTTATATTAAAAAAAACAGGTTTTACAAAACCTGTATTGTAACTAAATTTTATAACTGCAGGAACGTCGGGACTTTTTGAAATAATCATTTGGTTAACTACCTGTATTATAAAATAATTACCTAATTGTTTTATTTTCATTATTTTTGTATAATAAAGAGTTGATAACTTGGTTGTAAACTATTTGACTTAACGGACTAATAATTCTAGTTTTAAATTAGTTCGTTTCTTTTTAAACTAACTTTAAATTACCATAATACATTTGGATTTCATTCCCATACAGACGTAATAAGGATTTATTTTTGTTTTTTATCAACTTGAATTTTAACTTATTAGTCGATTAATAACTATCATAATTATATTGTCATTTACTTAGAACGCTTAAAACTTGGGTTGAAAAAAAAATGGTCAATACTTAATCAAATGCATTGAACAAACACATTAAACTTGCTCAGGGATACCCGGAGAATGTGCGAGGGGTGGCAATGGCTTCCGCTGACATTTTCTTTGTCAGTAAAATTATGTGGAGTATTTCTATACTTAATGCTTATTTTTGTTTTGTGGCGTATTCTATAATTATCATTGATGCCAGTCTATTATAGTGACCACAAAGCGCATTCAATCTCGATCTATCCACGTGGGACAATCAACGAATTAATTAATCATGATAATTTTTTCCCTTGTTTCGTAACAAATTAAAATTTTTGTTTACAGTTTAAAATTCGATTTTAAATTTTACAAACTATTGAAGCTTAAATAACGGCTTTAAAAAAATTTAGAAAAAATGAAGCCATTTTATTTTTATTGTTTTTGTGACTAAAAATGTTGAGTAAAAATATTTAATTCATTGTGTTTAGCCAAAAATTATACTTGTAAAAAACTCGTATACTTTAGAATTTCAAAAGATTTAAACAGATTATTTTATACTGTGATCGACGATTGTCAGTTTTTCAAACGCATGTGTTAAAGATAGTATTAAAAAACCAAAAAACATTGTAAATTTGACCACATATAAATTATTATTTTTTAAACTATTGCAATAATTTTCAGATGTATTCCGGTACTTAAATATAGCTAATAGGGTGAATCGTATTATATTTTCATTATTTAAACCTACGTATTATAAATTTAGTATGTCTTTAGGATTCTGAGCACAACAAAAAATGTATTATTTTTACAATGGTGTTTGTTTTTCTGTGAACTCATTTACGACCAGAGGGTGTGTTCAAGCAAAAAATTGCATAATGCAAAAGTTTGGAAAATAAACTTAGATTGCACTTTAATCGAGCATTTTTTAAAATTTTTGTTTGTTTTTGAGTTATGACCAAAAACCGGTAAAAAGTACTTTAAACTCAATCTCGTTATATGGTCATAAGTTCCGAAATAATGATTTCTCAGACCTGAAACTGAAAAATTTTTTAATGAGCAAAATACAAGTTTGAATATTATTTCAAAATATTTCAATTATTTTTAAGCTAAGTTAGTGAAGCAAATTCACGTTTGTGTCATTATTTCGACATCAGTTGTTAAAATAGTTTTAGCAGTGAAGGAATTTTTATTTTAAATTCATTGGTCATAAAAAATTCTTATACATATATAAGATATTATTAATATAAATTAACAAATTGTTTTAATATTAATAATATTTAACTACAATTTACAAGCTAGCTTTTATTTACAATACTTAACTATATTTTGTTATTGATGTGTATTGTGTATATTTTTTTAAGTTTTTAAATATTAATAATAATGATGTTTTACTGTTTAGTGTGAAACAAGTTACTTGAGCTTTTGTAATTTCTTAGTTTGTGTTTTGTATTGTTTTTGTACTCGTCACCTTAAAACTGGCATGTTGAAATAAATACGATGGTAGTATATTTCCTTCTGATTAGTTGAAAAAAAAAATGTATTTTTCATATAAAAATAATAACTTGAACACAAGTAATTTAAATATTAGGTACATAAAGAACACTCAAGTTGATGGTTTTTAAGAGGAAAAACTCAAAGAGAAAATTATTAAGATTACCTTTATAATATGTAAGATTCAGATTTATTTTACAAGTTAGTAAAATAATGACAATTTGTTGGCAAGTACAGTTTTAGTAGCCAATTTAAACACCTCTATATAAATCTAACGCGACTAATATGCTACCCATCATCCCTTTCACCAACTTAGATTTAAGTTTGCTGTAGCAAAATCCATAAAAAAAAAAAATATAGTCCCTGGACTCCGAGGGTTAGAGTAGAATACTGAAATTTCAATATTCCATGCAAATATAGTGTGTATACGTTCATCCCCCCCCCTGAAAAAAGGGTGCAGAGACGCCCCTGATTTTTAATGATTCTGCGCCACCGTTACTATACGGGTCTTGTGCCGTCCGCGAGGGATCGTGCTCGCGGTATACCCTTGTGCGGGGCGCGACCGAGCGGAGTGCCGCGCGTCATTGGCCGGAGATCGCGTCCAATGGGGGCACGGCTCTGTCGTCGGTCCCTTCGGGCGTCCAGGCCCCGCGCTTTTCCGGATAGGGACGTCGTCAGTCGAATCTCCAAAGTCATAGCCGTCACGCGGTGCGCCATGGCCGGAGGACCATACTTGTCGTCGTTGCCCGGCGATCTTCTCTCCGAGTACATGTTCGGCAGACGCAGACAGGCAAGTCGGGTACCTAACATACAACAATATTATAATCTAAGATTTTTATTTTATTTTTTCGCGCAAAATTTATAAACGTTCACCTTTTTTTTATTAGTACCTACTGCATCACCACCGGATAAGAGGTTGTCCTCAGCGGTGAGAGATAGGCCATTCAACACATACGTTCATACAAAAAATTTTAATTTCTTGGCCAATAAATATTATTACTAATTAGGTACTATAATTAGTTAAGGGGCAAATTTTTAGTATAATTTAATGTAAACTTTATCTGTAAGTAACAAGTTAAGTGCCCAATACCCTTAAAGCGTTATGATAACAATAAGTAAACAAATATGGCTACGCTTAAAATAGTGTTATAACCGATAAACCGTTTTGCAGGAAAAACACTCGCGACTTCAATTTGTAATAAATTTTTAAATCGGATTTTTCATCATATATGAAAAAGAACTATACGTAGCCGTGCCGGCTTCCTTAAATTTTGGTATACATATCATTAAAAGACTATCAAACAAATAAATCCAAATTTCGTTCCTACTTTACCATAGGTGGTTGGTCAATTTAAAGATAAACTGTAAAAAAACAGTTAAATATTCGGGAATACTGCTCGATTTTATGGTCGTTTTATAAGAGATAAACAGTTCAAACTCGTTTGTCGAGCGATTTTGTCATTTTTACTATGAAAAACAGGGATTTAAATTTTTTTTAATTTAAGACGTCGTAGAGTTTTTCCCGTATAACGGTTTTCATGTGACGCGCGTATTGGGTGACAGAGAAGAAAATAACAATATTAAAGCTCGATCACGCTCACAGAGCAGTGCTCTCTTTAGAGTACATCGTTTCGTTGACATACCTCCGGAAATTTAGATTCTGTGTGTAGCCAAGAATGTATATTGTAAGCTTTTAAAATTAGTTCGAGATGCGTTTGTTTGTTATTTTTAATTTTATCACGCGTCCTAAAACACGATAACACTTTCAAAAGTTCTCTGATCATTACACTTGTATTCCCAATTGGCAATTTCTGCAGGTTTCAGCTCTAGTTCGTCGTATGGTGCTTAGAAGGTTCGTTTTTGAAAATCAGAAAGTAATTACGTTAAAAAAACTACCCGTAAAATTAGTGAAAATTGTGAAATTTATGCGGACAATTTCAATTTTTCTCTATGCCTCTATGTCTCCCACAATATATTTATCCAAATGACTTGAAACTTTTACAGATAATTTAATGTACTCGTATATAGTAAAATACAAGTTTTGTAAAATTTTTAAAGTTTTGCGACCAATTTTGAGCTTTTTATAGTATTTTAAAAATTTCCAATTATTTTGTCGAGTACCCACCTAATATAATTTTATTACTGTTATCATTTATTGCGGTTCTTTTTAAAACCGTTTTTACCCCTTCATATCGACGTACAACTACTGCCATTTACTATCGACATTGTCGTCTACTAGAACATAATATTTTATGTAACCAATTTTAGACATTTTTGTTGTCATTTAGGTACTACAATTATTTTGTTTTGCTTACTATAGGTACGTTCAAATAACGCTTCGACGATCTTACCAATCTTTTTTTGTTGCGAAAAAAGAGATATTAGAACACACGAAATGGTACGATCTCTAATCTCCATCGTGATTGTCCATTTACACATTATAGAATAACAGAGAGACATAAAGTTAATACATTTTAAATGGTAGTAAAATTTTCAATAAAAGACCTTTACAGTTTTATATCAAGTTAATAAAGGAAACGTTTTAATGTCCAATGTATAATTAGTATTTCGATTTCATCAACTGTGTATACTTACTAACCTATATTTGAAAATGTTTATATACTAGCAGTGTGTTTGTTATTTTGCTAAATCTTGAAATTCTTCAGTCATTTCCTATCTGTTTATTTTTATTTCTATAGTTATAATTTTTTTTTTTTTTTTTTTTTTTTTGTACGTAGAAACTAGTATTAATTGTCTTGAACAATGTACGACATTTTCATAAAATAATTTTATAACTATTATATAGCAATCGGTTTCCTGTACGTTAAAAAAATTTACAAATAAGATTATAATTTTTGATTATTATATTCAAACAGAGAAGAAACCGGACGACGTTTACTCCGCAGCAGCTCCAAGAACTCGAGAGCCTCTTCCAGAAAACACATTATCCAGATGTGTTTTTGAGAGAAGAAGTTGCTCTAAGAATAAATCTCTCCGAAGCTCGTGTGCAGGTCGGTAATACATTTTTAGTTGGTAATAGAACAGTTTTATAGTATTGAACACTTGTACAACTAAAAGTTTACATAGAAAAGTAATAACAAATTGATTAAAATGTATCTGTAAATGATGATAGTGAAAAAAACCTTCATTTTGATAAAGTATAAAAACCAGCGAGTGGCGACTATCAATCTCTCATATACTTGAACCCCTTTTAGCTGATTATTGTTTCTTGATGTGTGTAAAATACATTGTTAAAAAGCGTATATTGTTTAACAGTTATTTAAATTTTTTTTTTTATTCTCAAACAATTACGTATGAAAGAAAAAATAAAAAACTGTATACTAATATAAATGTACATTCTAGTTACCAACTTACCTAGTATTTTTAAAACCTTGAAGTGTGTGTGACGATATTAAAAAAGTACGACACCGTACTATCTACTGAATATTTATAACGGTGTTTGAACTTAAAATGACCACTTATAGAATTCAGTTATGATGAGTATGTACGACATAACTATAACAACGTTTTTTTGTATTCTAAAAATAAAGTAAAATAGATTTTTGAAGCATACCACACAGGCACTTGCTTAAAATGGTTGGGCGGGGAAAACTTGTAAAATGTGTATGTTATAATTTGATAAAAAATATTAAGACATCAATCGAGTTAATTTAAGAATTGTATTTTTTAAATTTGAATTTTAAAAAAAATTTTACTACAAAAAAACCTATACCTCATAAAATTTAAAAAAATTTAAACGCCACTGTATTTGTGTGCCGAAAAAACACATACTTCGTACAACCATTTTTTATTATTACCTGGATAAAATAATAACAGATTCGATATTTATTTACAATCACTTATTGAACCTTGGCATTTTAATTATATAATCACACTCTATACATAAAAAACAAAAATATGAACAATCATTATGTCGCACAATAGGTATATATATTCATATTTAAAGCGTTTAAACATGTATTTAGAATATTTCAATATGTACTTAAAAATCAACCGAGAAAAATGGTTTTTTTCCCAATAGTTTTTGTTGTCATAATTATTAATGGGCAATATTATACTACCTCATTTTCGTTCTGATAATTTAACATAGGTATTTGACGTTGAAAATTACAAAAACTATGTTAGGTATTAGAAAAACTCAGATTTTAATTACATATTGTATTAAACAGAGATATTTATTCACTACGATATTTTCTTGATGATATTTCTTGATGGCTTATTCTTCGTGCGAAACAAATAATTTTGTTGAAATAAACGTGTGTAGATTTTGTTTTTTCAAACGGAATGGTTTGTGCGTAAACCCACAGGTATGGTTTCAAAACCGCAGAGCGAAATGGCGCAAACACGCTCGGCTTCAAATAATACAAGACGCGTGGAGAATCCGCTGTATGGGATTGAACACACCGTCTCTTTTGTTGGGCAAGTCAATTTTGAAGAAAAAAAAATTTAAAAACACATTGTTTTATTTCGCTCGTTTAATTTTTGTGAATCGTAATTTAAAAAAATGTCAATTTAGGCCGTCAAACATCTGAGGGTCCGGTAGCGGCTAGTTTGACGGACGATAGAGCTGCGGGATCCTCGCCGACGTCCTCCAGTCAAACCTCCGTCTCGTCACCCACTCACGTACCGGGAAGTTACAGAATGCTTCAAAAGTATGGTTTATATTGTACAGTTTTCAATGTGTGTTGTTTGATTCCAAAAGTGGTTGACTTGTGAGAATAAATGTATGAAATATGAAATTAGACGTTTAAAAAATGTCATTAAAAGAAAAATGATAATAATAACAATTATTAAACGTCCTTATTAATATAAAAATCGTTTAGAAACGCGAGAATCGCAAAACAATTTTTAGTGTTCATGCACGTTTTTAGCATATTCGCATGCCGAAATAATATAAAATATACGACTATTGTTTGAATTTCAAAGACAAATGTATTTAGTATTTACTATTTGGTGATTATATTTATTTTTTTTTTCTGAGTCAACTCGTACAATTTGAATAAAATAAAAAAATTGAATTTTTTTCGATCTGCTTGAAAATAAAATTTATCAATATTCGGAACACATATTTTAAAACTGATACATATATAAAAGGGTAACCTACAAATTAAACATTTGTATGAACTTATTTGTTGTTGATATTTAATATTAATAATATTAAATTTTCAATAATATTAATTATGTTTAAAAATATACGAAGTTATTCATAATATTACAAAACATATAATTGATGACTTAATGAAAATGCCAAAATTTAAAAAAAATGTATTATTTTAAAAAAAATAATAGTTACTTAATACTCCTATGTATCTCAAGTGTAATATTGACCTATAAAAAAAAAAATTAAATTAACTTAAGTTAATAAGTTAATTTTTCTATTAACTTAACTGAGTTAAAAAAATCATTAACTAACCCAGAATTGCCTATATATACTCAAGTAACTTTTTTTTCAATTATTAGTTTTCAAGTAACTGAGAGACCATCACCGATGATTGGACAACCGGCAAATACAGTCACCCCCAAGTTGTTCTGCCCATATTCTCCGACTGGTAAAAATAAAATTATTTACAATATATTATGGTTAAAAACATAAAGTTTGTATTTGGTACATAATAAATACGCGTGTTTTCCAATAAAAAATTCAAAACAAATATTATACAGTTATACTAAAAAGTTAAATATAGGTGGTACATGAAAACAAAATCCATTTTAGTTTTTAACTTTTGTATGTATCATTTCAAGCAAATTTTAATCTATTAATGAATAAAAAATTCTAAAGTATAATCATTTTATTTTATTTGATATTTTTATTTTTTATTTTATACGTATAAGTAACTAATCATTTTTATGAGAAACTTAAAGTTTTCGCGAAACGCAATTCAATAATTGTTCTTGTTTTGCATAAATTTAAAAAAGTTATTCAACTATAAATTAACTATATAATAAATGAAATTTCTTAGATTAGTTTAAGTTTAAGAAATGAAAAATGGTCATTGGAGTTTTATGGGTGCCATTATGCCAAACTATCTAGTTAGTTTATTTTTTGGCTCATATTATATTCTGATAATTGAACAAATTTGTTATTATCTAAGTATTTACTATCATTTAAGTTTAGACGGTTCTGAAATTTAAAAAATGTTCCAATTAAGAGCGCGCTAGACTAGAGCGGTTTTAACGCGCGTTGCCGCGCGACACCGCTGTCTGCCGCGGTTTTGCGTTTTGGACGCAATAACGCTTGAAACCGTAACACATTATTTTATATTGAGTGCGACACACCACATCGTAGACACCGCGCGGTTTATTACCAGTTTTTTTAAATTTTTATAAAAAGCTAATTTATTTGATTGATTAATAAGTTATTTATATTAAATAAATCAATATGATTGATATTGAAAATTTAATAAATGAAATTGAAAAAGAAGAAAGTTTATGGAACATCAATAATAGTAATTACATGGACAAAAACTGCAAAACAAAAGCCTTTATTAGATTCTCGTACTAAATTAAATGGGTGAATCCAAAACGCTCTCTCAGCTCTTTGCGGGTTCAGATAACCGAATGCTTCTGCTACTGCTATGACTTTCATTGCATTCAGGTAATAATTGTAATCCATACTGAATAAAGAAATGAAAAATAATTTAAATATAATGCTATAGTGATATTTCATAAATACCTTAAAATAAAATTTAATTTTTTCTTTCAACTTACTTATTCGATAAAAAAATGCTTGTACCTAGAAAATCAATACTTTTACGTACGTAAATGTGTTAAAAAATTATTAAAAAACTTAATAATTAAATAATAATTAATTTAATAATATTGAAATATTCAAATGACATAGAAAACACAGAACTCAATCATTAGGTGAACCTACGTCAACTGAGCGCAAAATGAACGCGTGCAAACCGCTCTAGTATAGCGCGCGCCTATCGCGCGTTGAAACCGCGCGGTAGAAAAACGCGCGTCAAAACCGCTCTAGTGTGGCGGGACCCTTAATTAATTACTTTGTTTCAATATATGCTTTTTTTCTGACGATATTATTTTTATAAATTACTTTAGTAAAATTGTTTTACTATTGATGTGTGACGAATATTCACAGACTGGGTTTCGCAGCAAAATACATGTGCTGTAACCAGTAAATAATATTAAAATCAAGTTATTCATTAATAAACAATTAATTAATAATTTTCAGAAAATGAAGTTTTTGATAGACGTTCGACTCAACACCAAGACTCCAGGTCCGATATGAACGGGAACTTATCTTTGATGGTTGGTTCTGTGGATTTGACATGCTCTAAATCTCAACCGACCAGTCCCGAAGAAGAAAACGAAATAAACGTTAACGATTAATCAACAAAGTGGATGACTCTAAACATATTTACGAAGTTGATTATAATATTAGCTAGTTAATCAATTATTATTATTATATAAGAACGACAAAACGCAATTTAAATAAAATTTTTTTTTTAAGGTAATTTTAGTTATAATAATTTAATTAATTTTAAGAATAAAAACTAGTCAATCATTAAAACGAAGCTATATATTATGTACTATAATAAGTATAATATCTAAGTTAAACCGTTTCTGTAAATGTACACAAATCAAATTACAATTTAAAACGATCATTAAAAAGTAATATTATTTAATTAGAATAATATAAATATTATTTATGACCAAAAATTTAAATCTTCAATAATAGTATGTACATATAATTGCATCACGTATGTGTAAAATCTGGCGAAAATACAAAATTTACGTCTTATATTATTGCTTATATAAAATTGTTTTTTGTCCAAAATAAATTGGTCGTCATAAAATTAGTTTTCTTTAGCGAAATGAACTTATATATTAACTTAGTGTAATGAAGTTTACAGAGCACCACCACTCGTATAGTGAATTCAAATCTGATTGAAATAAATCGACATCTGCTCGAATGTACGAAAAATTGTTGTATCTATTATAATTTGTAAAAATTAATTTAAGACTCGTAAAGTTATAAGCTATAACAATACTAAAATGTTATTTAACGCGTATAAACTTTGTTTGTACGGACAACGAATCGAATGTGAATTTTAGTATTTTATATTTTTGTTTGACTACGGTATATATTCTAATGGAATTCAATGTAACTATTATCGGCAATATTTTACAAGGCGACGGCAACAGTCCCTACCAGTCTTGTGCGCGATTTGAATTTTAATGATGCAGTTTGGAACATTAGTATTATGTTAATGATAGAATAATTAATGTTGATTTTGCGAATTCAGACCGCATAAAAAATCACGTAAAAAACATACTTTACTGTAGAAAAATAACATGATCACTTATGTGTAGTATTTGTTCGATGTTAATGTCCGTTGTTACAGCCATGACACCTGAAACAATAGTAATTATTATAAATAAGTGGGGGATCGATTGCCGGGGACGGTTATTATTTTTTTCCCTTCTAAAATACGATTGCGAAGCTTGCTTTTAAATCGTTAAAAAACAAATTAGTACGCGTGAAACGATCGACAGAATAAGTAGTTGCGAACGTTGTACGTGAGTGAAACGTTTGTTGACATTTTTTTGATTAATAATAATATACTTATTTGTTTGAAACACTTGTGTAAATTACAGACTCTTACTTGTTGTACGAATAATATCGTAATAAGTAATAATGATCGACAATATATTGTCCATTTTCAATCATCGTAACTATGTTGCGTATTTTGACAACGTTAAATCTAATTTGAGTATTTTGAGACATTTTCTAGTACACATGCACGAAAGTAAAAAACTCTGCATCTGGTTACTTGACGAAACGAAATTTTTGTTTGCATTGACGCTATGATTGATTTTGTTTTTTTTTAAATTTTATATTATGAACACGTAATTTCAAACTAATACGCACGTTTCTCAATTGTGAGGATTTTGTTATCTACCGTAAAACATATTTTTAAGTTACTAAAAAACGTGTCCAAACTACTTATAATTAATTATTTTATTATTTAAAAAAATATACCCACAACTATACATACTTTGCGCTCAATAACAGCTCCATGTTCTTAAAACGATTGTAAAATTATTTTTAAATAAATAGTCGATTGACTTTCAAATTGGTTTGCAATGTCGAAAATTGAGTCATAAAAGTATTATTTCTCTGCTCGGTTTTCAAACTAAATAACTATGTAGATCTCGGAGATGTAATTTAAAAATAAAACGAAACTCTAGAATCTGTATGTTGTATCCTACTATAATCTAACTAAAACGTAAACTATTTTATACCTTTTGTTGAAGAATGCAAAATATGACTCCTTGGAGTTTTGTAACATGTGCGTCACTTCTATTCCAGTTTTTAACAATTAAATATGCTTCAACAGAAAACGATTTACCGTTCATCGGGTAAGTTAAAATTTATTTAGTCATATTAATGGTGATTCTTTTGCTGTTTTAATGAATTGCGTCGATAATGGTTACTTTATGTATTTAAATTTATTAAATGAACTGGTGTTTAGAGCACAAAAATCGACTATTGCATTAATTTATTTTAAATGTTTGTAACAATTAATGTTTTATAACAACCTATGAATTAATTACCTACAATTATTATAGCGATATCCTCAGCCATCCTGAAAATTTGGGATTTCGGCTTTAAATTTTATTTTATTTGATGAATTTGATATTTTCATTGATTTCTTAGTTATATGCCGAAAACTACGAAAATATCAAATCGCCAAATCCTGCGTCAGACATATCGATTTAGTTTTTTGGTCATAACATCTAAAATAATGATCGGAACAGTCTGAAACTTTTACATAATATTCAAATAAGTAATATACAGGTTTGATAAAAGTTTTAAGCAACTTCAAAAATTTTTGAGCTAAATATAGAATTTTGAAATTCTCAACAAATTTACTAGGACGTAATATACATATATGTATATATAGGACGTAGGTATATAATACCGGACTACTGATTTCGCTCAGAATCGTTTTTTCGAAAGCAATGGTTTATCATTGTTTTCAAAAAATTAAATAATACGTTTGAACCACAACTTTCAAACCAGTGACCCACCCAAAGCGTAGTCGCCACTCTTTCAAACTACCCACGCGACTTACTTCTAATTAACATTAATTATATAAAATCTAATTATTTTCTGTACTTTATTGTGCGCCCTTGAGTATAGATAAATGAGTAAAAATTACACGTGTAACTGCGTCATAGCTGTATTGGAAGGTGAAAACCCCTAATTTCGTGTATGTATTTCTAAAAGTCAGTAAAATTAATTTTTTAAACTAGTCTAAGTACAGGCATGCCTCATCGGTGTACGTCTATATTATACTAAAAAGTAATATTTATCTTCAATAAACTGCAATAAAAGAGACATTTCCTGCTGTACGATTCAATAACAGTACAATAATGTGATAAATCATTGTTTTTTTTTTTTTAAGGATATTTTTCTTAACATGGTTTTTTTTTTCTACGTAGAGCTAATAAAAATATAACGATTTACATACGATACCGTGGTGTAAACTTATCCTCACACGTTTTTCCATCTACTATTATAGTCACTGCGATTTAAATCACTTTTGCACTAGTCGTTATTTTTTTTATTAAGTACACCCCAGTGATAACAAATATTAAAAACAGTATAATAGCGTAGACTTTATTTTATAGAAGTATAACAATTTTAGTACGACCTGGAAGTGTAAACTTATCCCGACTTGTTTTTCTATCCTTTAATAGTGATTGCAGTGTTTTTAATCAGTTTTGCAGTAGTTATAAGTTTTTTATTGAGTACACTTGCACTATGACGAATATTAATAACAATAATAGTGTTTCGCACTTTTTTTTATTTACAATATTGTTTACGAATAGATACTCCGAATATCGGTGTATTACGAACGCAATAATATGCATTAATGATCTAAAACATTTGAAAAATAGTAATATTATCGTCCGTAAAATTTTTTTTTCGCAGTAAAATTTATAAATGTGTTGACCACGTGTGTGTTATAAACAAATTTCGTAATGAGACAAAACTAGAAAGTTACGGGATCGACGAATCTTTGGACGTTTGCCGTTTGACCTGCGGACAGTATGGATCGCTATGGCCAAGGCCGACCGTCACGACAAAAATCAAGTAAAATATCGTATTAAGGAGGAATATTGGATCTTTTTTTTTTTTTTTTTCTTCAATGGTTTGTTTTAGTATACCAGCTATAGTTAATAATATACTATAGGTTTACGATGACCCTAAAAATATTTCAAAAATTTTCATTTATTTTTTAGGCCGTTACTACAGTTTAAAATTTGAAATTTTGCATTTTGATGTAGGAGAAATCATAAAAGTCGTAATGGCCATGTTTTTACACTAAATTCAGTGGATATCCACGGGGCTCTAACTGCACGCGTAAACTGCAAGCGTAAAATTCACACGATTTTTATACGCACATTACAATGATTAAATTGCAGTGATTTTGACGTCATTTTATATACTTAAACCAGAAATTCGGTGATCGGGTTCGGGCTGAACAAAGTCGTGTTCGACACGTCGTCGTCGTCGGCGGCCGATCGGGACGGCGAAGAGTACTTGGTCGATGTGTTTCGGGTGTTTACGTCATCTTTGGAAAAAATGTGCACACCAGGACGGTGCGTTCCGAACTCAAACACGCTGACCGTTTCCATTACGACCACTGCTACTTTCGCGAATCTCAAGTGGTCGACAGACGAAAGTTACAATTTAAACATTTCCAACGACAACGATGGTGAGAGGAGTTACTATACCAACTGTATTACGTATAACAGGAATCAAGTTCATAATACTTATGTAATCACCCACTTCCGTATCGTCATCAATCATAGTCGAAAAATAATAATAATAAAAAAAAAAAATTATCGCGCTGCACCTACAATAACGTCGTATTAAAAATTGTATTTTTCAGAACACCTGTATAAGTGAAATAAAAAAAAATTGTACCTATAAGTATTGCGGGTACTTTCAGTGAAAAATATTTGACGAAAAACTTTTTAAATATTATCTTAGATTAACATAAATATGACATATCCGACACCGTAACAGTTAAAAGTAAATTTTAATACATACACTATCGCATACAAGATAACTTTGTTTTTACATAGTATTTTGTTTCTACACCGTTACGTCTTTTTAATTTTCACAACTTTTTACGAACTGCTTTCGAATAATAGGTAGTACGTTAAAACCACAACTTCCAAACCAGTGACCCACCCAGCCGCTACTCCGTCAAACTGGCCCCGCTACGCGACCCAGCCAGTGTTCCCGGCTTGTTTTTTTCTTTTTAAATTTTTTACGACAGCCCGATATTATAACGTATTCGTGTCTTTATTTCGTGTCTTCCCTACTGTTCCACGCAGCGAACCGAACAACCGCGACCATAACGGCGCGAACCGTTTACGGCGCCAGACACGGGATGGAAACGTTGCGGCAGCTGACGGCGGCGTACGGACCGGTAAACGGCAGGTCGCTGGTGGTGGCCAGTGACGTACAGGTGAGTACGTACAATATGTGTAATACGGCGATACGTAAATCTACGGTAACAATCTTTATCGAGGATCCGAACCAAAATACCGTGTGTAAAAAACCGACCCGGCCCGTCCGCACACTGTTGGTGACGTGAAAAACGGACCAAGTTTCTATTTGCCTACATAAAAGTCGTCGTGGTACGAAAGATCGCCTGCAAACATCACAACAGAGTACAACTTACACAAAACGGAGGAATATTGTCGGAACTCGGCGTCGGCGTCGGAGTTTTAACCGTGTTTCACGTGGTTCAAGCGTTAGTGAATCCGTGGATAAATTTAACTGCGAGATTTATATTGATCTCCCGATTCGAATGACGTGGTTACATTTTGCGGTTACATTTTGCGTCCGTTGTTATGGTCTTTCGGTTTTCGCGTCGGTAGGTGATATGTTTTTTCAATAGATAATGAAAAACAACACGTTGTCATTCAAATTTAGTAGCCAAAGCGAGCAGGAGTCGACGCCAAAGTTCCTGCAGCGTGGTGGTGACGTTATTTCTTGACTTTATGTAAGTCGTAACCTGTTGTGACGTCAGGGACATCCTTCATATAACAACTTTGGCAGTCGGAAGGAAACTAGGTCCGTTTTCGGCCAGAGAACTTGGTCAATTTTCACCCAAAGTGTTTTGACGTGGATTATATTATGTTCCGAGAATTTTGGGTATTTTTATCGCAGCTCACATTGTAATGGGTGGAAAGTTGATTTTCGCATTAAAATTAGTCGACATTATGTCTAGCTCACACAAAAATGTTGGCTGACCTTGGACGACGGGAAGAGCGGTTGTGGGGGCGCAAACGTGCGGGTTAAAAAACGCTAAACTCCTGTTCGAGAGATATTACACTATACGGCGGCTCAGAGTCGGTCGGCGAGATGCAGGAGCTTTGCAGATGCTCGGTTATTCTCAGAAATCAAACGTTTCACCAGTTCAGCTAAAACTGAAGAGTTCGGATATTTTACGGTTAAAACGAAATGTTTTAGTTCAATTTAAGTGCAAGCAGCTGATGTTATAAGGTCTCACGAGTACACACGGCAGTAGGTTGTAAATTGTATCGATAAATTTGAACTAAATAAAAAAAAATTCGAAAAATCGAATGTTTTCGAGCAAACATTTCAATAGTATCATTTTATATCTCCGTGAGATTATATTCTTAAGAAAGTTCTCTGTTCATCGCAGGTCGTCGACGAGCCGACGTACGCGCACAGGGGATTCATGCTGGACACCTCGAGGAATTACTTCCCGCTGTCGGCGATCAAGAGGACTATCGACGCGATGGGACATTCCAAACTAAACGTGTTTCACTGGCACGCCACGGACTCTCACAGTTTCCCGTTGGACCTGCCGAGCGTGCGGCAAATGGCAATGTGAGACGTGATTAAAATATATAATATTCCGGTGGCGTGACTAGGCGGGTGTTATATCAGCTCATAGAGGCCAGAATCTGTTTTTTCTTCATTTATACTCGTTATTACGGTACAATAGGTTACATTTTTTTTATATTACAAATCGGTGTCACTATCGCTTTGTTTATCAACAAAACTATAGTTCTACTCATCAGAATTCGACAGGCATTTGGCAACCACAACAGAGTTAAAAATTCGAAGAAAATAAATGTCAATAACTAAATTAATTTAAACTCTAACTGCCAAGTGTACGATAAACTGTAGTTCAACCACTGTGGCTTTGCGATTAAATACGTTCAATAACATGTATTACTATAATTGAAACTAACACCGGTATAAAAACAAAGATAGTTATTGAAATCCGAGTAAAAAACTAAAGAGCCTTGATAATTTAACTTTTGTCTTTAAACAAGTGTCCATAAAATGTATTGAATATAAACATGTTTTTCTTGTCATTATTGATAAATATTCAAATTACCACAAAAAAAAAAAAAACACCCTATAGTTACGCCACTTAGCCAAGACGCAAGGGAGGTCACATGGCGATGCCCCCCGTTTGCCATGTTAAGGAAATCGGTTAAGATTGAATTTCAGCTTTATTTAAGATTCAGCTCCAGTACAAAGATCAGTGAAAAATCAGAAGTTTTAACATGTGTGCGTTTACTGCGCCTTAAGTAAAATATAGATACCTAGAAAAAGTGAACTGCAACGCTTTGGACAGAAATTAGAAATTCCACTTTATTAGAGACATTCTTTGATATTATCTGTATTTTAAAATGTATAGTAAAAAGAAAAAACTAGACAAAACATCCGAAAATCGACTGATATAAAGATCTGTATAAAACTAGTTTTTATAAACCACATTAAAAAATTTTGTCATAGCTGTATCCCGAATACCGCTTGAACATAAAATAACAAACTGGAAACGTCCCCAATTCGTAGATACCTATTGACAGATTAATAAAATAAACCTAGAACATTTTGAAAAATGTTTTTGTCTTTGACTATTTGAGGTTTTTACTAAACAAATAAAGACTTTATTTTTTCGATTTTGAAGTATGAAAGTTCGTACGCCGTATATCTATTATAGACAGGTACGCGCGTTGTATAATCATGTAGTGGTAGTAGTCTAGACGACATACCTATTTTAAGTTATAACATGAAATCGAAAATAAAAACATAAAATTGCAAAAAAACCAAACTATCTTGGTGTTTTCATTCTGATTTATACGGTCCTCCCATTTTGAAAACCCTGCGTAGAATGGGCTGTACTATAATACGCGACCAGAATAAATACTACGTCTTAAAAGTATAGAACAAGATTATTTAAACAAAGATAGGTATCGTCAACACAACTCGTGTGGTTAAACAACTACGATTACTAACTAAAATATAAACAAATTATTATTTTCAATTGAGGTATGGCGCATACAGCCGCGAGAAAACGTATTCGTACGAGGACATCAAGGATCTCTTGAGATACGCGTTGGTCAGGGGAGTCCGAATTGTCATGGAAATCGACTCGCCTGCGCACGCGGGTTACGGGTGGCAATGGGGCAGAGAATGGGGCTACGGAGACATGATTACTTGCCTGGGCAAACGACCCTGGGAAAATTACTGCGTACAGCCACCCTGTGGACAACTCAATCCACTGAACAACAACACGTACACTTGGTTGGGGAAGTTGTACAAAGATTTGGTAAACGTGCTACCCAGAGGAGAAGCATTCCACATGGGCGGTGACGAGGTATAAAATTAATTGTTTTTTTTTCCCCGCATCACGACTCTGTGTATATATGTGTGTATTGGTATCGATAATTATTCTGAAAACAGATCTGAACATTATTAACAATCAGCGATTAGAGTAATCTTTCAATACGTGTTACAATATGATATGTATGCGGTGTTGGACCGAGTTCTTTTAACAGTCTACAAATATACAAACTTGTGCTGCAGGTCTCTTAACCCGGATCATCCGTTGCCCGGATAACTGATCCGCACTCGTCCGAATCGAATATGGATTAAATTGAACAATCCTATAAATACTCTGAAATTTAAATTTATTGTGATTTTAATTCGTCGGGATTTAATTCGAATACAAATTTTTTTATTTTAAACACAATTTTTCTCATTAAATCCATCAATGCAGGTTCAAAATAAAATCCTGATTGACAGATAAAACGGATTCATTCCCGGATCGGAAAAGCACAAGACCAGCACTTATACGAATTTCTGTAAGATTCCTAAGTAAAATCACTCTAACCGGAGAGTCTAGTGTAAAGAACTCTTAATTTAACACGAGTCCGTGTATTATACATTTTATGACGAAAGTAAAATACAGATCTGATCGGTGTATAGTATACGGTCATAATATTTGCAAGGCTAAATAATATATTTGCGATTTGTTGATAACACGCTAAGATTGCAGAGACAAATAGTTTGCAACAGGTAACACTCGAGCTGCAGTATATTATGTTTTTTTTTTTGTCTCGTACCTAATACAGGTCGCCGTGAAATGTTGGAACACGACGGCCGAGATCGTTGACTGGATGCTGACCAACAAACGGAGCCTGAGTGAGGACGCTTACTTTGAACTGTGGTCCGAATTCCACAAAAGAGCTTTGGAAGTGTACGACGACCAAGTGGGCGATTCCAACTCGGACGTGATCGTCTGGTCCAGCAGGTTGACCGAACCACACGTTGTCGAGAAGCACTTGGAAAAGACCCGGTACACCGTAGAAGTTTGGGAAAAAAACACGACAGTCGTGGATCTGACGAACTTGGGTTACAAGGTGATCGTGGCTGTGGAGGGCGTATATTACCTGGACCACGGGTTGAGGCCAACGACCACGTATCATACATGGAAGGTTATTTACAACAACGAGCTGCCGACAGTCCGAAACTCAAAACTCGTCCTAGGAGCAGAAGTAAGTACCAAAAATAATAATACGTATTGTAATGTAGTGCAACTATTGAAAGGGTCCAAAGTAAATTCCTACGCCTTGCTGCTTTCCGCCATAACATTGCTCACCCTCCACATGATTATTCCCCCATCCTTCAAACTCTATGTCTCTCCTGTCTTTCTGACCGCAGACATGTTTCTAACCTTTCCTTTCTTTCAAACCTACTCTCTAACAAAACTGATTGAACTCATCTCCCTTTTAAACTTTAAAATTCCAATTCGTTCTACCCGTTCAAAAATTCCCTTCCTTATCTCACCTTCTGCTACCCTCTTTCTTGATTCCTCACCTGTTTTACGCCTTATGTGTGCAGCCAATAATGACCCCTCTTTCACCATTAAGCCATGATTTTTTTACTATCCTATCACTACTTATAAATATTTCTGTATTTCATAACATGTAATTGACAATCATCTTTTTCACCAATTGTTCTCTCTTTTTTTTTTTTCTTTATGTGTATATTAAGTTTGCCTTTGTTTTTCATTTATTGTACTGTATATTCTTGTTTTTTTGGGCTTTAGCCTGTATTAATAAATAATAATAATAAAATCGCCCCGTATACTGCAGGATGTTCACAAAAGAATATTTCCCGTTTTGAAAATATGTTGATTGACAGTGATATTTTTAGCAATACACTCGTAGCTATACGCTCAGAATCTAAAATCGTTTGCACAATTAATGCTCTGTAAAAACCTGACTGTAATAAACATGACTAAATTATTTATTTCAGTACTATTTCCAAAAGAAATAATACATTAGGTTATGTTGAAAAAGATATCCCGGGTTCTAGAAAATATTAAGATTTAATGACCCTAGTAAATTTACAATGATTTCTTTTTATGGAGTTACATTAAAGATAAAGTTTTTGTATCACCGTTAGTCACCTCACTTTGGATGAGCAAAAAACAACGAATCGAAAAGCAGTCTAATCAATCGTTGAATCAATCAAACGTTCACACCCGAGCCATTTGCAAAAGTAAGGGATGAACACGAATATCGTTTTGAGGTGCTCAGTAAACGGAGGCCACATCCAACATTTGTGACACAAAAAAAAACTACACGACCCACTTAATATTTCGGCATATGTTTTTGAAATGTCAATACTTTTTGGACGTTATGAACTTTTAAAACCGAAGCATTCTTTCGTGAACTGCACCCTGTTTAGTAATGAACACTTATAACCGAATGAACGTATTTTGTATGCAATTGAATTTTTCGCCAGACCTGTATGTTTTCCGAGTTCGTTGACGATTTCGGACTGGACGTTAAAGTTTGGCCAAGAACTGCGGCTTTAGCCGAGAGACTGTGGACAAATCCATCGACCGACGCGTTGGCGGCCGAATACAGGTACAACACCCATTATATAATGTGTTTCTGGTAATCGTTATAGAGACATACTGGCTAAAACAGTGGCGTGTTTGAGGGGCTAAAAGTTCTGAAGTCCCTTTCAAATTTGATAATAAATCTCTAGCATTTTTTTCATTTTCGGTATACGTTGGCCAAAAACAAAGTAATTTTTAGTATATCATTAGTTGTACAGTAATGTACAATCTGAAAATTATTCGTTACGTTATAACTTGTATAAATATTAGATACCTTAATGTCGCCGTCGCCAACCGTAAATTTACAAATTTTTTGGTGAAGAACGTACGCTTAATTTTTACGGGCTAATCCTTCTTTTTCATACAACATTTTAAAATTGGGCGAATCGACGTGGACCGTGGCATTTTTCATCAATGAGCCCCTCCCGAAAAAAAAATCCTGCAGGATACGCCACTGGAATAAAACATAAGCTAGGTATTTACGAATACATTGTAACTTACATTTTAGACTTTTACAACACCGTGAGAGACTTGTGACACTCGGATTGAAACCCGATAGGATGACTCCGGAATGGTGTAACGACCGTGAAGGCGAATGCATCATTAGTTATTGAATCCATCAGACACACTTCTTCATAACTACAATAAACTTCCATTATTCGAGAGTACTTAAAATATGTAATCTGCAACAATGTAAACTTTACAGTGCAAAAGATTTTTTTTTTTTTTCGATATAAGTAAATCAATTTTTATTTGCAAACTCGTATAAGAATGATAATTATTGGTTTAGTTATTTAGATGATAGGTACGCGCAGGGTGTGCTAGAAAAGTTTACGAAAAATCTGATTCCATGACAAAATATATATTTTATTCATTTCATTGATTCGCCACTAGAGTCTAAACAAAACCATTTTGGAATCATGGAGAAATTAACGATAAAATTATTAGACACTGAATAAAAAGTGCTTTATCGGAATGTTCAAAATATGAATTTGAAAATCAACAAATCATAACAGTCTGTGTTTTTCTTTTAAGTTTTAATATACATAAATCTGCTGACTTATCGTTACATCATGATTAAACTACAATACAGAAATGGCCAAATGTTCAATTAAAGTATAACGTTCAGCATTTTTGAAATATTAGAACAAATAAAAATTTACATATTTCAACTGTTGTTTTTTAAAATTAAAACAATAACGATTGATGAACGTTATAATTTATTTATACCTATATGTAATTTGGTCAAATTCGGTTAAAAAGATTTAATGACACACCCGGCTTTGAAAATTAACTGCTATTAGATATTTTTTATTTTTTTTTTTCTCACTCTACGCTAATAACTGTAAGTAACTAACTAATAAACTAGGTATCGTACAATAACGCATTACACAATAGGCGCTGTTAAGACCGATGTCAACGACCGTCACAAAATTGAACTCAGAACTGGTTTTTAACGCGCATGTAGGTACAGGCTTGCAGCAAAGGTACTGGCGACCGAAGCGTTATCCTGTACCGTTGGAGAGAGATAGTTTTAGAGACTATATACATCAAGTATTTGAAAAGAAACGTCATTTACTCGTCGGTAATGAAAAACATTTTTTTTTTTTTTTTTTACAACTCCGAACAGAAATGTAACGGTTAATTATTTTCGATTACGTTTGAGACACCAATTCGGTTTTGGTTTTTCAAATAAAAAAAATTTGTAATTTACCGCTTGCATAAAAGTAATAACAAATTTAAAACGTTTCACTTACCCGTTAGGAGAAAATAGAACGGGGCTTGCCAACAAAATTATATCAAAACCCACACCAGATGGTATCACTCCTCATACGTCCAAAAATCCATTTATACTACATTAAAATAAAAGTGCTCCCGAATGTCTGACACGTGACGTTTCTCGATATATTATAGGAGTTCAGAACCATTTTCGGAACGAAAATTGAAAAAATACAAGCTTAGTTGTATCAGAAAATCCATAAACGACGAAGACAAGTTAATATTGGCAGGTCGAATATCGTAGTGCCTAGTCAGAACTCAAAATATTGGTAATGTGTAAAGTTTGAGGACGTCTATGGGATTAAAAAATAATGATAGCATCCCGAAAATTTGAACCCTAGTTGCGCCACCGTTTTCACAATATTTTTCGGCTATTTATTATCAGCGGAAACTGATTTTTTTATTCGTGTTTCATAATAATAATAATAATAGTACGTATTCTGAGTTTGTATTACACGTGACTGCAGTATAATAATATACTGTTAGATTGCATTTTTTTTACTGGTTACCATATTATCATACACATTTGAACACAAAATATGTGAACAGTCCCTCCCACTCATAACGAATAGACACTCGCTTGATACACCTAGCGAAGTACGTAGGTAGGTACATAAAACCAAGACGAGTTTGTTAATATCGCTTCGGAATCAAAGACTGCAAGACGTGCAGAGAAACGAGTTTATTGAAAATACACACCGCATCCAAAGTAAGTGCTACATTATTACATTATTTACACAGATTACATATTTTTTAACTTAATTCGTAAACGTACCAACCTAATATGTCACTATGGGGTTTTCATTACACATAAGTATATAGCTATCATACCTACGAATTATTATTCACGTAGTTTTTAATAAATTTTTTTAGATTCTGAGCGTCAGCGAGGAACGTATTGTTTTTTTTTTTTTCTGTCAACGACTTTTCGGGTAGAAGGAATGCTCAGCTTTTTAAAGTCAGTTCCTATAAATTATAATGACAGGTATATGGACTCCGGTGGTACTTTGTTTGAAGCTTTTTTTTTTTAATTTTGCCTACTCTTTGAGTTAAACCCCAAAAACCAACAAAAAAAAATTTGGGAATTTCGGAGAATTTTACGGAGAAGTGTTTGAAATTATAAGATTTGTGTTGAAGTTTTTGTTTAGAAAGAATGCTCCGATTTTCAAAGTCGGCTAATACCTCTAATGCCTATGAACTCTGATGGTATTTCGTGGGGTCCCAAATTTGAGAGTTCAAAATTGAAAAAGTTACAATAAAAAAAACCAAGTGAAATAAACTACATTCTACTTATAATTCCATAGGTGAATGATATTTTCGTTTAAATTCGTAATTATCCTCAACAATAGCCTATACAACTTAGTTTATGATGTTTTTGAGCTTTTAGATTCAAATATATATTTTGATACCTGTGGATATCGCTGCATAATTATTATAAACCTGTATAATGTTTACGTATATGAGTTCCAAATAAGTATTTTATAAGTTTACGAAACAACATGACGAATAGATAAGAAACCAATATAAGCACCCGAGTTTCAAACAACAAGTATAAAATTACTCTCTCTGGAATCCAGATGCGATGATGATGCAATTAGGTATTTCGATCATTCGACATTCGTTAATGACATTTTCCTTCACGCGGACACATCAATAATATTACGCTTATTATTGTCACGCGTCGGTCGAGAAGTAAATTATTTTAATTCTCGCGAAACGTTAAAACAATACGGCGTTAACGAACGACCAATGATTTCATTGAGGGGTTGAAGGCCACATCAAACTGGATACAAGGAGCGGACGAATATGAATGAAAACAACAATAAAAGAATTATTCGGAACAACCTTCTATCTGTTGCCGGCTGTAAACAGTTGGTATATTTGTACAAATAACATACGTGTCGCTTTTCTTTGACATAATTATTGTATTCGTTTGGTTAAAACATCGAAATGTTTTTAGTCAAAACTCATTAGGTATACCATACTTACGTCGCATTTTTTATTTTAATAGTTAGTATCAAATAATAGTGAGAATATGAATAGACAGCTGAGAATAGAAACACTCCATTTTGAAACTATATTATACAACGACTATAAGACGAGATTTCAGTAATCCGTGCCCCAACATATTCAACGACAGCTGGTATATTCCACAAAAAACAATCTTTAGCGTAATTTATAAATTGTTTTCGCAACCAGCTAATTTTTATTTTTGTTTAAACTTACTGATAGATTATAGATGTTTAACTCGGTAAAGAAATTAAATACTCACCAAAGATAATAGAGATCTTTATTATCTATGGTATTTAGGTGCCCGTCACTAGACTTTTCGAGCGTGCATCGAAATCAGGAAAAAAAACACCAGGACGACATATTGATGAACACTAGCTGGATCAATTTTTTTAGGATCTCACAAAATCAGGAATTTTCGAAACGGGAAACTGAATTTTAGGAAAATCTAGGAATCATCAATGTTAGGAAAAGAATTCCACAGGACAAATCAGGAAAACTATTTCAGAAACATGATTTCTCAGGAATAATCAAAAACGGAAAACGTTCGGATCGGAAATTTTTTTATTTCAGAAAAAAGCATTTTACAGGAACTCGCGTAATCCTAGAATTCGTATTTTTAGGGGAAATAATTTTTTTTAAAAATCGTCAAAACTTGGAATTAGTAGTATCTAATAGGATAAGATTCCTGAATTTAGTGCGTCCCATTTACATTCTTTTCCTAATATTGATGAATCCTGTACAGTTTTTGCATGTTCCTAAAATTTTTCTTCCCGTTTCAATAAAACCCTGAGTTTCGCTGTTCCTAATCGTGTAAGATTCTATAAAATAACAGATCCACCTAGTGTTCAATCGCAACAAAAATTTGTCGTCCCGGTGTTTTCCGTGCACGCCCTGATCTGAACGGTTCCTGAATACGATGCGAGTTCTACTACTTATTTTTCCCGGAAAAAATCCCCGATTTTAGCGTCTTCGCTGTTTTCTGATTTTTTACCCAAGAGATCGCGTCCCCGAAAACGTTTTTCCCCGATTTTGAGAGCCGTCCGTCCGACTGCGCAAGTCGTTGGCCGACGCGAATCGCGCGCCGTCGCACCGTCCGACGGGCCGGCGCATCAGCCGCTGCCGAGCGGCGCGCCCTCGTCGTCGTCGTCGACTGATGGTGGTGGTCCACTCGGCGGCGGCAATCGACGATAGTGTATGCATATTACATAAAAACAACAACAACAACAACGACGAACGACGACGACGTCGTTTTGTGGGGTCGCGCGACATTATTTTACTCTTGTTTTTCTCATCACACTCGAACCGACGCGTGATAAACGTCCCCGATATCGTTATGTCGCGGTTACGCGCCAAAACAGTACAATAAAACAAACGAAAAAAACCGTCCGACGACCGCCAATGACGTACCGTGCGTTGACTACGTGTTACATGATGTTAAGGAGACGGAAAACCGGGAGAGCGATGGCGGGCTGCGCGCTGCTGACCGGCGCGACGCTGCTGCTGCTGCTGCTGTTCGCGGCCGTGCACCGGAACCGCGCGGACTACGGGACGGCGGACGCCGGAAGACGGTATTTCGTGTGAGTAAACCGGACGTCGTTTTTTTTTATTGTGTTCCCCGTGAACTAGTTATTACGCTGTTGGTCGTTGTTTTTTATCAACAATATTAAGCAGGTACCTAATTGAATTGAATACATCGCTTGTAATGTAAACCATACAAGCGCGTATAACACAGCTCTGCTATAATAACTATCATGTTTTAACGAGGTTTTGACAATAGTAATTGACACACACAGCTGCACCACACGCTATCACCACGACACACGTCTTATCAATAATTACCGAGCGCGTATCGCTTATCTCTGCTTTGGCCACAACCAAAGCGAATCAATACGACGTATAAATTACGAATAAAATTATCACGACAAAACAAATAGGCATTTGTATAGGAGGGCTAGTCCCCGGGGTCAAATGCCCGATGTTGCTTTTCGCCGTCAAACCCGAACCTCTCCCTTCAAGAGAATGACGTGTTTGTTATGTTTTTTTTTAAGAGAAATAAATACGTTTAATTTATAGCAGATTTAAACACGACGTTCCCTTTGAAACGCCCTATATCATTACAACGTATCACTACTATAGGTACGACGTGTAGTCTTCTGTAACAATATCTAAAATACATTTTACGCTGGTATAAAGTTTTAAATAGGTAATATAAGATTGTCAAAAGATGTGTAATGGGGCTTGTAAACGTTTGCACTGATTAGTACTATTTAATCTACGCTAATTACAGCCACACACTAATGCGATTGATTTTGTGATATATTTCATCCGATGAAAAAAAACATTGGACTTTGGGAGTAGTAAAAAAAAAATATATCTCTGCGCTTTAATTTGAAGGATTGGGGTGCTTGAATTTTCGAGGCGAGTAAAGAATTGAAATCAAACCTCAAAATTCTAATCACGGGTGCAAAAGAGAGAAAATAAAAAAGCAAGCGCCGGGATCAACCCGCTTGGGTAGTTCGACGGACTACGCTCCGGGTGGATCACTAGTTTGGAACTTGTGGTTTGTACGCTTTATTTTGAAAGCGGCGATAAATCGTTGCCTTCGAAAATACGATTCTCGGCTAAACTAGTGTGACCCACCCAAAGCGTAGTCGCTACCCCGTCAAAATACCCACGCGACCTATAGACCGATTCCGGCCTTTTTGAATATATTCAATCGTTCACATTGATTGACGGGTGTACGAACAATATTTAAACCGCGATAGTGAATTGCCAGCGTTCACCTCGCGTACAACCACGATATCCAGGGCCGTAGCTAGAGCCTTGGGGGCCCTGGGGCAACAAGTAAATTTGGGGCCTCCTTACGGACCCCAAAGTTTCTCCCGGGGTAAGTTTCTTTCAGGACCAAAAAAGTGGTCGACGAGAATGGGCCCCTTCTCGTCGGGGGCCCCGGGGCACCGGCCCGTCTGCCCCATGCTCGCTACGGCCCTGACGATACCGACGCCTCGACAGCAGAATGTTTGCACCCCTGTTGTTTAAAAACTGAAACGAGGGCAAACTAGGTACACCCCGTTCCACCAGAGAATAATCGGTCTTCACGCATCTCGGCGCACGGCTAAACCAGATTTCAGCTTCCTTCTCCCCGAGCGTCTCCGTCATCGTCGGACGACGTCGCGCCCAAACCACCCTTCTGACGCGCGCGAAACAAATTGATCCCTTTCTCTTTCGGAGGACACGAGCCGGAAAAGTTTGGCCGTCCGATTATTCTCTCGCGGTGTAAAAATGCACCTATCCTAAATTCCGGTTTGGTCTGTACGTATTAAAAAATAAATGTACGCTTACGGTGTACCGCTGTGTGTATTAAATTCTAACTCACTCGTTCGCCAAAGTAACGCGTGTAAAATTAATTTCCAGCAAATCGTACAAATGCGTCAACAACACGTGCGTGGTCAGCAAACGCGCGTCCTCGGAAAAAGAAAACGGCGAGCTCGACGGGTCAATGGACGTATGCCGTCTGAACTGTGGACGTTACGGATCGCTGTGGCCAGTGCCGACCGTCGTTACTGCCATTGGGTAAACGATGGATACTTTTTTTGGCTTTTTCTCCGGCAATTTCATATACTTGCAGAGCTTCAAATTATTTTAACTACCTATTTGTCAAATTATAAAACTTCTTACTTTTCGCGGATTTTGTTTTATAAAAAATGTGTAGGTAGACAGGTACTTTTTATGTTGAAACATCAACGCGAGCTTCCGTTATTGGTTTTCTTGTGCTTCTGAAATATTCTCACAATAAGAATACTTATAATTTTTTATTATCTACCCGGTATTTATTTTGTACCTCATATTTGTATTTTTTTTTTTTTGTACTCTTTCAAAATACGTTCATACTATCAAATGTTTTACTCATTATGTATTAGAGCTGATTCGGTTACCACCTATACAGTACTCGATACAAATTTTAGCCGTTTTTGTGATCAACGTTGCATTTACAATTTGTTGGGACTCTTTCACTGTCCTTCAGAAGTCGGAATCGACTGCAAAAATAAACCTTACAAATGAAACGTCAAACTACCCCTTTCCAAAACTCGCCCAAAAAAGCGACCTACCTACTCCTGCACTCTACTGCCTATTTATTTTATTATTTTGTAAAACATTGTTGACGCCTACTTTTATTACAGAAAATCTGTCATCGTATTTGGCGTGGAAAACGTCAAATTTGACACGTCCCAGATGGCCGACCAACCTAGCAAAGAGTACATGGCCGAAGCATCACAAGTGTTTATGGCTTCTCTTAAAAAGCTTTGCGTGCCCAACTGTGTTTCCTATTCGACCGCCCCGCTCGTATCCATAAGTACGAGCTCGCCGTTCGATTACATCAAACTGACCACCGACGAGAGTTATAATTTAAAAATAACCACCGAAGGTCAGTTACAATTTTTAAAATACCACTCGGGTCAACACTAAGTACTTTAGTCCTGCTGTTAGCCATCTTTAGATTTTTAAAAATTGATTCAAGACCTAACGTATTGTTGACAAAAAAAAAAAAAATTAATAAAAAAAATAATAAACCAATGTACAATTTTTTTTTTTTTGCCTTCATTCTTAAAACGCTAAAATATATGGAAAGAAAATTAATTGAGGAGGGTGGGTGGTGAACTGAGATAGCCAACTTCTTAAATTTTGATTAAGTTTATAGATTAGTAAGTATATTTTCTGAGATTATTTTTTGCAACCAAAATGCTTTTACGTCATCTTACAATTTTCAGTGTTTTGAATAGAATTACAGGGTTAGCTCTGGAAGCCTGCAACTGTACTAAAACACTATTTTAAAACTATACTAAAATTCTTTACTCAACTATTCTATGACACTCATTCTTTTTTGGAAAAACAATTAATAATTTAAAAACTAATTGAATTCAACATCCAGCATCTGATCACTACCAGAAATTTATCAAAAATAAAATTCAACAACAATTTTACTTAATAATTGTGTTTTATTTCCAGGGGATCAGGTTATCATCAAAATAGAAGCAAAAACCATTTACGGTGCAAGACATGGATTGGAAACCCTGCGACAGCTGATCGCATCATACGGGACAAGTGCGGAAAAAAAATTGGTAATTGCCAGCGACGTCCAGATAAGCGATCAGCCCGTGTACCCCTATCGCGGATACATGTTGGACACAGCCAGACATTATTTTCCATTGTCCACTATCAAACGACACATTGACGCCATGGGACATTCCAAACTCAACGTGTTCCACTGGCATGCTACCGACACTCACAGTTTTCCATTGGACTTGCCCAGTGCCCCTCTAATGTTCAAGTAAGTTTTCAATGTGCACAACACCTACACATTATGTTAATATATTGTACGTTTATGGGTTATTGACTTTGGTAAGATCCTTGGTAACATTAGTTATTTGAACACTTCCCGAATTTAAAGTATTTTATTAAAAAAAAAAAAAAATTAAATGACCCGGCAGTTTACATGTTTGCATTTTCTCTCATTGATCTTAAAAGTTGCTGGACTTGTGATGAATTTGATTAAATTTATAAAAAAATTCAAGTATGAAATTGTGTTTTGCGTATTTTAAGGTCTTGCAGTTTATTTGTATGCATATTTGAAAATAAAAAATGTCTTTATTGCACGTGAATAAGATTTCTATGACATTTGTGTATGCTAATACATTGAAAGGTATTTTGCTACGACTTTAATATGAATTTATTTTATTTTTATTTTTATTTTATTGACATTACAGAATGAACCCAATTTCATAAATAATCAATGTAAAATAAAGGCACAACAAGAATATAAAATTTAAAAACAAGAAGAAACTAGTTACATGGCTGGCCTATTACAAACATTTTACTAGTATTAGAATTTACAACTAAAGGCTTGCAAAAAAAAAAAAAAATACAAAAACTAAACTGGCTAGTATTAAAAAGAAAAACTAGGGAAGAATTTATAAAAACTAAATTTTGTCATACTGTTACCAAAAAATAATTACTCCTTTAATAATACCTGTTATTTATTAGAATTTATGGTTTGTTTTATACGTGGACAAAATGGCAATGCTTAAATTTTTAGTGAGTGTTGACAACCGTACGTGGTGTTCAATGCTTTCACTCAACATGCGTTTCCACACTGTTACCAACAAATTTAATTAATCGGCAATAATATATGTGTATTTTATAAGTACATAAATATTGCTGGTTTGTATTATTTACTAAAATGTTTATATTTTGATAGATATGGTGCCTACAGCGCTGAAGAAAAGTATTCGTACAATGAAATCAAAGATTTACTTAGGTATGCATTGGTGAGGGGAGTTCGAATCATCATTGAAATTGATTCTCCCGGTCACGCTGGTAACGGTTGGCAGTGGGGCAAGGCAGCCGGTTACGGAGATATGGCCCTTTGTGTGGATAAATCTCCTTGGAGAAAATATTGCGTACAACCTCCTTGTGGACAGCTTAATCCAATCAATACAAACACGTATAAATGGTTAGGAAAAATTTACAAAGACTTAATCGCTTTGTTACCAAAAGGAGAAGCGTTTCACATGGGCGGAGATGAGGTGAGAGTTTTTTTTGTTTGACGTAAATACTCCCCGCCAAAACCCAGAGTGTAACATAAAACTTTTGCGGAATGTTTGACAAACATAAATAGTATTTACAAAGATTTATCTAAAAAACAATCTACAGTTTGGTATAAGAAAAGTCATCGAGCTTAAATAATTGTGTGTTTAAACCAAATGTTTTGATCTTTTTTGATTGAACTTTAAAATTTTCAAAAATTTCCATTTTTTTTTTCTTTTAGTCTTACATTTTAATGTCGTGTAAAAGTTTTAGCAAGTTCCGATCATTATTTTGGAAGTTTTGGACAAAAACTTAAATCAATTATGTTGAAAAAAAAAAACCATTAGACGTAATTTTTAACGTGCTTAGTTTTTTATTGTAACTTTTTAAAATTTGAAACCCTCTCAAAGTACCAGCTCAGTCTATAGACCTTTCAGAAAAGGTACTGACTTTAAGTCTGAGCATTTCTTAAACCTTAAAGCGTGTTCACAGAAATAAAAAGCATCATTGTAAAAACAATACATTCTTTGCTACGCTCAAAATCTAAAAATAAAATTTACAAAAATTACAATTTACAACTATAGTTTGATAATTATAAATGGGCACAACTTACATTATCATTATTGGTTATAAATAAATATGTTAACGATTGTTATTAATTTTGTTGATTTTAATATATTACATTACACTGGCACTAATAATAAATATAGACTTCCTAATTGGATAATTGAATTTCAAGCTTGAAAAGCTTCAATTTTTATGATGGAGTTCACTTCCCCGGATCTTGGAGGAATGGCACCTTAAACACAACTTACTACAGTTTTAAAATTTTTGTATTCATTGTAAGGCAAAACCCCCCATTGACTGGACTACAAGTAATGCGTAAGAGCAAAAAATTATAAATTTTAATTAGAAAAAATGGTTTTATTTTTTACCAATCATTGTTTTACAAAAAACTAACATCCCGGTTGTATCGGATTAAATTATATTCCTGGTAAAGATTTACATTTTTAATGTTTAAGAAATATTAAATAATAAATACTGATTACAGGTTTTTCTCAACTGTTGGAATTCTACCGCCGAAATCATTGATTGGATGACCAAAAACAACCGAAGTCTGGACGAGCATAATTTTACAGAACTATGGGCTCAATTTCATGCAAATTCGCTCAGTGAATACGACAAAGAAGCGGGAAACTCCAATTCAGACATAATTGTTTGGTCTAGTGGTTTGACTGAGCCCGATGTCATAGAAAAACATCTTGACAAAAAAAGGTACATTGTGGAAGCTTGGGAAGGATTAGTTCTCCCGGTAGAACTTGTAAAATTGGGTTACAAAGTTATAGTCGCCTTAAAAGACATTTACTATCTGGATCATGGCTTTTGGATTCCAACTCAGTACCACAATTGGAAAACGATCTATAACAATAGACTACCAGAAGTTGATAACCCAGATCTTTTAATAGGCGCAGAAGTAAGTGTTTAAACAGTATCTTTTAAATCACTAAGGTAATTCAATTCAAATGTATTCAATTTTTTGTTTTTTTTTTTGTTTTAGTCATGCATGTGGTCTGAATATGTTGACAACAACGGAATCGATTCTAGAGTATGGCCTAGAGTTGCAGCTTTAGCTGAAAGACTGTGGGCAAACCCTACCACAGATGCTTTGGATGTTGACTACAGGTATAATTAATGGCATCCAGTCTAACTGATTTTTATTTAAAATTTGTATTAAAATGTATTTGCTTTATTTGTTGAAATGGTTATGCTGGCAATGGTTTGAAACTAAAAATAATCTCTTAAATTGGTTGTAAACAATTTTGATCGTGTTCATTTAACCTGAAATTGAAACAAACTTTTAGCCAATAAATAACATTATCATAGTATTAAAAACTGTACATTTTTGTTATCATCAATTATAAGTACAACCAATACTTGAGATAAATTTTGTCGATGTAATACATTGTACAGATTATAGATAAATCAATTAACATGGAAGAGCAATTATTATTCTCTCTTCAGAACCGTTGTTCATCAAAATTAGAAGAAAAAAAATTAGCTGTTTATCTTTTATCAGATACTTTCAACGAATTATTCGTTAATTTTTTTAAAAATCAAAATAGGGGTTTGCTTCTTAAAGCAAATGTTTTAAAAATGTTCATATTTCATAAATAATGAAAAAAGTCTATTTAGGTTATTAGAGTAAATCACTGATGAATAATTATTTCGTTTTTGCGTACCCGACTACTAATAATTTTAGCATTTATGTAATTTCAGATTACTCCAACATAACCGAAGACTGATAACACTTGGCATTAAGTCCGACGCGATCATGCCTGAATGGTGTTACGGCCACGAAGGAGAATGCGTCGTACATAATTAAAATTTTAAACATAGGTGTAAATTTGTTTTGTGTTACTAATTTTTAAGCAAGCCATATTAATAATATTGTATTCCTTGATTTTTGTATTCACACAGTGTTTCAATATTATATTAAACACAAATCCAAAGTTTTTGATAAGCAATAAGTGTCAAAACAAATTGAACAGTCATTTTTATAAAACTATTATTAATACTATAATTTTTATTTTTAAACAATATAATATATACATAAGTTTGTACCAGCAATTATAAATATAAACAAATATATATATATATATAAGTATGTTTATCAAAAGATTTTATTACCAAATAAGTTTAGTTTTTAATACATAAAAAAAAAAATACTTAGAGATTATTACTATACTTTGCCTCATAATAGTTTTGCATAGCACGTCTCAAAACTGCAATTGTGAAATCCACGTCATCTTTTGTCACACACATGGGAGGCATGAACCGCAATACCTGTACATTTTGAACAATAATTATTACGTCTGCTTTTCCAATAATAATCTTATACATTTTAGTAAATTGGTTATTTAACTGTAAAATATTTTCATGAATTTGTATCATAATGATAATATTATAGTGGCTATTGATTAAAATTACATTTGATCGAACGCCTCCGATTCCAATCAAAAGCCCCATTTTCAAGCAGTCGTGTTTGATGCGCGAAACAGCTCGGGAATTCAACGGATTAATTAGGCCTTTGTTATCGCCAGCAACCTGGTCACTGTCTACTAGCTCCACACCGATCATCAATCCTTTTCCACGTACGTCACCGATTGTTTTCCACTCGCGTCGCATACCATCTAGTTTCTCCAGGAAATATGATCCTACATTCAAGCTGTTTTGCTGCAGACCTTCCTCCTCGATTACCTGCACCAAAACATGTTGCCTATTTTAGCATTTTTCACTGTAGGTAATATGAGTAGTAACCGTAGTTATTATAAAAATTGTTTTGGTTAAAAGTTTTGTTCTTAATATTTTCTGTATATGCCAGTATTGCTGGAAGGGAGAACGGGTTAATTTTGATTTTAATGTTAATGTGCGTAACATGTATATTTATTTACATTGAGTAGTTCAGTGCAAGTACCAAAATGGAATTCAGATTTGCTTAGTGTAATTGTTTTTATAACCAGTAAGAGGCAGTCATAAATGAGTAATTAGTGCTAATGACAAATGTACAGGTATAATGACGATAATAAATCGCGTCGTACCTCTTGTAATTTCATTTCTTACAGAACCTATAAAAAAAGGCTTGAGTATGGTTTCAATTGAATAAAAACATTCATCAATTCCATTTTCAAATATCTTTGTGGGTGTTATTAAAATATCACAACAAAATTGCTTTTGTTCACTAATAAAATTGTGCAAGCATGATTAGGTAATTCAAATTTAAAAACTGTACTTGAAAGAGCCGTGATCACTCTAGGTCACACGTAGTTAGTTCGACGGAGTAGCGACTACGCTTTGGGCGGGTCACTGGTTTGAAAGTTGTAGTTCAAACGTATTATTTTATATCCGGAAGCAATGGTAAATCATAGTTTTCGAAAAAACGATTCTGAGCGATCTAGTATACATACGTCCCGGTAAAGACCATATTTAACAAAAAATTTATTCAGGTAAATTTATTAATAAATTAAAACGTATCCAGCGAAAAACTATTTTTTCAATCTTTTACGACGTATTAAGTTAATTTAGTTACATAAAAGTTTGAAAACGAAATGGAATAATTTTTGATGGGTCGTCTAATAGCCGTTCTGACGCCGGATTTGGAATTTTTGTCGTTTTCGGCGCATAACTAAGAAGATAATAAAAATATCCGAAAACAAAATTTATTATCCGAAATCTCAACTTTCACGCGGTATTCAACGTAACGATTGGAGCGCGCCTTCAACCCAAAAACATCGTTACAAATCTGAAAATTTCACATTTTTTGCTGTAAAATCATCGATTTTTCTTTGGTTTTTGGGTCGAAACTCGAAAAGTGAGCAAAGTTTAAAAAAAAACGCTTCGACCTAAGTAAAGTGCCACCACCGGAGTGAGTCCATCATATATATCAGCAGAGGTATACTACTGACTTTAGAAATCTGAGCTGCGTTCCTTCTGTACGAAAAGTTGTTGACACAAACAAGAATCTAAAAACTGGTATTTAAAAAACAATTACAATAATCGTTGAAATAACGACTTTTCACAAGACTTTTTATGTGCGCGTTACGGTTCGTTTGCCATTTTCACTGCCCACTGTAACAATTATTGTCCGCTCATTATTGTATGATACGTTTCGACTGTTTACCACCGCCACACATACCTTCAACACCGAAAAGCCCACAGCGCACGCCATGGGATTGCCGCCAAACGTGTTGAAATGAAACCCGGATTGCAGGGACCGCGCGATCTCGGGGGTCGTGACGACCGCGGCCATCGGGAACCCGTTGCCGATGCCCTTGGCCATGGTGACGATGTCCGGCGTGACGTCGTGCGACTGAAAGTTCCAAAAGTGTTCGCCGGTCCTCCCGAAGCCCGTTTGCACTTCGTCGGCCACGCACAGGCCGCCGTTGCTTCTGATCAGCTCGTACGCCCTCTTCAGATAGCCCTTCGGAAACTGTACGACTCCTCCGACGCCCTGCGAACGACGCGTCAGAAACTGAGTGGAATTTCGCTTTCGATACTACACTGCTGAAGCGATGTATACATAAGAGGCGACGATCCCTCTCGCCAAAGTCCAGGTGTCCGGCCCAAAAAAAAATACCCGGGATCACTCTAGGTCGCGTGCAGGGGCGTATATTTTTTTGGAGGTGGGTCTGACGCATTTTTTTGAAGGGAAATTCTCCAACCGAACAAAAACAAAAATTAGAAGTATTATTGTTTAGAGTTCGTGAAATTTCGAGGGGGTCGGAAGCCCCCTCAGCCCCCCCCCCCATAAATACGCCTCTGGTCGCGTGGGTATAGTTTGACGGAGTCGCTTTGGGCGGGTCACCGGTTTTCGGAAGTTGTGGTTCAAACGTGTGTTATTTGATATCTGAAAGCAATGATGAATCATTGCCTTCGGAATAACGATTCTGAGCGGGCTCAGCTGTTGTCTAGAATAGGTACGTCCCAAATTTTTCGAGGATTTTTAAGTTCTATACTTAGATCAAAAAATTTTCGAAATCGCTTGAAACTTTTATCAAACCTGTGTGTGTGAAAGCCAAATTCCTATCATTCGTTTATGTGATATTATATGTCCACACGGGATGAAGATGGTCAAACTCGTACATTCAGAAGTCTACAGAAGGTCTTAGGACCCTCCTGGAAGGCAGGCAGACGACTCTAAAGGGAACTTTCCAACGGGGTCAGCTATACCGACGGCCCTATATATTATCACTCTCGTTCGTGTTCTGTTAGATGTCAGTCCGCGCCCCCGATGCGGGTTTTAATGAAGTAGGTGCCCACCTGAATCGACTCCGCGAAAAAACCAGCCACTTTACCGCACGGCATCGAATACGCGAACATGTCCTCGAGCTGCTCGTAATACTTGTCGGCTGCGCGACAACTTGCCCGGTCGCACTCGCAGGACCTGTGGGTCTGCACCGGCGAGTCGCGGCACCTTTTACCGCCCCAGATCCCTTTGAACACGTCCGGACACATGGCGTGATGAACAAAACGGCCCGTTGGCAAATCGTTGAATCTGGTCGCGGACAGGGCCGTCAGTCCATGCAGGTTCCCGGACACGCCGTGGTAACTGTTCTGGATGGATATGATGTCTTGATTGCCGCTGTGCAACCAAGCCAGCTGCATCGCCAGTTCGTTGGCCTCGGAACCGCTGTTAACCAGATACACGGTCTGCGCGAGGATATTGTAATGAATACTATAGTTAAAACGGCTTTCCTCCACATAATCGATAGTTTTTATTTTTTCCCAATCGCGAGTGTTGGGCAGGATGAGAAAATAATAATGTTTCTGATTTCAATTCATTTTTTTTTTTTTTTTTAAACAACCTATTTTGGCTGCATGACCAAGTGCATTTACGTATATAGGACGTATCTATAATTCGGCCAATTTCTATAAAAGATCCGAAATAAAACGTGAATAACGTAAGCACTTGTGTAAAACCTTTACCCGTAGTGACAGTGATGGCTTTGGGAAAAATTCTAAAAAAAATATATACAGTGTACTATCCACAGTACTGTTTAGAATGATATAAAATTTTATTGTATTAGTGTAGGTATATAAGTATTTGATATCATAGGGTAAACACCATGCCTATTTATATCGGTTGTTAATAAACGTTTAAACATCGATAGATGGCGAGATTTTGAAAAAAAAAAAAAAAAATGTTTTGTAAAGAAAATAATTGATATAAAATACACGATTTTCAATTCTAAAATGCGATAATTCCACATTTTAAATAAAATTCTTTGTACGCATGAGTGTTTTGAGGAAAATCGGCCAAGATAGTTTGTTGAGCGCCAACGTAAAAACTAACGTTGGACCGGGATAATACGATGAAATTAATAGATACTGTTGCCCGCAGTTGTTGACACTTAAATCGTAATAATTCCTCGAATAACTGTTCAAAAGATTTTAAATTTCCACGTAAAATTTAAATTATAGTATTCTTTAAACGTGTGTAAGAATTTCGAAATTTTCCGATCATTTTTTGGCGAATAGGTACCTACTACTGCAAGTAGAAAATATTCAATTACTCGGTAGTTTTTAATACCTACCTATTTATGTTTTGATGTGTTTTTTTTTTTTATTTTTGTAATAGGTTTAAAATAATTTTCTCATTCTGTTGAAATATATAATTTTAAAAATAGGTACTGTTGCGTACAATCAATCAATTTTAAAATTTTGGAATATATAAGTCAGTTTCCGAAGTCTGTAAGATATTCAGTCGAGAGTTGTTTGTTTGTTTTTAATAAAAAAAAAAATTGTTATACCTACCTAGTAAAAATAGTTGATAATGGCTGCGTAGGTATTATTATTTTTCGTACATTGGAGTGCACCGTTGGAAGTTGAAAACTAAAGAAGGAAAGAATAGGGGGCGAATTCTAAGAACGAAAAGATAGAAAGGGAGTAAATTCGAGATCGGGTGAGAATTAGTTGTTTGGCGTACCGCGTATAGCGACTACGCTTCAGAGTGGATCACTTCTTTGGGTAGGCCAATATTTTGAAAGTTGTCGTTCAAATTTTATTTAGTATTTCGAAAAACAATTCTGAGCAAGTTTAATTGTCTATACGTCCTGGGAAATAAAAAGCGAATTTAACAAAAAAAACATCAGCAATATTAATGCAGTATTATATAGGTAGGTGGTACCTATTACCTATTGTACCTATTACAGTCCACGAAAAATGTATAATATTACGTTGACGTACTTTTAGGTCTCCTGGCATTTTCGACACCAATGCTTCTACGTATTCGTACATTTTGGGGTGCTCGTACACGCCAGACACGTGACCCAAGACATTAGACTGCTCGACAATCGCTTCACACACTCGTCTGAAAATTAGAATTTTGAGTATTTCCAAATGGAAATGAAATTTTAATGATCTTAATACGTTATAAAATATAATGTGTTACATCAAAATTAAAATTTATATATATATTATGTAGCTTAGGAGCTAGAATTTTTAAATTGTTTTTTCAAACTAGGTACGTATTTTAGATTTTAAGCGCAGCGAGGAATGTAGGTATGTTTTTTTTTTTGTCATCAATTTTTCGTGTAGAAGAAATGCTCCGATTTTCAAAGTCAGTACCTCTAATGAAAGGTCTACAAACTCCGGTGTAACTTGTTACTTGGGTTAAAGCTTTTTTTGAAATTTTCCTCACTTTTTTAAGATTTACACTTTTATCCCAAAAACAAAAATAAAATCGAGAATTTTACGGTGAAAATTTTGAAATTTTCAGGTATGTAATGACGTTTTCGGGTAGAAGGAGTGCTCAAATCGTTGAATACCACATAAAAGCTGAGATTTCGGATTTAAATTTAATTTTATTTGAAGTATTTTTTGATATTCTGATTTACGTGCCGAAATTGACAAAGTGGCAAAATTGCCAAATCCGGCGTCAGACATATCGATTTAGTTTTTTGTTCATAACGTCTAAAATAATGATCGGAACAAGCTGAAACTTCTATATCATATTCAAATATGTATGGCGCAGGTTTGATAAAAGTTTCAAGTGATCTCAAAAATGTTTGAGCTAAGTATAGGAACTTAGAAAATCTCAAAAAAGTTACCAGGACGTAGACTAGACAAATGAGCTCGCTCAGAATCGCTTTTTCGAAGGCAATGATTTATCATTGCATTCGGATATTAAACAATACGTTTGAACCACAACTTCCATACCAGTGACCCGCCCAAGGGATAGTCGCCACTCCGTCAAACTATCCACGCGATCTAGAGTGATACTGGATTCTTTTTTAATACTATAGGTTCTAAAAAATAACTTATACTACTATATTTACTGTCATATACTATTTTTTTTTATTGATTTACTATAAACGTTGTATTATACTGTTATACCTGTTATTTACTATTCATACTTATCTTATTTTTGTGTTTTTACTTTTCAATTAGGAATACGATTCAATATAATTAATAATACACGGTATACCTATCGGCTAAACTATAGTACGTTAGGTATGGCGGTGTCGCAGGTCGCTCGCATAACATTATTATTCATCACCGTTCTACACTTTTATAAACAAGTCGAGGTTACGACTTATACGCGACTATTTTTCTTTTTTTTCTCTCTCTCGCTTTTTATTCAGTTTAAAATGTGTACGCATTTTTTTCACAAACAAAAAATGGGTTAAAATAAAATGTTTAAACTATAATAATTGTAAGTACCTAGGTAGCTGCAGTATAGGCTTACACATAGTATTATATTATACATGTCAATGTATAAATTTATAAAATGCACGTTCGAAGGTAGATTTTTAAATATTCAACAACATATTGCACACAGTTTAATATATTTTAGAAATACGCCTAGTTCACAGGGCCCATGTAAAAAAGAGGACCCAAAATTTAAACAATTGTAAATAAAATTCAAATGTATTATACTGACGGATGGCAGTGACCCACGCTGACGGTCGCTATGCCGCCAAACATGTCCAAATAGCGCTTGCCCTTATGGTCGAACAGCCATTGCATTTTGCCTTCGTGAAGTAACAAAGGTTGGTCGTACAACTGTCGTTGAGGAAACACACTGTTCAGCTGCACCGACTGACATTTTTCGTACGATGCACCCTGCGAACAAAAGATTTTGTTAGAGATTCAAAATTCAAACACATCTGCAGCATTCATCGTTACCTATAAAAAATAATTACATTAAAAGATACCTGTGTCGTAAAAATGTTTGTGTAGGTATTTTAACCGTAGGTATGTATATATAGGCTTAGGTGTCAAACACTTTTTTCTTAGTGATATTCAATCTAATTTGCTGTCGTCTTTTTCGACTAATAATTCGAAAATTGCGAAGGTCGTAGGTACGCACCGTGGTCATATAAATAAAAAAACAAATTGTCTAGTTCCGTTTAATACTTAGAAATTTTTAAAATTAAAAAGTGTTGTTTGGGAGTAAAAAAAAAAAATGTATATATACAGAATAATTTATAATTTTGTTGTGCTGATAATCACGGGAATGATGATATATTGTGAAGGCATATCACGCGTGACTGCAGTGTGACTTTATAGTAGAGGTGTACTGAGTAAGTATTTACCTATTACTGGTTCTCTATTGATTTTATAATAAAATCAAAATTGTTCTACTTATATGCGTATATATTGTTGTGTGGTAAACGTATTCTTTTTTTTTTAGAAAATTTGTAGATAACTATTTTTCCTTCTTAAAAACTAAACGTTTTTTTAACGTTTTTCAAAATATAATATATCTCAATTTCAACATTAACGACAATAAAACAATACAGTGTGAAAAAGTAGAAAACTGTGCGTAGAAACCCTAAAATTTCGTAGGAATAGTTATTTTATTTCATCACAAAAAAAAAAAAAAAAAACCCAAATACCGCTGCAGGTATTTAAATCTATTACATAAACAAAACATTTTTGAAACGGTACTTTACTTTGTACGGTAAAGGCTTGAAATCAGTCGGAGGTAACTGAGGTAACGGGTTTGACGTTGCATAATGATTAACGATGACTCCTTTTTTTACGCCTACAAAATAAAAAAAGATTTCTTTTTTTTTATATACTTACAGAAAAAGTTATTATTGTTATAATTATAATAATTATTAGTTTGTTACCTAATTATTTGTATTCTATATGAACACTCTATATATACGTATGGTGTATATAACGCAATGTGCGATGATCAATACAACTATAATTTACCTCTATAATCGTACAATAATAACAAACAGCACTGGGTACAGCGGATCCGGGGTCAATCGACCGACAGTACAATCGATCGACAACCAAAATACTGACTCGGACAATTGACCGACATGATACGTATATAGACATTTTAAAAGGTACAAAATATCATATCGTTATTAACTTTAAAAAATTTTATTTAATTTAAATAAATCGAAATAACTTTTACCATATAAAAATTAAAGTAAATATAAAAAAATGTGTTTAAAAAAAAAAATACTTAACATTGAAATCCAGTGTGTAAAGATTGAACGTAATGGTGATTAATACTTTCAAAAAACTATAATTTTCAAAAACGAAAATGATGATTAAAATAATAGGTTAATAGGGTAAATATTAGGTTTTTCGTTTTTAATATTTTCAGTTTAGTTATCTCGGAAATTAGCTTAAAACAATTCTGTTATATGCTGTTAAAATAAAAGGTATCAAACAATTTAGACAATTTTAATCAAGTCTTACCATTTTTATAATATATAATCTAATGGTAAAAATAATAATTTGTTCTGAGGTCTATTCAATCATTGTTTAGCTCTATTTTTCTGTATTCATAAACCATAACTAATATATTATTTAAAATCTTAGATCTTAGTGTAGGTACTTACCAGTTACTACTAACGGTTAGTTTTCTTATTTTTAAAAAAAATTTTCACTATTACAGAGCAATTTCGTTATTAGAATCGTTATATTTTATTTATAAACGATTTATAATACTTAACTAAATTTTTATTTTGCTTAGTTTCCAAATTATAATCATAATTTCTTTTAATTTTCAAAAAAACTGGAAAAGTTTGTTCTGCTCATTTCTTTTCTCTAAATTTTAAAAATTTCTCGCGTTATCAGCATTTAGAATAAATAAAGTATAAATAAAAAAAAAGTATAAACTTTCACCACAAACAATTTTGACGCTGCTGTTTGCAAAGCGTGTTAAATATCTATAGAATTTCGAAAATTTGTGAAATCGTCGCAATGTTTGTTTTCTAAAATCTATAATTTTTAGTTTTAAGACTTAAAACATTAACACAACTTGACAATTACACCGATAATGTACTTTTCCGTATAGATTAAAAAAAATCTTGGAAATGTTCAAAGGATACAGATAAATACCAGCGTTTCTCTACTACATCGTGCAGTATTCCGTGATTTTCTGAGTTGACTCACGGTTGTTTTTATGTTTTTATCGTTGTTTTCGAATCTAATGCAATAAGTTTATACTATATTTTAAATAATAAAAAAAAAAAAATAAAATAAAGCACAAAAATCAGCCTCGTCTCTTTCCTTGACACAAAATGATCGCAATCCCCGATCTTGTCGAGTAGATTTTAGTACTGCTTTTTTTTTTTTCCTAGTTATAATATGGCCATACTGCAGTTATCATTATTTATAACAGAATACCTAATAATTTCAAGTATTTGTTCAACTTACTTTTAAATTTACTCCAGACGTGTTTCATAACGGCGATTTTAACGTGACTTCTGGGATAAAAAAAGAAATCAAACCACTCTAAAACTAAAGATGCAAATATGGCTACTGAAACAGTATAACGCCGCGATGGTGACGAAACTAATTTATACGATGGGGCCTTTTGATTGGCTTCCTTGGGATCAAAGGTAGAATGATAATGTAAATTTGTGTAAAGTGTATGGTAATCACAACAAATGTATATTGTGTGTTGTGTGTGTGTATTTATTATTATAATTGTAATTAGTTGTATATTATATTGTGCTCAATAATATTATGACGTATGTTTATGGTAAATTGTTTTTCTTTTGTAAACGGGAAACCGGAAAAATACACGTGAAAACTGACGTCATAAACAAAACTAGGTATTGCAAAAATCATCGTTTGGTAATCGAGCGAAACCGATTTAGGCAAACATATACGAAATATACCTAATTGTGGTTACATTATTAACTATGTAAAACGCACTTGTTGAGTTATTATAAACATGTACCTAAACTATACATTATAAATGTGGCATTTTATTTTATTGTATTATTACAGTTTCATAGCATGTTTTGTTGAAAAAGAGTCAGAGTAAGACCGAAGAAGAGATGATGAATGGAAACAATTGAAAAATACACGAGGGTGTAAGAGATGCGAATGATCGTCGTAAGTGGAGGAATAGGGTGTCCGACCTGAAATAATCGGGAGGAAAGAAACGTAGGAGAAAAAGAAAAAGAAGAGCGTTTTAGGACGTTCGTGCTCTTTCGCTCTGTAAAAGTATTATGTTCTCCTGAATCAAAGTCTCCTTGTATCCCAAAACTAATTCATATTGGTTACAATTTTCAGCTTACATTATAGTCTTTGCAGAATAGAAATATTTTTTTGGAGGACGTCCTGTACTGGCCCACAGGTTTTAAATTTGAGAGACACCATTAGAATTTGAATTCGAAATTTTTTTTGGGTCCACTTTTGAAGGAAAAGCGTGAAAAGCACAATAAAGCGGATTGTTTTCCACCGCCGCGAGCGATTGTGAGCACCCTAGTGCTGACATAACAGGTACAAGAGTGGAGAGTCGATTTCAGGGATTCAAACCCTACCCGGAATTTCGGAAACATATTAAACAATTATCGTAGTAATAATATGTTTCTTATTACCCACACAAATATTAATTTATAATATCTTCCAAAATGTTATTTTTTTAAGTTTCAATTACCATAATGTACGCGAATTTCGGCATTTACGGTGACTAGATGCGTTTGTCGGTCGAATGCCCGATTGTTTAGAATCGTTTTTAAATCGTGCAAATTTAAAAAAAAAAAAAACCTAAGAAACTGTTTATATCGATGAAATTCCGCGCACTTTTCGTCGTGTCGTGGAAGAGACGCGCGCAACCCCATATATATACACGGCCGCAACAACCTCTTAGAAAAAACATTATTGAATAATTATTAATCATAAAGAAGTTGTATTAATTTATTAATTAAAATAATTTAGGTGTACGTATCGTATTATAATAGTTGATTTTTTTTTTTTTACCAAAAACCACTCACTATCTATAACAGTGGTCAAAATTACTGTAATCTACAACCGGGAGTGCCCCAGTTCTTTCGGGAGTGATAAGAAAAAAAAATGTCGTTTATCACCGCTTACCAACCTACCATCCCCATATATAAGATACTTAAGACGCGTTTAAGATGTGCACCGCAGAGCTAGGATATTATCGGATGAGCAGAGCGTAGGTCTCGTAGGGGGTGAGTGCCCGACGCCGGTGCCAGTTTGTTTTGTAGTCAAATTTGAGAAACTGTAAGGTAGGTATAACTATACGCTTATCGTTGACATTATCACTCCGGGAAAACTGGTACGGTCTACAACCGCGGTTTTATTTACTGCCGTGTTATCAAGGGACCGTTATCATCAATACAACTGTTATCATCGCCGTAATACGGTATTTTTCCGACGCGAGTCCACCACGGCCGCTTTCAAACCTATACAGAATTTTATCCTCGACGTTCCGCGCCTCGTTTTCGTTTCGCTTCCCGGACGAAAGAAAGGAGGAGTTCACCTCTTTGGACAGTGCGCCGCCAATGCTCCGTTCGCGGTCCCGGAAAATCACGACGTCCCCAGCCGCAACTGCCGAGCCGGTCGACGGCCACCGGGTGTTACAACAACAACAACAACAAGAATAATTATTGTCCGACGCCAGCCGCGCGTCAGGGTGCACGCCGCCGTCAGGAGCTCGCCGGACGACCGCCGATGGACGACTCCGAGTTGGAGGCCCTGCGCGCCAAGAGGATGGCGCAGATGCAGGCGGAAAACGGAGGTGTAAGTATGCGCAGTGTTTTCCAATGCACCTGTAGTTTCGACCACCGCCATAAACCGTCGTACAGTTTGTGGTACCGAGTTCTCGCAGGTAGCGAGGAATGTATTAGTTTTTAAAATTATCTTGTTTTTAAATTCTGAGCGTTAGCGAATAATCTATTGGTTTTACGATGATGTTTATTTTTTTTTTAAGTTCCAGTAAATAAACTAGATAAACTGCACCAATTTTAACGTAAAAGATAGACAATGGATCCGAGATGGTACTTTGTTTGAAGAGTTTTTTTGGAATTTTGATTATTTTCTGAGGAAAACAAAGAACGGGCCAATTTTTCGAATTGCTCCGATCGACTTGATGTGTCATTTAGGAGGGTCTTGTGAGTGTTCCGCTGAAATTTCAGTCGATTTCGATCATTTTTGAGGGAGTTATGGAACTTTGAAATTTTCGTCATTTTGGGCGGCCGTGTATTTCTTATGGGAGGCACAAATAATTACGAAAAACGTGTTTTTTACAAATCGATTTAATTTTTTTTTCAATTTTCGTGATCACTTTTTCTAGTAGAAAGAATGCTCCGATTTTAACGAACGATACCTCAAAAGATAGATAATTTATCCGAGATTGTATTTTATTTGAAGTGTTTTTTAAAATTTTGATTATTTTTTAAGTTCTGAGAAGAAAACGAAATCGGTCAAATTCCTTAAAGTGCTCCGTTTGACTTGAAATATACATGCGTCATTAAAAAAGATTTAACAAGTTTACTGCTTAGTTTTCAATGGGTTTTGATCATTTTTAAGGGAGTTATGAAAATTTTTGAATTTTTGAATTTTACGCAGTTATTGTTCCACAAAACCTCTGGTTTTTACGTTTAAGTCTTGAAACTTTAATACAATCTAAACAAGATAGTTTTACATACGTGGTTAAAAATTTTAGAAAATTCGTTCACACAATTTTGGTTTATAGCCGATTTCACGTTGTTATTTCGTCGTAAAACTCGTCATTCCGAGCGGCCGTGTATTTCTTATGGGGGGAAACAAATAATTACAGGAAACGTGTTTCTTCCACATCGATTTAGATTTTTTTTTTTGATCATAACATCCAAAATAAAGATTGGACCAGGCTGAAACTTTTACACAACACCAAAATAGGAAAGATACTGATTTGACAAGAGTATTTATTGTTAAATTCGTTTTCACCACAACCTATATTAGACAACTGAGCTCGCTCAGAATCGAAGGCAATGATTTATCGTTGCTTTCAGAAATTAAATAATGCGGCTAAACCACAACTTCTAAACTAGTGATCCACTCCAAAACGTAGACGCTACACCGTCAAACTACCCACTCGACCTAGACTGATCCCGGTGCTTTTTTTTTGTTTTTTTTTCTGTAAACACTTTCGCGTGGTTTCCAATCGTGTCGTGCCAAAGAAATGTATAGAAAGTGGAGGACGTAGATGGTACATTTTATTGAATTTGGATCATTTGTCGAGTTACGGTCCAAAAATCCGAAACATAATTACAATTATTTTCGGATTTCAAACCACAACTTCCAAAAAGTCTAGCCACAAACCCGGGAATCGAGGGGAAAAAAATCTGTTTTAAAAGTCTGTTTTTAATACCTAGGTATTTTATATATTTTCGAAAGAAATTCAATATGATTGTTTGTAAAATTCAGTGAGTGGAACAAATTTAACAAAGCTGGGCAAGTCACTCGATTTCAGTAAGGCATAATCACAATCTTAAATTAAGAAAATAACTTAGTTGAGAAACAACTTCCTGAACCAAAATAAAAGTTACTCGTCACAAATAGTAACTACCCAAGTTAAGTTAAAACTTTTTAAATTTTATATTTATTCTACCTATGATTGGCAGTGTTATGACTTGTAGCCCGAAACAGGTAGCCAAAAAAGTCATCTAGCCATTGCTTGCGGGACAGGTGTGTAGAATGTGAATTTTGAATTTTTGGGGCTAACTATTAATTATAAATATTTCAATTTTTTTTTACATACGTACAATATAATGCATATAATGATCGTATCCACAAATGTGTTTTGACCATCGTCGTTGAACACAATGCTTGTAAGATTATTTTTTTCTCTTTTTAACTGAGACAGCATTTTGCAATTATTATGTTGTCATCAAAATTCAAAAACAAACTACTACAACACTGGCTTTGTTGCGTGGCCAAAAGACCTTGACTCATCACATTAGAAATAATACTAATTAAGATTTGTAAGTGAAGTTTTATACTAGTATTGTCTGGGTTTAAATTGGAATTTAAAGGGCAATTGTTAATCATATTTTAAACTTTAAACGTCCCGTGTGTCCTATTATACTACCCATTATAGCATAAAAATTAAGGGGAACGCTTTAAAATTTGGTCTGTGTAAAAGAAACTGAGACTCCCTATGTTTCTCTCTACTTTAACCTCTCAATATAGTTATTTGTTAAATGTATTTTATTTTATACTACGATTTTGAAATTTTTAAACAAAATTCTCGGAAATAATAATCACCAAATAAATTTAAACGCAACTAATGGATTGCTCATTTGTTTACAGCCACAAGCTGAAAATGCTGCTGAAAAACAAAAACAAGCAGAACAACAACGTCAGGCTGTAGAAGATATGAAACATTCAATCCTAACCCAAGTGTTGAATCAAGCAGCCCGTGCAAGATGTAATTTTTAGTTTATTATACATTCATCGTTTGTATTGTGTTATGCAAATATTTTGAATTTTTTTTTTTAGTGAACACTTTAATGATTGGTAAACCAGAAAAAGGCCGTATGGTGGAAAACATGTTACTTAGGATGGCGCAGTCTGGACAGATAGTTAATAAATTAGGAGAGGATGAACTGATCGGTTTGTTAGAACAAGTTAACAGTCAGATGCAATCTCAAGAACGAAAAACTACAGTAAAAGTAAATCAGCCAATTGATTAGTTTGAAAATTAAATATATAATATTAAATTTTTGTTTAATTTTATTGTCGACCCTGTAATTGACATTCTTTTTTTTTTTTTCACTTTAGTTTGATCGAAGAAGAGCGGCTCTTGATGATTCTGATGACGATTTCTAATATTGATACATTTACAACTTAAAACATTATTTTAATACCTTTTATAATTTACGAATAATATTTATACTAACGCATACATATTATGGACAAGATTCAATTTTAACAATTTTATTTTTCTTGTCCAAATCAAAATCTACAATACTACCTAATAAGTAAATATTAATTATAATACTAAAACTATTTGAGCTTTGTTATTTGATCGCTTACACACAAAAGTCAAAACAGATCATGATTAATATTCTATTTTTTTATCTTAATTGTTCTGTTCTACTATTGTGTTATGAAGAGATTAAAAATTCAGTTTTCATTACTAACACATTTTCAATTTGTTTTATTCATTACTTAAACAAATGTTCATCTTAATATAGTAATGAAAAGAATTAATTGGTATTTTTGTATAAATCATTTACATAAAGGTATGAATTATTTTGTAACTACTCATTTAGATTAAAGTTGTGGTTCCTAATCACGGATCAGCCGCAGCAGATGTTTTTTTGATAGGTCGCAAAATCATGATTTATATACAGAAGAAAATCATTATTAACAAAAACAATTCATAGAAGTTACATTATGAACTCTATTTTTGTTCATTTTTTTTTTTTTTTTTTTGAGTTACAAAAAGTAAAAATTTTAATTTTAGGGTCTTGCTTATAAAAGGTTGGGAATCACTGCTTTTAAGTAAAAATTGGCAACTAAAAAAAAATATCATATAATAAAGGGTAAAATAGTAAATAGGAATGATATTTATTTATGATATAAATATTATGTTTTAGGTTATTAAAACTGAAAATTATAACAGTTTTTTATTCTTCTTTGTGTCTATGATTGTTTTAATCATTCAACTGGTAATTAAATTACGTTTTCCGTGGTTTAAATTGTTTATAGATTAAAATTCTGTTCAGAGAATTTGAATACAATCGTTGTTTGATACATTTTACAATAGAATATGTTCTAATTCATGTATGAATCGTAGTATAACGATTAAATGAATTGATTTCAAGTTTGATGATTTGGGTTCAGTGAAATAGAAATAAAGTATTGTGGATATTCTATCTATTTCTAGATGATATTGTACTTTTCAAAATGTTATTATATTAACTCAGTTGTTTATAACTATTAAGTTTTGAAATGTAATGAATTATGAAAAAGATAAAAGAAAAAGTGTTTTACAAAACTTAAGAAAAATTCTTTTGAAACATTTTAAAATAAATTTACTATTCAACTACATTTTTTTGTATACCTATTAAATTATTTTATAGGGTAATATGTTTTAAAAAGAGAGTTTCATCTATTGACAGGGTGAGTTAGTAACTTATTGGAATAACAACTGCAACGTTGCAGTTGGTCACTGTTTTGGAAGTTTTAGTTAGAAGTTGTGCATTAGCAATTATAAACAACTTACAAAAATAATGATAGCTCAATTTACTCTAAAAATAATAAGTATAATTTTGTTGTTACAATTTCAAAAGTAATTTACTAGTATTACAAAACCAATATAAAAAGGCGGAAATTGCAAGGGTAGTTTGATGGAGTAGCGACTACGACTTTGCAGTGGGTCAAAGTTTTGGATGGTTTAGATATATATTATATTTGTTAGAAATTATAAATCACTCATGAAAATAACGATTCTGAGTGTGCCCAGTTTACCTATTAAAATTGAGCCGTAACAAAAGAATCTATTTTTAGATTTTTTATTTGGCTCTATAACTAAAAAGAATGAAAACAGTCAATATTGTTTAGAATCTTAATTTATGAAAAAAAATTGTTTTAAAATTAATAGTAAAAAAATCCATTTGAAAAGTTATTAGTATTAACTCTTAGTACGATCAATACTGCGCAACAGTGTCATTTTATTATTATAATCATAATAACGATTTTATATCAATACATTATTTATACACTTTCAGAAATTTTTTGAAAATTTTGTTTTACATAACTTATCACAATTTCAAGTCTTAAATAGTAAAATCATTTCAGTTACACAATAGAAAAAGAAAAAAAAATCAGATATCATATCTGATCATCTAATTTCTAATCAATAGAATAAATATCTCTGTCCTTAAGCTTATATTAAAATTTATAAACTTTCTTTGGAATATTAAGTTTTTTATCAAATTAAAACTACAAAAATGTTGGAAATTTTCATACATTTTTAAGTTCTGTACATAGCTCAAAATTGGTAGAAAAAATTTGAAAGTTGCTCAAAACTTGTATAATACTATGATTTATAGTGTGTAAAAAATCCAAGTCATTTGGTTCAATATTGTAAGAGTAATTGAATTTAGTAAAACTCGTTTTCTGTACATGTAACTGTTTTTACCTATTTTTTGGTTGGTTTTTCGGGTATAACTTTTCAAAATTTGGAAATTGAAAAAAATTAATGCTCAAAGTACTGTGTGACTGTATGATTGTAAATATTGGAGCATTTTTGAAGAAGTTATTATGGTTTCAAAACAGTTAAAAAAAAAATTTTAAATAAATGAAAAAACACACATCATAATAAAACAAATACATTATTTGCTACGCTCAGAATCTAAAATATTTTATAACGACTAGGTGTTAAACAAAATTAATGTGCTAAAAAATATTCAAAGTATCCTTTGGAAAAAATTATTTTTTTTATCTTTAGAATTAATAAAAGTTTAAATTAATTTTTTTTACATAATTAGTTAGAGATTTGAGTTGGAGTGCAAGAGGTTCACGAAGCTTTCTTGTACATAAAAAAATCTGATAAGTCAGTTCTGAATTTTCCAAAAATTTTTTGTTATCAAAAGCTAAATAGTTTTTTAAAAATACCAATAGGTAGGTAGAACTACTACCTTTTTTAGAACATCACTCTAAAATGTGTATACATATTAGGTAATTATAAAAATGTATTTAAATGACTCGTAAAAATTTCAAAACATTCAGACAACCTGATTTCAATGTATTGATTGACAATCCGGTCCAGAGTTAGTTTGAAAGTTGAAATCAAAACCACCATCTTTGTGCTCTTGAGATTTTCATTCACAATAACACTATGAAGTATAAAATGTTGAAAACAAATATACTTGATTAACATTTTCATAAAAGAATTTTTTTGAAGCCCCGTGTTTAGCACAATTTACAGCCAAGCTTGTGTCAGTTTAGAGTCTTAAAATCAAGTTTTTTACAAGCAATAGCTGTCATGTAATTTCTAGTAGGCAGGCAAAATCAACAGTTTTCTATTCAGCCCGAAAATGGTCATTACTCTAAGAACAGTGTTAGTTATCCATTTGTTATATTAACCTTGTTGACATTAAATAATTCAGACAAAACATTATAAACAAATGGCATTAAAAGTCCAAACAAATTCAATTTTATGAATAAAATATATTATATATTGTTAAACATACCTAAAACTAAAATTTCACTGATATAACTAGTAACATAAGACGTCATATTTATTTAATTCTTTTATGAACATAATTGTATTACTTGTAATAATAATTCATGATAAAATATATTTTTTACATTTTGCTTTTGATTCCATCGTGTCCCTTAAAAGGTTTAGTTTCATAGAAACATGGTCTAATGTGAAATTTACAGAGAGATAAAGGTTGTTGCATTTTTCACATAGGTACACAACACTTGATTTGAGTTATGTTACATGGTAAAATACTATTTACAAAGAAAAAAAAAAAATTATTAATGAAAATCCAAAATACAAATACTCAAAGCATTGCATGGCAATGTACATATAACTAATAATTATAATAATGATTATATAGAAAACAAAACAATTATTGAGGTCCAGTCTTGGCAATAAATCTGCATAAATGTAAAAGTGTTTAAAAAACATGACGGTAAAAACAATTTTACCGCAACATGTACATACAACAAATGTAATATATAACTGTTCAATGAAAGGAATGTTATGTGACATTGTCATCAGTTGTGTTGCTCGAGTCGTCTGAAGGTTGGGTATTGGAAGTCTCAACAGTTGCCTGTTGTCGCTCTAGGCGAGCTGCTACGTTGTTCAGCTCTATAGCATTATCTCTCAGCAGACTATACGGACGTTTAACAAATCAGTAAATAATTAGTATCGATCTAAACATCAAAAGTATTGCGTTTTCAAATTACTTTAACAGCATTTCTGTATTTTGGGTGCCATGGCGAATCTGTTCGGCTGCTGAAATTGTCGTTGGAATCGTTAAACTACTGGAATTCAGGTTTAGCTCTCTGGCCCTCGATAATGATCTTAACCTTCTTACTTCATCTTCTGCTCTCTGGGCTCTTACCTGTGAATAACTCATTTTATTTGTACACTGTTTACCAAAAATGTTTTATTTCAGTTTTTCAATTTAGTATATTGTTTATAAAAAGAAAATAGTATTCATTTACAAGTGCGTAACTGATTTACCAGTGCTTGTTGAAGCATATTATTCAAATTCAATACGGTTGTTCTTAAGTCTTGTTCTGTTGCTTCTAGAACAGCTATTCTGGCATCAACTATATTATGACTGCGCCTATAAATAATATTTGGTCACTGAATGTAAATGTAAATTTAACAAACATATCTGTAGTAAATAGTCGCAATGAAACAGCATTTGCATAGTCGCAGATAGGGGTGCAAAGCTCCTTTCTATCGATACAATTTGTGAAATATTCACTTTCAAGTGTAAATACAGTCTCTCTCATCATAATTAAAATTTACTTTAACACCCCCAAATTTTTGACTCAGGCTACGCTTATGGACATTTGTCAACTATACGGCGCATGAATGCAAAATGTTTTAACTTTTTTTTATTACGAATAAATTATTGCTAGTTTACAGAAAATTATACAATATTAAACATTATACAAACAATATAATGCCAATACTACAGCCTAAAGCTCCTAGCCGCACACTGTTAGCTAAGAGTGTAATGCAACTTGTTGCCGCCCTACTCTACCATGCTGTTCTCAGCATTAGACGCGTATGGGAGACAACGGCTTAGGTACGTGATATACAACATAACAAAAAAAGAAATTAGAGCAAGTAGTAACCTTGAATAGTTTGGCGAAATTAGACGTTGCGGGCTTATGTTGGTGGCGATACGATTTCGATCAGTTGGCTGTTCAACCCTAGAGACAGGATGAATAACTGGTACGCGAATAGGCGCATCAGACAAAAAATCTGGTAGACTGTTTGAAGTTGTGGGAGTAGTAGCACGCGGCTGGGTTGTAGTGTTGGTAAATGGGAGGTCAAGTGGCATTACTACACATTGTTGAGGTGTGCGATTACGGTTTCCAAACATAGATGTCCGATTGATCCCACGCGTCAAATCAATAGCATTGGACCGCGAGTCAAGATCATTACTGTCATAAGGTTGGTCGGAGGTCAGGTGATCTTGAACAAAGTCTGGTAAGGTGGACGTCTCAGTTAAAGGCCTCACAGGCTGTGACACACTAGGCACTACTTCAACTTTCGGTTTTGACGTTTGATTAGATCCATTACATAAGAAATGTCTAAATGATAATAAATTATCTTCACGCTTTACACTGCATGCAACAGCTTCTCCGGAATCTGTAAACAAATAGTTATTTACACGGTTAGCGTCTTCAAGATTACCTGGTCAAAAGTTATTTGTAAAAAAATAATTATTATTGAGCCGCATATCTTTTTAACATGATTAATGGATTAATAAGGTAGCTACTTAAACGGTTAAAAATTATAATGGATACCTACCTACACACAACAAAAAGGCAAAATTGAAAATCAATTTTTCAATGGATATAACAATCAAAATTCACACAGCGTTTATAAATGAACACAATAAGTAAATGCAATAACAAAGATAAAGTTTAGACGAGGTTGCTGCCGTCCATTGACATTACTTCAGGGTATCCAAAATTTTAAATTTTTTATCTTCAAGCATTATTGAAATCTTCCGCATAAATTTGTTTTTCAGTGGTTGAGGATTATCAAAAATAGTAAGGAAAGAAATATTAATTTATAATGCTACAAAAAAAAAAAGGGGGGATTTCATTTTAATGGATTAAATAGGGACTCAAAGAGGCGACATATTTTTGTGAGGCAAATGATTCCTGTACAATTTTGATTGTCTTTTTGCTGGTAAAATATGCTGCTAAAATTCCACAAATTTTTATTTGGAGCAAATTATTTAAAAAATAACAACTGTGACATTTTTTCTGGTCTTCAGACGGTTCATGGAACAAAAAATACATGGAAAACAGTAATAACAATTTTAGCAAATTAATCATGCAAGATATCATAGTATAGATGAAAAAAAAAAAAATTGCCGTCAATTTAACAGTTACATTAAGTGAAAGGTGAAAGGAACAAGGGAATGCAGTATCAATTACATACATACATTCCATTAGCATTAACAATCATGGTTGTTCTTACTTTGGGCAAGTAGGTTTTTAGGTTTAGAAGACACTGGGGAATTCAATTAGCGGCAATCAATTAAGGTTTGAGGGACTTTATAGATTAAATAGGTAACTGACCGGCAGTAACTACTTTTCCTACCACAAGGCATTGTACGAACATATTATTTAAAAATAAACTGTCAAGTACATTAAATTAACAAACAAGTACGGGCAAGTCGACGGATCTACACGTTTGTAAAAAACAAAACGTCAGTGTTATTCTTCTTCTCTTTTGCTTTCCTCCCAACTACCGGGATCGGCAGCCCTCGTCCAACGCCTCCGCTTGTTGTTCACTTCTCCAACACATACACAACTGCAGCTCTCAATCCTTTCCGTTCGTATTCTTTTCGATCTTTCCGATTCTCTTTTTTTTCAACGTTCGTTTTCACAACTTCTCCTCTTACTGCTCCTCGTCACGGTGTCCGAGACAAACGCCTCAACCCCACGCGGAAAGCATCAGATTGCTCACCGTTGGAACCGCCGTTGTCGTCGTGTCTTCTGCTGTCCGTATGAGTGCCCAGACCGATGTCCAACTGGCACGGCGGGGTGGCGGTGTTCGCGTCCCCGTCACCGCGGTCTTCCTCCGCGCGCCCGCCGTTGTCCGGTAGCAGTTGTCCACCGCCGCCGCTGGCCACCGCCAAGTCGTCCGGCGGCGCCGCCGAGCTACCGTCATCTCCTTCGTCGGGCGACGACATCGTCCACTGCTGCCGGCGACTGCGGGGATTACTGTTGTCGCCGCGTTCGCGAAGAACCGACTGCGCGGACCTGCGGCGCCGGCGGCGGTGGTCGTCTTCGCATGTCGACCGCCGGGAGCAAAAAACTAACGCTCGCGGGCACGGTAAACGCGACCGATTCGGGAGGACGGGAAAATCGTGAAGAACAAAAAAAAAATGTTTACACCTGCGGAGGTGCGTCAAAAACGGCGAAAAGAGTGTTTTGTTTGGAACGGGGGGAAAAAAAAATTGTAGTTAAAACTGTTGTTGATTTATACTATAGAAAAATATTACTGATTAATCGCGATACGGCGAGTACATATAGTATGATTATTATTAAATGTGACAAAACACAATTTTTGCTGCGTTCGCGAGCACTGCGGCCGTGGTCGCCGAGACCGCTGGTTGGTAGGTGGGGGGGTTTATCGTGATAACGAGCGGCCAGTGTGTTCTTAGGACACTATCAATTTCTCTGGCATGCCGGACCGCCATTTTGCTCTTTTTTCGATTGTAATGTTTACTTTAAATATTATATTTTTACTTTCTTCTCAAAACTTTTCAAGTCGTCTGCGATTATACTCCATGTTTTCAATTGCTTTTTATGTTAAAAACTTGTAATGTTATAATCCTTTTTGTATCGCACACATCCTACATATTCTGGTTTTAAATGTATTCTTTCGCTTTTAAATTAGTTCCAGAAGAAGCCGTAAATCCTGGTAATATTGTAGAACACGACGAACTCGGCAAATCGGTCTCATAAAAATCCAATTTTGGAGGTCAGTCAGTTTTTTTACTCACTACTTTCACTATTATTATTAGTGAATTTTAATAAGGTTAGGTAAATTAAAATGCTTAATTTGTGAACGTTTATGAATTTTCTCGAATAAAAACAGGAATCGCCTAAATGTTAGGGTAAACAGGAATTGTATGCAGAAGTTATTCAGCGGCCGATGATGGAGGATTTGATAAAAATAAATGAAAAATTTGAAAAATCCGAAACACTGGAAGAAAAACCAATGAAATAGAAAAAATCAAAATTATACCTATTAGTTTTTCCCCGGTACGGACGTTTTGGTACGTGTTCAAAGAGTGGCACAGATTGGATGATTCGACTCGTACAAGTACTCAATTTATAATATGACTTGTAGGTGGTAATTTCGATCGGTGTAAACCGGACATTAACTTTGCAACAAGTAAATATTAATTTGTGACTGCTATTTAACATTACTACATTTTATTGTTCATTCAAACTTTTGTTTTGATGCATTTCAGACAAAATACAACATCGACGAAAAATGTGTTCATTAAGCACTCCACTTCCAGATACACGAATACTCTGATTTTTTTTTATACCTACATTGACTCTGTGTGTAATGCCAAGTTTGCAAATTAAACGTTAATTTGTGATTCATTAAACCGATCACCTACTCTACTGCCACTATTCAGTGTTAAAAGGTTCATTAATTGTTTGTAAACATTCCACCCAGCATAAAAATTCAAATTTTTACTCAAATTGTATAAGATAATACTTACCGTGCATGTTTATATTTACTTTAAGATGTTTCACTGGTTTATCTCAAAAATATAAGTGAAAATTTTATTTTTTTTTTTATAATATTTGTAGTTTTTTGAGCAATAACCGAACATTTCATTCAGCTGCTAATTCATGTATTTATTTATTTGTAATTTCCTGGACAAATAGTTGGACACGGGTGCAAAATTGTTTTATTAATTAATTAATTATGTTGTGCAATTTGGTAGACAAATAAATCATAAACGCCATATTTTTAAATATCTTTTTTTTTGTTTTTACTGTGAAAGTAAAACTATTTGAGGTTTTGACATTGTGTGAAGAAATAGTTAACACATTACTTTAAAACAATAGTATTCAACCAAATTTCATTTAATGATAACAACAAATTTAAAAAAATCAATTAAAACTAGAACTTACATTATTATAAAAAAGACCCATATGTCTTTATGAATCTTTTTTGTTTATAAAGTCAATAGCCTTTGATCAATGAAAATAAGCTATCTTGTAAATGTTTGAATTGTTTTACTAAGTTTTACCTTTCTACTAGCTTTTGGTAGGTTACTAATTTTGGAGATGGAGTAGATAATCATAATTATTTACTTCTTGCATAGATATAAATTATGTTGTTTTAAAGACCAAATGGTACTGCTTCTTTGATGGCCAAATCACAACTTATATTACAATTAGTTGTTATGATTTGCATCTATGACCCATTTTTAAAATGTGATGGTTATAATTATAATCGGGTGGTAAAAAGTTCCATTTCAAGAACAGAAACCAAAAAAATTGACCATTTCCATTACTATACTTTTTCTTTAGCAAAAACCCATTGCTTGGAATGTATTTAACCCTATTATTACATTTTTCAAGTACAACCTCAATTCAGGTAAATAAACAATAATTAATATCGGCTGCCTATGTACGTGCGTGTCAATCATCAAAAACTGATATTTTTTATTTAATGTAAAATTATATCACTAACATCATTCTTGTTAGAAGCAATACTGAACACACACGTCTGAACTTCACGTACTTTATCTCTATGGAATATTGTAAGTTACTGTATAGACATTAAATTTAAACAATTCATCTATCCTTGGACATTTGAAAAAGGTCACACGCTCTTGGATTATTGTGGATATGTTATACATAGGCAAAAAAGTAAGTACTGTTTCTTGTTCACTGCAAGAAGATGATAGGACATATAGGTACTGTTTTGGATGTTTTTTATGTCATAATGACTACACCACTGTATCATCTGAACGGATCTTGGTTTAAGACGATGATATGTTTTAACGATACTATGTTTAACGTACGTTACTGTTTTAATTGGTTGGTTGTTGATCCTAATATTATATTACCATGTAACTATTTAACGGTATGGTTGCGATTTTGTACAAAAATGTTTGGAAATGTTACAATTTATTACTAATTTTTTTTTTCTTTGGACTTTTTTATGATGATCTTTTAATGTTGAAAATCACTACCAATGGGAATTTTTCACAATTTCTCTTCAAAATTGAACCAGAAATATTTTAAGTTTAATGTTGTGTTTCAAATTTAAAATTGTAAATCTATTCGTGGTACGTATAATATTAAAAATAACTAGTAGTAGCCATTGTCAAAAATCTAAATATTTGATACATTTTCATCTTGGCACAGTAGATGGATACATTTGTCGCTGCACTCAAGAATTTAAAATTCAAATACATACATCATATCATACTAAATACAATTTTAGATTTTACAAATTTTTATAATATTATACAAATGTATAATGTACTCATATTCATAGTTCCAAAATGATTTCATTACTTATACACATTATGTTTTGGATTGAAATATAATGAATAAGGATGAGATAGCAAAAAAGATAAATGTATACAAAAGGTATACAATAGTTTTAACATTTTAACGGACTACTTCTGATACTTTTGATTTTAACTTAACTTATTTTTTCCTTCAACTCGACGTAATTTATATATTATTCAAACCTTTGATTTGGGAGGTATTTTGAATTTATTGCGAGTTGACAATATTATTCATCTAGGTACGCGAGATTGAAAAATTACCAAAATAATTACGCATTTATAGTTCCGAAACAAAATAACCAGAGCACATAATAAAGCACCACATATCAGGTTCAATTAGTAACAAACTATAGTTATCGTAAGTTCTGGCTATAGGTATATACAATCCTGTAAACGAAATTAAACGCGATAGAATAATTATGTAGGTATGTATTAAATCATTTTTGTGTACAGGTCTTTGTAATATTATAATACCAACAACGAAACATTGACATTATAGGACTTATTGACTATAAGACTATGAAATCGTCATCGTGGAAAAACGTTTACACCCGTCTTTGACACAAAAACCGAAATGACAACTTAATCTTTTGTCATAATTTAATCCTATAGTGTTCTGCAGTTGACGGAGGTAAGGCTTGTTACCTATATAATAACAATATGTTGCGCGATTGTTATGGATAATATGACAAAACAACAATAATAATAATAATGGTCACTGCATATTTTGCAGACTTGCGTCATTTTAGGCCGAATACGCTCGTTGAAAAATCAGAAATGGAATTTTTGGTTTTTTCTCGGGTTTTTTACTCACTATTATATTAGAAACCGGGACGAAAAATTGATTTTATTTATGTTTAAAACATTCGAATGTCGCGTAATGTTAATTCAAAAACCCTAGTTTTTTAAAACTTTACTGCAGCACTTGGTGCCTCATTCTGGACAAAAAATTATAGGTACAGTAATTTATTAACGTAATATTATGTAAACGACGTTCTCGTTCGAAAATTAACCGTTCTGCGGTACTAGCGCATTTGAGAGTTTGGACATCTATACTTAAATCTTCGTTTGTGGGCATCGTAATTTCATCCGAAAATTTGAATACATTGTATCGGTATTTTTTACGTAATACATACCAAAAATAATCCGAGTATATTTTAAATAAAAAAAAAACTAGTATAGGTTAAATATTTCACCCGGTGCCGACTTACTCGCGCTGAATCATCATAAACTTGACGTCCAACGACACAACGTCGTCGTGCCGGACTGAGCGCTGTGTCCGGACGGTCGAAGATCAATAACGATTTTAATAACAATTTTATCGTTCACTCTTCTGGGACAGCTCTCTAAGTGGACTACCCAGATTGAAGCCCGTCCTAACATATTGAACAATATAACTTGTTCAGTATATCTAATTATTGAGTTTTCACTTCAGTACATCGGAAATAAGCTGATTTTGCAGCGACCGTGCGAGTGATATCACGTGGTGCCCACAAATTAAGTTCCGTACGCTCGATTATTCTTCAGCACAGCTTTTTCTAATGGGGGAGGGCTGGATGATACGCAAACGAATCGAAACTATTTCGGCCAGCTGTATTTGGTAACTATATGCAGTGAAACATGTAGTGATTCGTGTCGATGTATGAAAAACGTGTGGACATCGGAATTAGATGTATCATGTTGATCAACGGGATTTACACTATGTGACATCGACATAATAACATATATATATATTATTATGTCGTATAGTGTTTATCAATCATGTATCGTCGTTATTGATTTGTGTATTACGATAATATTATGTGTTGTAAATTGATAATTATAGGTATTTGTTTAATTATGATTTTTGTCAAATCTGTATAAATCCTCATTAATTTAACATTTTACGAACACGTATATTATATTTCGGCATAATAAATGCCTACCTACCTACTAACTAAAGAGCTGGCTTAAGATTTTCGTGTGTATTTCTAATTGTTTGTTACTAACGTACCTAATGAGAACTATCATAAACGAATCGAAACGTATTATTTACACATTGCGTCAAAAGTTTTCGACGTGGAAAAAAAAAAAACGCCCAAGTTTACCTCATCGGGAAAGACGGATGTTCTAGTTGAGTCATTTCGTAAACGCTTTACGAACTTAACATAGGTATGCAAACCTTGTCCAAGGGCCATGCACCGGGACGTAGGTAAATCCAGTGGCGCAACTACGGGGGTGCTATGGGGTGCTGAAGCACCCCCAACTTCTTTTTTAGCACCCCCAAGATTTGAGCTCTAGTTGCGCCACTGGGTAAATCTACGTGTGTAAATGGAAAACTGACTGACTGACTGAGAAATCAACGCGCAGCCCAAACCGCTGGTTCTGTAGAGACTTGAAATTTTGCACTGATGTTCCTTACACAATACGTAGGCGAAAACTAAGAAAGGATTTTTCAAAATTCAACCTCTTCAAAGTTCGACCACGATTCCCACCAAAACACGGTGACCCTGCATCCGAATTCGCGGTAGACGCTACACCGCGACCCGTCGGACGATCCCTGCTGTTTTTGTCACTCGGCGGTTTCTTTCTTTTTGTTCCCACATTTTTGTGTAAAACGCTCTGTATATTTAGCGATAAGTCGTATAATATAATATAAGTCGTATAATGACATGTTACGAATCACGCGGCGTACCTGACCGTGGCGCGGCTGTGGTGGTGGGAGCAGCAGACGTCGTGCCGCCCGCCCCAAACCGCCGCGCAACAAACTGTACACGCGCCTCGTCCGCCGCCGCAGTTTCCGATCCGCCGTCGTTGCGTGTGTGTGTCGCTCGTCGACAATAATAAACTGTTGTTTTTTACACACAAAAATAGGTAAAATTCGTCGCTGCACGTACGATTTTCAAAAATTTTTTTGCGCAAATAAAACACTATACACTCGTGTTTCGTTGCAAAATATACCGACATTTTTTTTCGAACACCGCCGCGCGCCGATATTGTCGCGACACACCAAAGTGTTTTTCGGTTCGACGACCGCGACCGTTGTTGCGCGCCGTTGTATATATGAAGTTTTCCAAGACCGTGGGCAACAGCTGGCACAATGTGCTCGACGACGACCAACTCCAGCCGAGAGTACCTGGTGAGGCCCTCCAAGAACGGCATGATCGACGAGAAGAGCTACATACTCCAGCAGCAGCACCAGGTCGGACGATGTCGTTTCCTTTTTGAATAAAACGCCTTGTAGCCGGGAAAAGAACGATTCTGTTCGACACGTAGGGTCGTAATTTTTTTCAAAAACAAAATTAAGTAAATCTCTCTTTGGAGACCGGTTGTACAAGTTTCTGTTGAAACGAAGAAAACTTCGACGTTTCCGTTGCCGCACTTTGCTAAAACGCGAAAAAATAGCATTAGTCGTATTACTACTAGCTGTGACCGCGGCGAATGCCCTCGTAGATTTGTTTTAATTTGGTAGTTTTTCGTGTGAGATAAAATAAAGTACATAACGTGTATTAAACTTCTAAACGGAAACGGGCGCTACTACTCGAGTCAGTTCTTTGTCATAATAATGCAGATAGAAGTTGTTGAGTTTTTCCAGTAACAAATTGAAAAAGAGTAACGAACGTCGACGAAAATAATAATTGTTGGGACACAACACGTGTATACAAATAATTAATAAATAACGTAGAGCTTTACTTCGCGTATAAATCAATAACGTTACGCGTTTATTTAAACTTATTATAATCTCAGGCGGTTCATAAAATTAATAATAATCATGTAGGTATTTGAATTCGAATTAAATTTTGATAACTGTACCAACTGCGTTCACTTATAATTTGTTGAGCACGTTTATAGTAGTGCCTTAGTGTATTTTAATTGCGTAAATCGTCGTTATAGTTAAAATTTTTAATCAACGCCCATATGAACATCGAAGTCCGCTATAATTGTTAATTTAGAAACTTGTGTTGGTTAAACGCTTTAAATCAACAAAATAAGTGATAAAATTTCTTCTCGAGAATGAAGTTCATTGCCAAATACTACTTCAGTTTTTCAGCGTCTAAAAATTGTAAGTTTCAACGTCAAAAATTATATTAATCGTAGTAGTAAAATAAAACTGTCAAATAGATTGAATTATGTTATGCTCGGTCTTGAATTGATTTACGTGCTCGCGCAAATATGTACATTTGAAATCGTAGGGAAATAATTTTTCATTTTTTAGTAGAATATATTTCTTTAAATCAATTACAATGATTGCGTTGAAAACATTTTTTAAAATTTTTATGAATTGTTCTGTTTTCCGGCAATTTCATCTCCCCGGTTTCTCAACTTCGTATTATTATTATTATATAGATTAAAAAAAAGATTTTTTAAATTTTTTGATCGTATATACTTGAATGCTGTATTATGTTGATTACCCGCAATTATCAGGTATAAGTATAAAATATATGTTATAAAACATTATTAATTAATGTTATTAATGAGTTATTTAACTTTAAATAACTTTTTATTTAATTTAGTTATTAATGATATAAAACGTTTTGGGGAGCACGTACTGTCATTTTTGAACCGTTGTAAGGTGTATTTTATGGGTGAATGAAACACCAAAAAGGTATTGAAAAACAAAACAAAGAGGCCAAACGTCTTTAAGTCATTTATTTTCGCACGAATTTATACTCGTAGTTAGGTGAATTCTTCTCCGTTAAACTTTTGCCAAACAATTCCCTTAGTATACTTTATCGCGAAATCGGCTATACCTAGTCTAATTCAACACAACAGTTTTTGTGCTACACGTTACATCATTATCGTGTTTATAAACGATTCGTGGGCGTACAAGTCATAGGTACTTATAGTTTGTAATTTTCGTTTTTCTATTTTTGAATTTCCCTTCTGATGGAATAATTGAGGAATTATGATCGTAATGTTATGTTAACAGCGTTTTTTACGCCTTAACAAATCCGCACTCAAGTAGGTACTATACCAACTTAAAAAATAACTGATTCAATAACGAATACATACATAGCAGACGTTTTTATATAAAATAACCCCCCCCTTAGCTCGCAGTAGGTACGTTATAAAGTCGTTTTTACCTTGTATAGACCGTGTTTGTTTCGTTTACCGTTATCATAAATAAGTAGGTACGCACACGTATCACACATCAAATACACGTGATGTAAATATTTGTCTGGTTAGTTTTGGCGCACGTAGATGGTTGATTTTTTTTTTTTTTAGATACTTAGCGTTAGCCAGAAATGTATTGTTTTTACAAAACATGATGTTTTTTTTTTTTTTTCTTTAAACAACTTCTCGGGTAAAAGGAATGCTCAGATTTTTAAAGTCAGTACCTTCACAGATATGTATATGGACTCCGGTGGTACTCGGGTTAAAGCTTTTTTTTTTAATTTTGTCTACTTTTTGAACCCCAAAAACAAACAACAAAATTGGGAAATTTTCCTGTTTGTGATGAAGTTTTCGTATGGAAGGAACGCTCCAATTCTTAAGATCAGTAATTTTTCATATTGGTTTATTGAATGCGGTGATATTATGGTCCTAGAATTTTTTAAATCTTGCTTACTCTTTGAGTTTAATACCCCAAAAACAAAAATCAAATAAAAACTTTGAACATTTGAAATTTTCAGGTTTTCGTAGACGTAGAAATAGTGCTCCGATCTTAACTTTGAACATTGCAAAAAAGTTGAGATTTTGGCTCCGAACAAATTTCCGAATTTTACACATTACGCGAGTAATATAGTCCGGAAACACACACATTTATATTAAAAAGCCCGCTGGACTGGCGAGTTCGATCGAATTGAAACCATTATAACCGGTAGGCCATTGAGTATTAAAATTTTCACAGGTTATTTAAATTGTTTATTGAAACTCCGAACGATTTTCGGAGTTTTCGGACCATTTATATTGTTAAATTTAGTTTTTACCAGTTTTTACTAGATAACTGAGAATGAATCGCTGAGAATCGTTTTTTACTACTAGATATATATTATAGATAATGATTTATCATTGCTTTCAATTTATTAAACAGTAAGTTTGAACGACAATTTTCAAACCCACCCAAAGCGTAATCGCTACTCCGTCAAACTACCTACGCGACCTACACTGATCCTGGTTTTTTTTTTTTTTAGTTTGTATGTTCTCTTTACCACGGCATTGTCGTTAATATTACTTTCGCGCATGTCATGTTGGCCGCGGTCTCAAATCCACTACGAAACAATGTATCTATAATATAATATTCGTACTTATACGACAGTTTTCTGTACGTTTTTTTAATAATCTTACATATTATCGCTCTGACTTTGTCGTTATCTGCAAGAGCAGATGTGATCTTCGCGTGTGCCTGAAGTGTCTGTACGGCGAAAATAAGTTATTATACATTATATTAATATGTTGAGTAATTGTGTTATAAACTTGTCAGTTGTCACCGGCGTTTTTAATAATTGCGTCGTGCATAATATATATATTGTGCTACTACGTCTCTAAAGTTTTCTAAGTAGGTTTATAGGCGTTTATTCGCTGAAATTTTAGCACGTCGATACAAAATTTTACTTTCAAATTTTCAAAATTTTAATTTTATCAATAAAATACTACCGCGCGGATAATAATTCAAAAATAGAAGGTACACTTGAGTACATATTTTGGGAGATATTATTTTTATGGGAGTTCGTCACTATCTGGATTTTATGACGCAAATAGACGGTCTCGGCAGTTTCATAAATCTATAGGGTTTTATTTATATCCAAAATTTGTACTCGGAAAATCGTTCTGAACTCGTGATTTTAAAACGTAATTTTCAAAGAAATCAATAAAATAACTGATATATTGAATATCTGACGATATTTGATCAATTTTGAACGGCAGTAAACTTATGAAAATTTATCTGTTTGAATATTCATCTCGTAAAAACAGTGTTTAAGTTCTTGCCATTTAATTTAACTCATTTGTATTGTTTCTAAAAATCATAAAAATACAAAATTATTTTTAAAAAATACAATGTATTGGCGTGACCTAAAATGACTTTATGTTATTAAAATAATTATTTAGTGCTCCCAAACGTCTAATACGTTCAGTTTTTTAAAACAATCGCGAGTTCAGAACCATTTTTAGAACGAAAATTTAAAAAATATAATGTTATTGTTGCATTAGAGAAAATCTATGAGTGACCAAGTCCTTTATAAGAATTATAAATTATTACCTAATTGTTTATGTATTTTTAATTTTTTCTTATTTTCGTTTCTAACGGACAAAGCCGACCTCAGTCTGCCTCCATGTATTAATTATATACACCATCATATTCTATACACTGTATAATAAATGAAGTATAAAACAGTTGAAACATAACCGAGAATGAATGTTTTTTTGTAACAAAAAAAAAAAAAAAATAGTTGATACCAAAATAATGAAGTTTAGACTACGCGATTTATCGCCTTTAAGGAAAAAACTGGGTATTAGTAAGATAACAATAGTTGACACGGTGTGGATTGTCTGAAGCGATTGGGTTTCAATTATATAAAATTAAAATTGAATATTAAAAAAATAAATAACATAAGATAAAATATTTTTTGTACACTGGATTCCTACTTCACATAAAATTCCATTGATTTGATTAAGTACATTTTATTACAAACGTATATTATAAACTATAAATCAGTGCCTATATCTAATTAGTATACAGTTTTACAGGAAAATTATTATGTTTAATTAATAATAAGTAAGTTAGTTTTATATAATTGAACATTTTTTTAAAAACTTGAACTAACTAAACGTTCAAACTTGGCAGACCAAGCTTGTTCGTTGTATTTATAGCGTTAGTATTGGTATCGCTTTACAGTATACACAACTGTCGATGTTGAGTGTTTTGTTGCTGCTCCCATGGCTTAAAATAATAGAACTTTGAAGGATTAAAATCTTCTAAGTAACTATATATACCTAATTAATATAGTAACAAAAAAAAAAAAAAACATTACAATTATTTTTCGAGTAAATCATATTTATCCTACTTTGTTCATTAAATGACATTTTGTTTTTGACGATTTTAGAGTAGGTATCTAAAATTATCTATATTATTACATTTATATTGTTTAGAAATCAGTTGATTTAAATATCCTGAACCTTGGTTTGTTGATACTCAACACGCCTAATTTATGTTTTTGACGAAGTATTTACAAAACCGTCGATCACGCTTTGTGGCAGCTATGTACTTGATTACTTGTTTACTTTGATATTATAATACATACAACCTAATATGGTTTTACATAAGTACTCGCATTCAATTCTAACGATCTATGTACCTACATTAGATAATGTGACATTTCGGAATTTGAACTGTATGGGAACCGCTGGATCGTAAAAAAGGTTCAAATCGTTTTTTCCATCCGTATATTTAAATTAATTTTATTTTTTTACGTCACCGCCGAATCGATTTTATATCTAGCTGAATGTTATACAAGTTTGTCGAAAAAATGCGATTAATTTAAAAAATAGCCGGAGTAACAATTACGCTTGGAAGGCGGGGGGTGACTGAATTGGAAAAAACCTTCAAAAAAATGATTTTGAGCAAAGTCTCAGCTCGATAGGGCAACGGAAAGTGGGTTAAACGTTAATTATAAGATATGTGAATGAAAAAACGCGAAACTAAAAGATTAATATAACATTGTGACGCCAGATAGCAAAATAATTTAGTTTTATCGATACTCATGTTATGGGCTTTTAGAAACTGATGGTCACTTGATGCTGGTTATGGAAAATTTTGTTTTACATAACATACTAAATTTTTAAGTTTAAAAAATAAAATTGTGTCGGTAACAAAATGTTTTCTAGGAAAAATCACAAATATGACCAATTTTTGACGATTTGCCAACAAAATAAAAATTTTCTCTTTTCAAAAATATTTAGTCACAACTTCAATTACGTGTTATCAACCTAGTATTAAAATTTGAAATTTTTATTTGAAAATTAGACATTTTACTGAACGAAAAACCACAAAAAAAAAAAATGAAAATTTTTGAAATTTTCAAATTTCTATACTTAGCTAAAAAATTATTAAAATATTTTGAATTTGCTATCAAATTTGTATATCGTCTACATAAATATTGTGTAAAAGTTTCAGGTGTGATAAATTATTATTACGTAAGTCACGATCATAAAACGAAATCGATTTTGTCCAAATCTTGTACGCTGTACTTTTAACCGATTTTTTCAAAGTTTTTCTTTTTTTGTTGGTTTCTTGGGTGTAACTTTTTTGTAATTGAAAATTTCTGTAAAACTTTGAATACAATGTACCAAGTATATAAGTTGGAATTTCAGAAAACGTTTTTACCATTAAGATCGGAGCAATTCCCTATGAGCTATGCGTGACAATAAGCACACACGTTTGTAAAATCAATAGCCCGCTATCGCTACGCTCAGAATCTAAAAAACAAAATAAGCATAAATTAGCGCAGTTAAGGGGTTTGACTCTTCCAAATCTATTAATATATTTCCGTTGTTTTTAAAAAATCATTCTGTTGTCCGATATGTTTTACTTTGACCACCCTCTTCCCCAATCTTTTAACCCAAATTGCGTCTCTAGATTTCACGAATTTACTTTTTATTTCTAATATATTCGGGTAAATATTTAATAAAAAAAATATAAAGTTACAAAAGGACCCCTGTGTAAAATTACAATAATTAAAACACACATTTTTCAAGTATGAAAGAGATTGTTCATATTATACAAAGGTCAAAGAGTATGCGTTCGGCGTCATATTGCTCATTAATTTGTTTACGATGCAAAATTATATTACAGTAACTGCATATTAATTGATATTGTATAGATAATGTGGTCAGACGAGTTTTGAGCTTACGTTGTCGATATCGAATGATTTTATTTCGTGTCTGGCCTTTTTATTTTCAAATGGTAAATGTTTTTTTGATTCCACTTCAATACGCCATTCAAGTGTTCTGTGTTACTACAAATGAAACCTGTATCGCGGTATTACATGCGTTTCTTTTATTTTTTTCTGGTTTTGTTGTTCATTTTATCTTCTTTTCCTATCCATCCAAAATTTTCTCGCTTCACAATGGAGCCAGAGGTTTACTCTTTTTTTTATTACATTCTGTAGATTCGCGAGATATGTGCTACTCTTTTAAAATTAACCTCGGACCCTATAGGGCTAAGGGCCTAAGGGACTTTTGAATTCAACCGACATCTCGTTGTCTTATACCGAGCTGAAAATTGGCACAAGACTGGTTTTGTCACTTAAAAAAAATTAAAAATAATGAAACAAGATACAAAAAAGGTTCTTACACATCTATCCAGAGTGAAAATTGTGCATTATTAACGCAACACCGCCCTATTTCTAAAACTTCACATTTTCTTCCTTGTAATGAAGGAATATTACTCTAACTTTAAATTTTCTTACTATAGTAATCAAATCATATTCCTAAAACTTTAGATATCCTTCCGAGTAATGAAGAAGTTGGGTGCAGGTGTTGTCTTAAAAATTTACAATTTTTATCCCGGACAAGTGCAGTGTATAAGGACTTCCTTTGAATTTTGTTTCATTATTATTTTTAGTTCTTTTTAAGTGACAGCACCAGGTTAATTTTTCTGAATTTTTATTTTTTATTATACTGTAAAATGTAAACAGTTATAACTATAACTGGGTGGAAGCATAAAATAATCAATGAACATGCTATAGTCCACATGCAAATATTTATAATCGACAATCGTGTACGTCCTCACAGATAACGATTGGAAATACTTGACGATTTTTCTATTTTATACTTATTGAACGTTGGTACAGTCGGTACGTTTGTAACTGTTCTATCGTATTTTGATATGTTCTATTTCATTATGACAGATTCCCATAATAATATAATGCATAAACACCATTTTGTTTTAACGGATGTACTAAATAAATTGACATTGCAGAGTACGATATGGAAAAATGTGTTGGACCTAATATATTAAATTTTTTAGCTTTCAAATTATGTTTATACCATAATGTCGTTAAGGGTCTCCAACTCGTGTCTATTTTTCTAGAGGCAAAATGTAGGTAATTTCAACTACTTTCAATGCGTTTAAATGGACAAAATTGACTTTTAGGGAAATTTCCTCCTGTCTCGTTTAATCAATGTATTTGAATGTATTTTTTTTAACACATAAAAGAAGAAAACTATTTCTACAGGGTGCGTTGGATTTTGATTTTTGATTTTATTTGCTGGGAACCTCCCAAAAAATTAGTTAAAATCTTTTGAAAATAGGCTTAGCTATTATTATACTTAAAAAAAAAAAAAAAACAAAATTTGAAAATACGCGTAGTCCAATTATGCGCCTTAAGACGTCCATTTATGTTTTCAACTAAAAAACAATAATTACAAATACGAACCACCCAGGGTGAGAGTTTTTCAGTTAATTTTTCGTGGGAAAAACATATCACGTTGGGTTGGATAACATTAATGCGTTTAAATTAATACTTATAAAACATCGATCCAACATTTTATGATTAGTATCTTATTTGTTTTACATTTTTTATGTGTAACTTGTAAATATTTTGGACAATGCAGTAATGACCAAAATATTCTTTCAGAGTATATAATATATACCTACCTGCTGTGTACCGCTCAGAATCGTAATTTAGCGGTTTTGAATTGCTTATAAAAATTTAATTTCCAACTTCCTGTATTCGATAGATCAAGTACATAATAACCTTAGACGTTAGATACATTGCTTAGTTTGGTGTTTTAAATTTCAAGTAAAAGTTAAAAAGTTCTATAAACTTTATTGCGATCCGGAGTAGACTACAGCCAACATTAGTTAAAATCTTTCATGTACGAATTTTCTTTTGAAGTCACGACTTGAATTGAACCATAATCAAATAACGTTTTTGAAATACGGAATCTTGAGCCAAAAATGAATGTTATAAGTGTAATATCTGCAGCCATAAAAATTTGATCAATGTGAATTTTCTTTTGAAATTTTATGAGGGGAATTTAATAAAAAAATTATTTCAATTTTTACTTTTGCAGAACTCTACGTAGGTATCCTAAAGTTGGCCGCTATAAATGTATAGAATTGTAAGCTTTTATCACTCAGAAAACTTATCACTCACATCTTTGAACTCGTACTGTTTGTAGGGGATGGATGGAGTCGACAACCTCAAGAACTGTCCAAAGTTTGCAAGTTTCAATTACATCAATTCAATAATTGGTAGCGGCGTAATAGGTGAGTATAGTAAATACTAAATAAATAATATTAATAATAATGAATAATAAAAAACATTAATTTGTAATCGTTGTTTTCATTACTCATTATATGCTATAAATAAGAACCAATTTAATATTTTCATGTAGACAATGTCTATTGTCTTATGACAGTCTATTATTAGATTAACACGTCATAATAATTTAAACTGTTCAATGAAAAATATCTTAAATAATATGTAGTTACTGGATACCTGACGTATTCTTGGCAATATGGTTTATACGGTTCACAATTTTTTTTTTAATATAATGTAAAAATACAAATATTTTGTGATGAAATAAGATGATCAAAAAAACATTATTGGTTTTAGTCTATAGACAAACTATTAGACTTAGTTTGATGATTTCTATAGTTATTCTTATTATTGCGATGGATTTTAAACAAACATAACCTTGTTTATTACTTAAAAAATAAATTCATAAGCATATAATATATTAATTAGCATATACCTATATATACTTTATAGAAACACAACACTCTGGAAATTGAAAAAGAAATTCTTTAAATTAAAAAAACTGAAAACTTTTCAAAAATCAAAATTGTATGAAATTTAACTCATTAACTTATATAGCTGATGATTTAATTTAATTTTATATTGAGTTGCTCCAGACGTACTATTACGTCCAAAACATTTACACCATTCAATGCTCTAGATGCTTAGGTGTACTATATTACGTTCGTTAATCTAGAAAATAAAATTCGGGGTATATCAACATGGTGCAATTAACATAACTTTAAACTACTTAAAACTTATAATTCAATGTTTTGAATGAATCTTGAAATTTTGCAAAATATACCTATACACGAAACCCCTTCAAAACTGCCGGTGTGGAGTCCAGCTCTTAAAACCAAAATTAATAAATAAAACATTAATTTTTTTGCACACATGGGTTGCAGATCGAAAATATGTTTACAGTGTAAGGAATTAATTTCTTCAAAACAGTAGAATAGTATTCATTATGTCGATGTAACAAATTAACTGTATTTGAACAAAAGTAGATTGCAGATACAGTGTGTTGATTTAACGGGAACTTCTTGTCATTATGAATCACCTGCAGTTGGACAAATAATATAGGTACCTTGTTGAAGATCGTAACAATGAAATAATAGTCTTGAAATGCAAAACTAAAAAAAAAAAAAGCCGGGATCAGTCTAGATCGCGTGGATAGTTTGTCGGAATAGCGACTACGCTTTGGGTGGGTCACCGGTTTGGAAGTTGTGGGTCAAACTTATTATTTAATATCTGATAGCAATGATAAATTATTGCCTTCGAAAAAAAGATTCTGAGCAACCTCAGTTATCTAGTATACGTCTTGGTACAATAATATAATTAAATTTTTACAAAATGTAAAGAACATCCATACTTTTGAGTTTTTTTTTTTTTTTAGAATTTTTCTAAAAATGGTCCATGAATTCCGAAAGTCGTATGATGATTATTAATTTAAATAACCTGTGACGATTTCAAACCATTTGGATCATTATTTGATCAGTTATTAAAATTTAAGTAACAAATGCACAACAGTGCGTAATTTAATTGTTATAATCACAAAACCCCACAGTTTTTCAATAATTTTTTTTTACGTTTTCAGAATCTACTGGGCGAATTTTTTTGAAATTATTTTATTTAGATAGCAAAGTTTGTTTTACATTACATATTTAATTTTCAAATCGGAAATAACAAATTTGTGTGAGTTGCTAATTTTTTTCCAAAATTAAGTCATAAAGAAAAAAAAAATAAGTAATAAAGGTATGATCAGTTTTTGAAAATTTTTCAATTTTTAACGACTTAAAAACATATTGTGACCATATATTTTTGAGTTTTAGAGTTTCAAATTTTTTTTCGAACAAAAAAAAAAAAATGAAATTTTCTAAAATTTTAAAGTTTTACATTTAGCTCAAAATTTTTCAAAATTCCTTGAAACTTGTAACAAACCGGTATTTCACCTATTTTAATATTGTGTGAATGTTTCACCTTGTTACGATCATTGTTTTAGAAGTTTTGGCAAAAAAAAAACTAAATCGATTATGTCAAAAAACACGTTAGCCGTAATTTTTAACGTTTTCCATTAGTTTTTTTACTGTACCTTTTTTCAATTTTGAACTCTCGAATTTGAGACCCCTCAATGTATTATCAGAGTGTACAATTTACCTATCAGAAAATATACTGACTTTAAAAATCGGTGGTACCAGATACCAATCCCATTGTCGCGTAAACGCACGATTAATTCGAATCATTTGTATAATGAAAAAAACATACTTAAAAAAAAAAAACTCAATTCGCAATAAAAAGTAACAAATATTTTTTTTTTTCTAAATTATATACTATTATTTAAAATAGATTTTAGATAATTTATGAAATTACTTATTTTCGGAGTCGGTGCCACTGTGCCAGTCAAGATATGGAACAAAAAGGAATTTATGTTCCTATAGGTCATATTTCTTGTTCATGCTACGCGCGTGTCGTATATACGCATTAAGCTCCCATCTTGCAAGGAAATATCCACTTCAGAAATACCATATTTATTAATTATTATAAATACTCAAATGCTATATAATTATAATAAACACTTAAATCAATGATAATTTATGTTGCGAATGTTGTTATATTATTATAATTTATTACGTTTCGTTTGTTTTACACGTCATGATTATCTTTTCAATCGTTTTGTGGCGTATCGCATGCCAATTTTAGTTATAATTCCATTAGTTGGCTAGCATCAACTCAAAAAATTAAATGATTATATTGTACATCTTAAAAAAAGAAAAAAAAACATTAATCCGGTAATATAATGGAAGGTTAGCCAGTATTCTGAGATCAGTATTGAAATCGGTAAAGGCATTTAAGGCAATAAGAGTTTATAATTTTTTTTTTTTTTTTTAGTAATAGCAATATAGTTCTTAAAATATAATAAAAAACAATAGCAGTTGTAGCCAGGAGTATTATTCGAATAAGACTTATTAATAGTTACAACTTGTTTCGGCCATTTGCCGCATTATGATCAGGTAACAGGAAAAATTAAAGTTTTTCAAAAATTTTCTCGTTATCTTATGACGGATCATTCATGTAAAAGTAATCAGATATTCAAAGTCAGCACCTTTTATGAAAGGTCTATAATGGCGTACTCCGTGGAGTCTTAAGTTTGATAGTTCAAAATTGAAAAAGATACAAGCAAAAAACTAAGCGAGATTTAAGAAAAAACGTTTAAAACAGCAAATTTTGTTTTACATAATATTTAATTTTCAAATAACAAATTTATGCGATTTACTAATTTTTTTCCAAAAATAAATAAAAAAATATGAGCAATTTTTGAAAATTTTCCAATTTTAATAACGACGGAAAAAAAAATTGTGCTTATAGATTTTTGAAATTTTTTAGTAACGTGTGTTTACATGTGGTCAACCTAACAAAACTTTTTACGGAAAATTCAATTTTGTATCAAACAAAATTTACAAAAAAAATGATAATTTTCGAAATCACTTGAAATTTGTATCCGAACTGTATCTTACCCATTTAATTACCATGTGAAAGCTTCAGCATTTTCCGGTCATTATTTTGGAAGCTATATGGCCAAAAAACTAAATCGATTACGTCAAAAAACACGATGGCTGTAATTTGTATCGTTTTCCTTCAGTTTTTTTTTGTTGTAACTTTTTTAAACTCTCAAATTAGAGACCCCTCAAAGTACCACCGCAGTCCATTGACCTATCATAAGAGTTACTGACTTTCAAAATCGGAGTATTCCATCTACCTCAAAATTCAAAAACACGGAAAAAAAAAAATAGAACATCACTGTAAAAACAATACACTCTTCGCTGAAATTATTTATTTTACTGTCTGTGAATTTCTTTGTGCACGCAGGATAAAATAATAATGTGGACGCGTTTCGTGCGATTATACCAACTTTTATTTTCTCGGAAACAATATGTATGCATGAAACGAGGTCAATTTTCGGCGATTGGCAGGTCATCCATCAATCGCACTGCGTATATTATAGAACTTTAGCCGTATTTATACTCCTCGGTACTTCAACGTAAAGGTTTTCGCTGAAGAAACTATATACATCGTTACGGTAAAATCAATAGGTTATAATATTATTACTTCGAGACTTTCCAAATCGGCGATCTCTCGTCGAATATTGTAAATCTAATCGATTCTATACTTACAGATTTATACGGTTTTTATATAAATTTCATCGGAATCATGTTCACGCAAGAATACCTCTATGCGCTGTTGACGAAGGACCGTAGCTGTACATAATTTTACGAGGTTGTGAAATTATAATTACTTATACTTTTAGGCTAAAATACATTTCACCCACGTCCGAATTAAAAAATTGTTCGTTTTAATTGGTTTTTTTTTAATGTATTGTTTTTTACAAAGATGTTTTTTTTTTCTGTAAACAACATTTCGGGTGGAAGGAATGCTCAGATTTTTAAAGTCAGTACCTCTACTGATAGTTATATGGACTCCGGCGGTACTTTGCTTGAAGCCTTTTAAGAAACTTTTTTTTTTTTTTTTTTTGAGTTACACGCCAAAAACAAAAATCGAGAATTTTACGGCGAAAAATATGAAAGGTTGAGGTTTGTAATGACGTTTTCGGGTATAGAAGGAGTGCTCCAATCGTTACGTTGAATACCACATAAACGTCGGGATTTTGGCTTTTAATTTTATTTTATTCGGAGAATTTTTTCGATGTTTTGATTATGTTTTAAGTGTTGTGTCGAAAACGTCAAAAATTTTTTATAAACACGTTAAAAATAAAATGTATTACCAGAAAGAAAATACGGAAAACATTGTTTGAAGCGGAGGAAATGTAATTTATCAAGTACAAAACCATGTGTGAATGAATAATATGAAGTGTTGTCTTTGTTTTAAGTAAAGTTAATTTGTTTGTTTGTTGAATTCGATAAACTAAAATAATTAAAAATTAAATTTTAACTTAACTTTGTTTTTTTTCAACTAACAAAAAGTTTTAAAATGTTGTTAACTTGCCGAGCTGCCTTGCAAATTGAAAGCCGTAAAATTTACAACTTGTCGAGTGATCAAATCAGCTCTCTCAGAATCGTCATTTTCGTAAGCATTCCGTCGCTTTCAAATTTAAAGTAAAACGTCAAACGATATAAGTACTGAACCTTCCAAAAAAGGTGTACCCATCCGCCCACAGCTGTGACCTACTCCACTAGCGATATCGCTGTACTTTTTTTACATATTTTGTCACGTGGAGTTTGACAAAGTGTTTTTGTTGTGATTACTATATTATTATTACGTTCGTATTGTTCGATAGTATATTATTTAAATAGTGTAATTTATTTTTACGCCACGCGTTTAACGAGACAAAAAAGGTTAACAACGTGAATTATTACACCAATTATTTTTAGGTTATCAATACAGTGTAATATTATACCTATAAAAAACATTTTCAAAAATAATCGTATGCAACGTACACAATGTAGACTGTTCAGAATTTACTGATTTCGTATGAGAATAATACTCAAGTAAAATTGTACAAATTTATAAAAAAAGTTTTACCGATCGCCGACGTAGGTACGTTACGTCATAAACGTTACAATCAATTAAGTAAATAAAGAATAACGTTCCACGGATAGATAGTACTCGTAAACGGTATTAATGTTTTCTATTGCAATGAATAAAATATACAAATCAACAAATTTATATGGTAAGTACCGACGCAAGGTCGACGAATCGACCTTGATTGAGTTGTTTTGTTACACAGTTTTATACAATATTAGGTCAGTTATTTTAGACGTTTCGCTAATTAAACGAGAAAAATAATAAAGTATACGAATAATAAGTAGTACCTACCTACTACCGTACGTCGTCGACTATATAGTCAAAAGGTTGATGCACGCATGGCATAATAATATTACGATACCAACGAGTTGGTGGGAATTACAGATTCGCTTACACGTCTTTACACGTGCATACTGTACGAATGATGTTTGCATATAATTTTAATTTCGCGATTACAACATTCACAAAAGATTAAAACACGAAACGTAATAAAACGGTATGGTAAAAATTATCATCATCATCACGCTATAATACGCGCTGAGGACGACGAGGATTTTTTTCTCACATTCGGTTCAAATGCTCAATCCTGTTTGATCCCGAGATCGGCACTAAACGTCTTGACTCACAGTACCTATACTACTCCCATTACAATAGCGGTGTCTACGGTCTATGTTTAAGGACCGTTTGGTCTCTGTTAGGGGAACGTTTTTGCCGTCGACCCTGCGTTCTAAACAAAGAACCGTATCAAAACGTTTCGTCTAAAAACGGCTAAATCAAACAAACCCGGGTTTTCCTTCGAAAACAATCAATGTTTTATTCATATAATGTTTCGACACGTATTAATTGAGGGGCCAAAACGTACTACTATACATTTTCAAACTTCCATTAGCTTAGTCAATATATTTTCATATTCTTCTTCTTGGATCGAATGCTGCCATCAGATTTAATCGAAATGTACGATTTCCTTTGTTAAAAGCAATATCAAAGATTCGGTTAAAGCGTGTCATTTCCATTTGCACGTTTTGCATTGGGTAAAACAAAAGCGATCGATTCCCCAGAGTTACGTACCGTTTCCCGTGTTAAAGAAATAATTTGTTTGAAAAAGTGGAGAACAAAACGTATCGATTCCTCGCAACTGTTACGAAACGAACAATTGTCTGTTTCCATTGACCTTAAATTTTGAAGATTTACGATAAAGTGAAAGCTACGGCCTTGATATTATAATTTCAAGAGTCTATAGAAGGCAAAACTATGTTTACAATAATTTTTTTTGCGGTTTGGTGACAGTTTGGTCGTAAGCGCACAACTTTGCGTGTTTTTAGTCAATTGTTTGTAGAACGTATGTATTAAATATTAGGTAGTATCAGTAGGGTAATTACGTAGAGTGATTCTTTACCCGATCGTTAAATAACTTATGCGGAATGTCAACAAATACGAGTGATGGAATAGTGAGTTAGTGAGTTCTAAGAACGATTTTAATAAAAAATAAAAAAAATTATGGTTTTAAACACGATTAAAACATACAAACGTTTAAAACACAAAAAAAAAAAAACATAAAACTTCTACAACCTACGATATCGTAGAACGACTGTAGTTGAGTTATCAAAAAAAGTTTTAGCGCATGAAAAATAACTAGCCAAGTTACTAGAAACAACTGGAAAAGTAACTTGTAACTATCTGACTAGTTATAGTGCGCCCACCCAGACTTGACAATAAATAATGCAAATCAACGAAATCATCGTTACACTTAATTAATTAATTAATAAATTTGCAGGCATTCCGTACGCGTTCAATTTGGCCGGCGTCGGGATGGGATTGATCCTGTTGGCGTTGGTCGCGATCGTCACGGACTACTCGCTGGTGCTGATGTTGAGGAGCGCTCACATAAGCGGCTCTTTCTCGTACCAATCGTTGATGAAGTCCGCCTACGGCCGATACGGTTTCGTCGTGTTGTCCTTCCTGCAGTTTATTTATCCTTTTATCGGTAAGTGCGTACAAAAGATTGTACACGGTCAGGGCCACACGTACGTGTGTGTGTCTGTTCGGCGGGGAATCTTGAAAGTCAATTTTGAACCAGTCCTCATCCGAACGGGCTGATGAAATTCGGCACACGGTTTCGTTTAGAATGACAATGGGTTATGGCAAAGTAAATATAAAAAATATCAGGGGACCTTAAGGCTCTTTTAGCCGGTTGTCTTATGGAGCTGAGATTTGGCACACAGCTTTGTTTGTGCCGACAATGCGCCATCGTCAGAAAAAAATTAGAGAATCCTGAGGGACTCTACGCTCACTTCCCGTTATCTTAATCGTGAAAAATTAGTTCTTCAGTTTATTTTAAATATTTATTAATTATTCAAATATCAAACGTTTGTAAATATCAAAACATAGACCTACTGCGTAAACAGTAGTATAGGCGCAGTTTTAGGGGGGAGCGGCTAGAGAGGGCTTAGCCCCCTGGTTGGTCTTAAGCCCCGAAATTTTTTTAAAAAAATACACAGAATAGCTCCCCTAAAAATTTTAATTTCAGCTCTTTAAATCGCGTCCACGAGTGCAACGCTATTTTTGAGTTTCATATGAGAATTGTATTTTCTAATTTAATTGATAACATAATTTAAATAATTACGTGCGACGATAGTAATATCACGTTAAGCGAGATTCAAACGGTTTTCGACAGTCATTTTAGATTTATATTGCGGTGGGAATGGACTATAAATTATTGGTGGGTATCGGTGTTCTGGCCAATTTTTCGATCAGTAAAATTGCGATGTTTTTTTCAATATCGTATGAATAATTTATTTAATTGTATAAATGAATGATGAAGCTGTAACGATATTGACAATTTGTCAGGAATACCACCACGCAACAGTTAATACGCGTCATATGCGTAAGAAAAAATTAAGTAAAGAGATATTTTTTTTTTAATCGCTTAAAATTTAGCGGTTTCTACTTTTCAATAGAATATTACACTTTTGGGTATAATCGTGCGGTAACTGATGACGCAAAACCAACCGTGGTTAAATATATTTTGGTTTTCTTATAAATTATGGTTTTTACAATGTTTTTTAAAGACGTTTCATCGAGTTTTAATTACAAGATGTCACTGTAATAAATTTAGATATAATATAATATGCTTGCTGCTCAAGTATAAAATCGTCGATTTGTCTTCGATTCTTTAGTAAACATAGGTTATTTTGTATACGAATAAAACTCGACTTTAATGTACACGCAAATTGTGTCGAATTGGTTTCTTCTAAACGCACACGTTTATCCTCTTGCGGATTTTCTACAAACGCTTGTACAAATCGCTAGCTGTTTCTGAGTCTGAAACCCTGCAATTTATTCTAATAACTCGCTGTAAAAGCGTGCAGAAAATACAAATGAACGTTTTACTCGCTTCTCCGCGTATTATTGTCACATTCAATTTTGCCTGGAAACCAATCCTGACCTATATATATATTTTCGATAATTTATCATTTTATTTTTAACCGTGGAAAAAGTAGACAGGTACGTCAAAATAAACAACTGTTTTTGATAAATGTCATGATAAAAAATTAGCTAAAAAAAAAAAATCGGTGTAGGTAGGTGTTCCGATTTTAACGAAAAACGTAATGCGTGCAATTATTGTTACAGCGTTGAAAAATTTTAATGTATTAATATTTAATTTTTTTCGAATTTCGCATACAAAGCACAAACAAATGAAAAAAAAAAAAAAACGTGTATCGAATAACAAAATTCGTGTGTCAAGTATATAGGTAAAATAATAAAATATAAACGTGTAGGCAGACGAATATTTAAACGAAAAATATATTACATTTTGTCATTTCTAGTACAACAGCCGTTTACGCCGTGAAAGGCGATACCTACACGAGTGTTTTTACTCATTTGTAAAATAATCAGGAATGTTAGTTCCAGTAACCTTTCACCCGAAATGAATATATTTTGAGATTAACGAGCGAAACGTAAAGATTACAGCTGTATCAAAATAACCAAACAAGTATAATGGTTTTATCACGCCGTTATTATTCGAATTTTCCTTCGTTTTATCATGTTATAGAAATATAAAACAGCAGGCACGAATCGTCCAACGAAACAATATTATTGTGTCGAGAATTTGAAACGGAATGATTACTATCATTTTATAGCACTTTTTACACATATATTAGGATCTGTCAATGTTCGCGGCGAATTCGATTAAAATTTAAAACCTGTGTAAACAGAAGTGTTTGCGTCCTCTATTCGCACAGTTCAAAAAGTGCGCGTAGGACGCCGCACAAGCATTCGTATATTGTAATATTATACTGCGAAAATTTAATGTTTGAACAAATGTTATAATTGCTTTGTAAAAAAAAAATTCACAAAAATGCACGAAAACATTTTTTTTTAAATGAGCAAATAATAATCGTTTAAAACCTTTGTACGTGCAGATATTGTGTATTATAGCCGATAACGTATTAAAGACGTATTATAACTTCATATACCGTATGATATCGAAAAAATAATATTTTAATTTTGTAACCAGAAGTTCGATTTTGATTCCAATCGACGATCGTTTTCAACTCGAATGACCTATACGGTATACGGTATAACAAACCTATACGGTCAAAATATATCGAATAAAACTTTAGTATACTTATACTAGCATTCTGTGTCTTTTTATGGGAGGTAGGTAGGTAAAACGTCCAAATCGAATTTCAATTTACAATAGTTTTGTAACTAGAAATAAAATTCGTTTGGTTTTGCGCCAAAAGAAGCAATATATTTTACCTGGTTTCGGTAACTGTATGGGGTTCTTTGGTGGAAGAAAAAAAAAAATGATAAAACACAATACTCGACTAATATCACAAAAACTCAATAAACATTTTTTTTTTTTTTTGTGCGGGTAAATGGTACGTTGTCGATCGTTGAAAAAAAAGTGATGACCTGCAGTAGTCTGATGCTTTGAGCCGGTCACATTTCTGGTTATAACACGAAACTAAATTGAAAAAAACGTTTTACATAAAGTATCATCTACCTACGTTATCATAATACGATTATACCTACCGATCTTTTCGTACCGTACTTTTATACAAATCGAATTTGTTTTACTTCTTTAAAATGTGTTGTTTTAAAAAAACCGATCTTCAATAAATCTATAAATTTTTTGCTGTAAGTTAAGATTACAAAAAAATATTCACACGTAGGAGACGAATATACTCCCCTCGTCCCCCGTTTGACCATCCTTGTTAAATACATCTATATAAATATTCGATTTGGTATGTTATCAACAAACTATAAAAAAAATAGGGTTTCAGTTTTGGGATCAGTTAATTCATTGTAGAATTTCTAATCATACATTCCCGACAAATTTTGTCAAAGTTATTACTTAGGAATCTAATTTATAAATAAAATAGAAAATATTATTATAGCATTACAATATGGGTACAAGTTAGGTTGTGTTTTAATTGTATAAAAGTTAACATTTTAATAATTTGTTTCATATCAACATATTTTTTGATCACACGTTGTTGTGATCATACCAAGTGTATATCAGAAAGACGTGACATTTTAATAGTTTCAACATTCTTTAGATAAATTTTAATGATGCCCTCTAAATACCGTTACAGGTCATCACAATGATTTGTAAAATGCACGTTACACCCGTAATTATGTAATTACATTACACTTGTTCAACGTCTTACTCTGCAAAAGTCTTCTGGGTTGTTTTTATAATGGTAATACTAGTAAAATGTTGTGTGTAAGTACTATATTTTCTACGGTTTTTCTTAAATTTGTGATGTTTTTTTTTTTTTAATCATGCTAGTATTTTTAAACTTAAATAGTTTTATAATCCGTTGAGATGAAAAACGATACCTAAAAAAAAAATATATATAGATAGATAAATATGATATAGATATCTGGTTATCCATAAATATGACGATTCCACATACTTATAACCGCACAATTTTATGGTCGAAAATAATTTATTTAAATTTTCGGTTTTCCGCCAGACGTTTTCAAAACATTTTTATAATTTTGAAATTTTGGTTTTACGTAAAGTTTCCAATATTTATAACTCCCATAAATTTTGCTATGTTCAGTTTTTAAATTTATTGAAAATGTATGCTTAAAATAAAACTAGCAATGAAAAGTTTCTCAATGTTTAATAATGCTTTTTTTCGAGCAAATAAAATTATAAATGATTACACACATGTTCTAAAAATATGCAACTGCTTGACTAACTATAAAATACATTTTGTTTCGTGAATATTTTGATAATTTTATTTATTTTGTAACGATTTAATCACATTTTGTTTAATTATGGAAACACTGCCCATTATAAGAATGTTTTGAGTTACATTTTATTACTCATCACTATAACAGTTGGTTCAATCATTAAAATATTAAACTATAATTCGTTTGATTCTTACCAAATGGCTAATTTTTGAGATCATTTTAGTTTATAGTAAGAAAAATTTGTATGAGCAAAATGTAATAATTAGACAAGGATGGACAAGTTAACAACCTTTTTTTAACCAGTTAAGTCAAGTTAACTAAAAAAGCAAAAATATAAGTCAAATCAAAAGTTATTTTTTTAAAACTAATTAGATATAATAGATATACTATAATAAATAGATATAATAGTTCATATTTTTAATTCACATAGTTGTTACGCACTTAGTTACTATAGTATGACATTTCCTCTGCTTCAAAAAAGCGTTTTGAAATCGACTCCTAACTAATATTTAAAAAAAATATATATATATATATATATTATTATTATAGATTAACTTTAAGTTATCACGTAAAAATAATTCCAAAAAAAAAAAGTTAACAAAAAAAAATAACTAACGAGTTAACTAACTTAATTAAATTTAACTTGACTATTTAACTTTATTTTAATTTTTGACGAGTCGATGTCCAGCCTCCTTATAATTAAGCAAGTACTTATGCACAAAAACCACACACATTATTATTATTACTATATATATTATATATACGTCTATCAGACACCCTATACTATATAGCTAAATTTGTTTACCTACAAATACTCTTTTGTCTGCTCTAATGGATTTTGGTCTCATCGTAGCTAAACAGTATTTTGCTAACAGTGAATTATGAATTCACGGAATAATGCTAATGTTTTTCGTATTGTTTCAATACTCAATTGTAATCTTCTTACTTACCTAGCCTACCCTCACGTTTTGAATATCCAGAATTCATTGTTGTGTCTAATACATTTAGAGTGAAATAACAGACGAATCAGTAGAACATTACTAGGTAATACGTATATTTTATGACCATTGTAATATGTGATAGGATTAACACACCGTATCTATATAGAGATTGGCCCGTTAGACTTAGCTAATATTTGTGCTCTGTAACCTATACCTACTTATTGTGTTTAAAAGTTAAGGTAAATAATTATGACCTAAACCCATACAAATAATAATACCGATTAAGTTGGTATTTAAAAAAAAAAAAAATCGTAAAAAAAGAAATGCTCTACAAAATGATTACTACTGTTTGTCCATAATCAACATATGATTTATCGAGAAGTATTTTCAAACTAACAAAAGATTAAAAATACTTAATTTTAAAATGTTTTTTTTCCCCCAATTTATTGTGTTATCTGTGTGTATTGAAAGTATTTAGTTTTTCTTAAATTCGGGTTGGGGTCTATCAGCTAGCTACCTTAGCCCCCCAGATACACACCCAATAAATTACAAATATAGCCGGACAAAATGTCAAAAATGTAATTTTTCTAGTTTTATAAGTATTATTAATTTGCTTGAATTCCTAAAAAATCCTTAAGATACTATCGTTATTTTTTCTACGTTCGAGTGCCTAAATTAACGAATTTATTTTTAAAAAATAGTTTATTATTTTATATTGTTTTCGATTGGTTTTCACAGCGATGATTAGTTACAACATAATAGTCGGGGACACAGCGACAAAGGTGTTGATCCGACTGTTCTCGCTGCATCACGACTCCATGTTCGCCCAGAGGTATTTCGTCATAGCGATGGCCACGATTTTCATCACCACCCCTCTGTGCATGCTGAGGAACGTAGCGAGACTGGCCAAAGCATCCGTCGTGTCGTTCATCATGGTGCTCGTTATATTCGTCACTATTCTTATCAGATACGAATCTCTACATGACATTATGTAAGTATATATTATATAATATTATATCTTCTTCTTCTTCTTCTTCATCGTCTTCTTTCTCTACGTCGCCTTTCTTCCAACTATTTGGGGTCGGCCACCCTAGTCCTATCCATCCACTTATCACGATCACTCATATACCCTAAACACACATTAAAAACCCTCCTGCTTTTTTCAATTGTTTCCATCCATCTTCCGTGGTCATCTTCTACCTCTTTTTCCTTCAAAGTTCGTTTTCATAACCGTTCTTACTACTTCAGCTTCATCTCTCCTCATATCGTGTCCAGACCGTCACGTTCTATTTCTGCCCATCTTGTCCACTATTGACGCGACACCAATGCGAAACCTCTTACATATTCGTTTCTCGTTCTAACTTCTCTTGTTATTCCTGCACTCATCCATTCAGGCGTTCTCATTTCCGCTACACTCATACTCTGTTCTATTTTTCTGTCAACCGCCCAACACACCAAACTGCAAACAACGTGGTTGGTCTCGCCACATTCTTGTAAAACTTACCTTTTAGCCATATTGGAATTCTTTTATCACATAAATCACCTGACGCTTTTCTCTATTTCATTCAACCACACTTGATCCTGTGTTTCGCGTCTCTCATAAAGCCTCCGTCCTTTTGTACAAAGGATCCTAGCTACTTAAATTTCTCTATCTACGTCACCACTTACTGCCATAGTGCCATTAATCTTCTCGTATCGTCAAGCACCTGGCTCCTTCTCCAAAATGATACTCCATATATAGGAACACCGTTTTACTTCAACTCATCTTCAATTCCTTCCCTTCAAGTGCTAATCTCTCCACTCATCCGGCCTATTATTAACTCCTCTTACATTTTCTCCGATCAAAAAGATATCATCAGCAGACATCATACACCAGGATAACTCATCTTAAATCTCTTTTGAAACTTCATTGATTACTATAACATTACATAACATACAATTATAATAAAGGTATTCGTGGCTTGTAGATAAACTTTGAATACATTTTGATGGTCAACTGCATTCAATTTCAAAATTCTCGTGGCTCTTGTCCTTACAAATTTTTATAAAACTATAATAAATTTGTGTAGGTTGACAATACCTGGTGTTGGGAACTTAGACACTTGGGATTTCGTACGGCCGAGCGCGGTTCAAGCCATTGGAATTATGTCTTTTGGTAAGATTTTAATATTTTTTTAATTTAGCATATTGTATTTTACGGATATTACATGATTTGTGCATGTGTTGGTCTAGTAATGTTTAAATTTATTAGTAATACACTCAAATTTGTTCGGTGATTATAATATTTCCCAAGCGTATTGTATTCGTATAAAAATCTTGTGCAGATGACGCACTGGTGCGTAAGAATAAAAAAACGACAGTAATTAATAAGTATATTACGTGCATGATTATTCGACGGAAAATAAACATAAGAGCATCTTTGTAAATTTAACAGCGAATCGTTTATAATACATCGTTTCTATCATTTACAAAACGCTATAGAGTTTCTGAAATAGTAATAAAATAATAATTGATGTAAAATTACGTATATTGTGATATGATATTTGCTAAGAGTTGAATATAATTTTAGTCCGGTTCCGCGTCAAATCGTTTAACTTAACTAAATAAATAATTTTTGTTATTTAGTTAATAAATTCTGTCTTTGTTGAATCAACTTGAATTTTCAGGGTTAATTTTTACAATGAAACATGAATTCAGTTATAAGTTTAAAGTTGAAATTTTATGTGCACGTTGCACACCCAACATTATTTGTTAAACCAACTTAACCAATCTTATCAAAGTCAAAGGCGTAAATAGGGATCTCAGATTTCTCTATTTTTAACGAAAATATACGATATATTTGAAAACAACTTAATTTTCCCCTTTCCGAAATATATGTGTATTACGGGTCATTTTTTTATGGAACTTTTTACATTTTTTTCAATAAAACTCATTGTGGTGCACAATTTTATTTTTGTATATGGTTCTGTGAAAGAGGGCTGAAGCTGAGAGCGAACATTTTTTTTTTTTCATTTTTCATAAATTCAATACTTATAATTATAACGTAATTTTCAATTCTAAAACATATTTGGTAAAAATTTTACCTATAATATGCAATACACTATAGTTTATATGGAATTATTGAAATTCCTTTAGCACTGCCAACAGTTTAAAACACGATTTATTAGTATAAAATATGTACTTGCATTGATTCGGATTAAATTTTAATTTACTTCAGATCGCGAAAAACTAGAAAAACGATTAATTTTTCTAGAAACTGTTGGAGTTTATCGTTTGATCCGTCGAATGGCGCACATATGAACTTTTTAAACGATAAAATAGGCGCACACTTTTATTTTTGTGGGTACACCTTTTACGATTTCGTAGTGCATCACAAAAATAACCACTGAATGCAAATGCGCGTTGTATACAAATAAATGCACTTGAGAGGCATAACGAGCTAGGTCCATTTTTTTGCGAAAATGATGTTTTGGTATCTACCTTTCTATTCAACATTTTACGCGGCATCTTATCGGTTATATTTTCCGAGTTATTAATACACGATTATCTAAGTATACTGCAGTTTTCAAATCATTTCGTACAATCTAATCCAAGTCCATAATCTAAATTCGCAATAACTGGATCGTTTAGTTTTTTCCAAGTTTTTTTTTTTTTATGCAGCCAAGTCCCGACTTCCTGATTATAAGCTCGTATAAGACATAAACTAATAAAGCCACAGATTTTATATGGTGAAACGAATTAAAAGAGTATTGTGTCTGCTTTCAAATTAAAAAAAAAAAAAAATGAATAACGTATTAAAACCGACGGGTGTACACTGTACACTGTACAGCTTAAAATCTATTTCTATAAAAGCGCAATTTTCGTGTTTCTCATGAAAAAATGGACTCGTTATGCCTCTCAAGTACAATAATAATCACAACTATCATATTATGGTTTTAATTTTCTTGATTTTTAGGTTTCATGTGCCATCACAACGTGTTTTTGCTGTACGACTCCATCGAGGGAGCAAGTCAATCCGTCTGGAATTGCGTCACCCATTTTGCCGTCACCATTTCGTTCTTGCTGATGGTCGCATTTGGACTGGTCGGTTACTCCACGTTCGGAGATCTCACGCAAGGTGAGCAGCAATATTTATTTGTTTTTTTCGACCATAGGATCGGTTATGTATTTTATTTTAGTTTTAGTTTTTGTTCTTGTATAAATTATGTCGTATTAGGTACCGAGTTTACATTTTAAACAAACTGCGCCTTTGACAGTATTTGTGTTCTACACTGTCGGCCACGACGGATTTTGTTTAAATATCAGGTATAATTTCAGTGATCGCCAATAATATAGTAACACTTCTCGACACGTTTTCGCGACGTTCGTTTGATGTGACAAATAAATTAAAAAAAAAAAAAAAAAACGTTTTGCACGTATTATGAGACACATAAAGTTTCACACATACGCGACCGGTTATCTGTGTGAAGTATCAGTATCAGGGGCGTCTGTGGACTCTTTTTTAAGGGGTATGTATTTGTATGGAATATTCCACCCTAATCAAATTTCAATTTAAAACGTAATTTTTATGGTCTAGGGTCGCCTCTTCATCCATACCCTTAAAATACGCCCCTGATCGGTGTGCCTGTGAAAAACAATTTTTTACCGTTAATTAAAAATGTTTTTAATGTTTTTGATTATGAGATTTTAAAACTGGTATTTTTTTCATTTGAGTGTGTGAAATAATTTAATCATATTTGTTTTAGCAGCAAACATGACGTAGCCTGCAACGTACGTTGTACATACTTTTAATTTTTATTTTAATGTACGCGTATAATATGGCTGCTGACATTCAGTACTTTTTTGGTAAAAATTTTCAGACGACTGGGTTTTCGTCGGATATTTTTTCCTTAAGTCTATTTTATGTTAACCATGTACGAGCAGCGATCGCAAACAAAGAGGAAACAATTTTTTTTCCGCGCATTAATTGCGTGTTAACCACTTACGTGCACAATTTTCAATACCTATGTATCGATAATAATATTCTCGAAACGAAGTTTTACAAAACGACATACCGATGAAATGTATTACCTATTTTACTATAGTATACAAAAAAAAATAAACGTAATGTACGCCAGTATACTTTGTTAGTTCTGTATGCGTTATTTTTAACAAATTTTATTTTTCATCACTCAGTGCCGTATAGATTTAGTCTCATGCACTGTTTCGTAATTATTACCAGCTATAACCTACCGGTTTTACTGGTTATCTGGTATTATGCTCGTGTACGCCTGTAACAACGCGACGCACATAATAATATGTACAGTTCACTCACATTATCCTGACGCGTCTATACTTATAAATAGGCGATTTGTTGGAAAATTATTGTTGGAACGACGATTTGATCAACGTCTCGAGATTGCTCTTCTCGCTGATAACGCTGCTCACGTTCCCGCTGGAGTGTATGGTGACCAAAGCCGTCATCGATCAGATCCTCAGGGGCGGCACCGAACCGGTAACGTTCCCGATGTCGAAGAAAAGACACGCCGTCATAACCGTTTCGATCCTTGTGGTCACCTATTTGGTTTCCATATCCACCAAATGTCTGGGGATCGCTTTGGAGATAAACGTGAGTGTCTCGCAATGTTTTATAATGTTTGTTGGCCGTCGGGGTCAATCGCGGGAAAAAATCTCGAGGGTTTGAAAAGAATCTAAAAAAATAAAACGTTCCGATTGAAATTCGTACACAAATTCGGAAGTACGCCGACCATATAGTACTGCTGCAAGATTACGATATCTAGGCGTCTTAGTCCAAATTGATTTATTGTTGCGAACGACACACGCGTACGCTGTCGAAACGTACTCAAACTGTTCAGTTTTCCTTTGACGGTGTAAAAACCATTTATTTCGAAATTCGGATTTTCATTTCGATAAAAAAAAAAAAATATACAAATATATATATTATACGTGTAGAAAAAAGACAGTAACAGTATTAAGAACAACGGTTTTAAAATATACTATGATGAATTGTCGATTTCATACTATTCAACTCGAAGTGAATATGCGTGCAATTTATTCACTTGTGTCAAAAAAAAAAAAAATACATTTAAGTACTAAGCAGCTTATATTGACAATAGTTGGCTCCGAAATTGATTGTTTTTTTTTTCTCGTAATTATAAAATTAATGTTTTAATTTTAAAGAGATGGACTCGCGTCATCATACTAATGTGTGTATTGTGTTGTCTGCTATTATTTAGGGAGTCATGGCCGCCATTCCACTGGCGTTCGTATTGCCGGCTGCTATTTACATTAAACTCTCCGACGAACCATGGACAAAAAAGGTGAGGATCGTAATAGACGTTTTTTGGGTGGAAACGGATGTTAAATTGAAAAAACTAAACGACGCAATAGTTGCTCGAAATAACTGCAGCCACGTAACTAACCGTTCTCAAGATTGCGAATGACGCTTAGTCGATTCCCTAACTCATTATTATTATTGTTTTAAATACATTTATCATGTAAAAACCTAAAAATATTTATTATCTTTGAAGAGTCAAGAGATACTTGATGATTTACCATGCGAATGATTTAATTACCTACACCGTGATAAACAGCATAAAAATAAATTTAGTTAGCATTGTTATCGACTTATGTTGATGTTCGAGAGAAATATCGTTACGATTCGTGTGGGACTCTCGTCAGCGGGAGCGTGGACTTGATTTTTTTTCTTCAAAAATCTAGTTTCCTATTTTAATTTCTATTAACCCCCTACACATTTTAATTTATTTTCTCGTAATTCACACGACACGCGAAATCACGTACTTGTTTTACACTCGAAAAATTAAAACATTTTCAATGCCTTTGTTTGTGTTTGTTAATGTTTAACCGAGTTAAAAAAAACCATCGTTAACGGCCGCCGCGGCTTACAACACACCCATAGAATTTTACCTAAAACGTGGATGTTTAAACACAATAAATTACATAAACATTGTTCTAAAATCGGAATAGTTTGATCTAACTGTTTAAGATCGGCTTGTAGACGAATAAAATGAGAAAAATCTACTTTGGGAACCTAGTTAGACGTTACGGCAATTATCTCAAAAGTATTGAAAACAGAAAACAAATTTTCATACGAAAGTTATTTTGTTTTATGCGGTCTACAATAGTTACAGTTCCAAATTTGTTTACGTTCGTTGGCGTTTGTGTTATTTACTATATCAACTTTTAAAACTCAAGTAGCACCGAAGTTGTTTTATCTTACATCGCGTTAGTTAGTATGTAGTGGTCATTTCGTTGACATAAATATTATTTGCAAACTTAAATAATAGTACATACTTTTCAGAAACTCTAAAACAGCCCCGTCGCTTGTAAAGTTTTCTAGGGAAAACGGTTTTTCAACCACTGAAATTCAATAAAAAATTATGCGTACACAACACACGCAAAAAATGTGTAGGGCGTTAATTGAGTTTTTTTAATAAAGTTTTGTTATAAAGACTCAAACACCGCAATATACATAAAAAAAAGAATTGGATTCGCGAGTAGATTACAAAAATAAAACAACTTTTGTAGGTACGAACAATTTTTTTCTATTTTCAATACTTTCTGCAAGATAACCTGCTGTAACGTCTAACTTTGAACAACCTGCATATTTTTTGGATCACTCGTCATTGCTTGAAATTCAAGATAAATTGTGCAGTTTTACACACTTAAAAGTTAAAAAATAATTGACCTTTTAAACTTTGCATAACTTTTTCCCTATGTATACATTATTCTAAACCCACCTTTGTCTAAACTAAAACGCTGTTTGTGCGTACACTTTTTCACAGATACCCGCGTACTGTCTCGCGCTGTTCGGCACGATCGTGGCCGCGTTCGGCGTGTCGCTGGTCGTCTACGACATATTCGTATCCAGCACGACGGACTCGTGCGAGAACGACAACGTGATACTATATTGTAACGTCAACGACACGTCGTACCAGGTGGTCCCGGCAGTCGCGAACATGTCGTTGAACTGAAAACCGAAAAAAACCCGAGAAAACGGCTGTGCCTACGAAAAAAAAAAAAAAAAAAAAACCGAAAAAATCGACCTACCTACGTAATTCATAATATTTTTTTTTAGCACGTAAGAACTATGTATAATATATGATGATCGATTTACTATGTTAATAATACGGCCTAAGCGAAAACGTTTACCTATAAAATATGTGTTTAAGTGTTAACCGTCTCCCGGAAAAACGGTTCGGAGAGTTTTATTTTGAAGTTTGCGTGATCGTCGATTTCGCGTTGACTGAGAGACGACGAATATAACTGTCGATTTTTTCAAAGACTTAATATTACGCAGGTGAAACGGTCAAGTCGTGATTATATTGTAGTATAGGCGCGAAAACGCGATTTGAATTCTTACTCAACAAACTTTGTCGTCGTGGTTTATTGTATTGTTTTAAAATCGATTGTGTCGTCGTTGATGTTGTTATATTACATTGCGGTCTGCGTAGACGATATAACATATACAATACTGTAATACGCTTACTGTATAGCCTTCGTTTTGATTGACGTCGTATCATGGCACTTTACCGATAGAAAATATACATAATTATTGTACACTTTATACATACGATTGTTGAAATGTTTGTACTTCAAACGGACAACGAGATAAAGTCGTCGTTATACCGAAGTGTTTTAGAGCGCAAATGTTACGAGCAGGGTTCGGGACTTGCATTTGCAATTTTTTTGTTTTTGTACTTGGCGAAAAATATCTGTATGCAAAATAAATTCGTTGACACGCGTTACGATATTATACCGTACATTTGAGTGTGTGCGCGTTTTCGACAAAAGTAAATTTTTTTTTTAAATTTGGAACATTTTTTTCGCATGTTTAGATTATTATTTCTGATACGAAATTTACAAAGTTTTTGATCGGACAGTAAAACTGACCGAAGCACTCGATTACACAAAAAAAAAAATTTTAAGTATTAGGTATAGTTTACGGTTTTTAAGTGCATAATTTAGCGATTCACATTCTCAAGTGCTGTAGTTCCCGAACCCTGGTTATAAGCAAAACCTATAATACTGGTTTCTTACTGTCACCAAGTATGTGAACATTCGAATGGCTGATTTTTGTTTTGTTTTTTTCTCTCCTTAAAAACCACAAAAAAAAAAACTGATACTTCATCGTGTGGTTATTTGAAACATTTTAAATTCTCTATATCGATTTTCATAATGTTAAAAAAAAAACACCACGACAAAATAGTGGACAAAGTGGACCTTACAATATGTGCGTTTGTTGTTGTGGTTTCAATAGTACCGTCAAAACTCCGAATTCGTCATTAAATACTCATATTTTATAAACGAAATTACACTTTCAAAGAGTTTATACGCTTTGAATTTAATTAACTGTCGGTAACTTTTTAACTATAGACACTATACTATAGAGTATCTATAATATGATAGTAACGATTTATGTGAACATTTTACTTTTGACAAACACTCGTAATGATTGACAACTCTTATGGGGACGTATTATGATGGATATTATTTAGTGTACCTACCTATTTATTGGAATATTATCAAATTATAATAATTCATCCAACGCGTTTAGCCAAACGCAGTTAGTTATAAACGCTGGTTGTTTTTATAGAAATGTAAGAAATTAATTCTCGTCGCTATTTAATTCGTATTTATTGTTATTGTGTTTCGCTCGAAAATAATTTTAGTTATTAATGGATTTTAGTCAGAAGTTACCTCGGAAATGTGTGCGCGTAATTGTTATATTTTAATACGCGCATTTTTCTGTGTACTAATATAAAAACCTTAAAAATACTACTGTCATACAGCGTGTAAATTATACGGTTCATTTGTTTCCTATAGTTGTGAATCGGTAAATATACGCGTTTGAATAATAGTGTACACGTAAGCTTGTATGATAATCAAATCGATAAAAATTGACTTTCAAAAATAATAAATAAAATGCAATCAGTTACCTATATCGTTTTCGGTTTGAGTTTTGGTTGTAAGTCAGAAAATGTTTACCAACGAGCATCTTTAACCTCAAGAACGCCATCCGTATTATAATGTAAGGGGGCACTTACATTTGATTTGGTTTTGACGGTGCCACAGATATTGAACATAATTAAAACAAATTATTGTAATCTATAAAATTAGTTGATCCGAATGTACGTTACAGTTATTATTTAATTTGTATTTCACACAGCTTGGAATAATAATCAAAATACAAAATGTCTAAACGAAAAATCTACGTGGTTTTAATCATTGTTTAGGATTTCAAATATATACCATCAAACTGCATTTATCGAAAAATAATGATTAAAAAATATATGTATAAAAAATCATTCTTTTGATAGTGTCCAAAATCCAATAGTCATTTTGAACGATTATTATCTAACATTATCTGTTGAGTGTGTGAAGTTAAATAAAAATACGTCCTGCCCTATTGTGTTTTATAGCTGCCAACAGTTTGAGATGAGATGAAAATATTAACACGGAAAATAACAAAAAATCTATGTGTAAAATGGTTTTTATAACTGACTTCAAAAAATAAGATTATCAATTTGACCTGTTTAAATATGAAAGTATGTGCGTTCCTTGAATGTTGTCTTTACGCTACTCACGCTTATCTTATTATAGATAATAAAAGAAAAAAAACGAAAAGAAAACCGATTGTAATCAAATTACAAAGCTTTCCTTCAAAATTAATTTTGTTACTGAAGAAAAACCACAAAAAAGAATTGAAGTTTTCAAAAATTTTCAAAATTCCTTATACGTAGCTCAAAAATGACTGAAATATTTTAAAATTTATACCAAGCCTGTACATTATTGTCCATATAAACATTGTGTAAATGTTTCAGGTCTGAGAAATCATCATTACGCGGAAGTTATGACCATAAAACCAAATTTATCAAAATCACATTTGTCGTACTTTTTACCGATTTTTTCGAAGTTTTTTTTTTTGGTATTTTGGGTATAACTTTTTTGGAATTGAAAATTTTGATAATGCATCTAAGATGTAGGGCTTTCAAAAAAAAAAAAAAAACACACATTGTAAAATCAATGGCTCAAAATCTAAAATTTGTTTGGCATAAAAATCATATTATGGGTGTTGGATAATTTTCAATAGGTTGGAGAACATTTAAGAATATTGAAAAATACTTAATACATTTTTATTAATATACTTTTGGAGAAAAAAATGATATTACCAATTCGGTACCTATTGCCTCTATTGGAACTCTAAAAAATTAAAGATACATCTTTTTTTTACAGAATATTAATATGATATTTTGCATTTTTAAGGACATAAAACATCATATTTTTGGCGATTCCAAAAAATATTAAGAGAAAATATTGCTCCCATTTATTTACAGACATAAAAATATCATATTTTAAGGATTTTGAGAGAAAAAGACTTTTCCACATAATTTTTTCACGTTTTTCTTCAACTTATTTCAATCATGCGTGCTCTCCACGGTTAAATAATTCCAAGAATATTACATCAATTTTCCCTTTATGATTGTTCATTAACATATGAATGGGGTAGTTACTGTTAAACATTTTTAATGACAAAATATGTAACAGTCATTTTGAAATAATGAAACGGCACATGTCATTTTGTTTAATTATTCTGTGTACAAAAAAAATTACAAAACACGAAATCAAATTGATAAATGTATTCTAGATGAAAATTTAAAAATTCCATTTTGTATTTTTAAATTTTATTTCAAGTAACATATTGTTTACTTAATGTGGCCATTTCTGTGTTCAACAAAGGAATATTTTTGCATTTTTTCAAAGATGACACGGTATTAAAATAATTAATTGAACGTGTATTGTACTTATAAACATTTCTAATTCAATTAATATTGTATTTAATTCAATTGACTTCTACACTGAATCATTTACAATCTTGAACCTATTAAAAACAAAGGTGTTCAATAAGTATAGTCCATATTTTCTTCTACAAATAATCAAATGTGGGCATTGACTAGTTAAAAACTTAAAAAGTCAAAAAATAATTAAATTCTTAACTAAACTAGTTAATTATTTTTGTTTTTAACTTATTAACCTATTCAGTTAAAAATTTTATTGCATTAATTCAACTTTTTATAGTTAATACTTAATTATCATTGTTGCAAATTTACATGTTTATTTTGATTTTTTTTTTTTT
>CM029357.1:11266549-11289408 GCA_017140985.1 Hormaphis cornu
AAATTCGAAATACGTGTTTTTGAACAATGGTTATTATTTACCTACATTTCAAATCCTATTCGATTTATAGGTTTTTTTTTTTTATATTTCACTGAAATTTTTCACACAATATACCTTCTTTTATCAGCGATCGAGTAGTAAATTCTCGAACGTACTTTTTAATGCTATGATGGTTTACGTGTCGCAAAAGAGCGTCGCACATCTTCCACACCTCTAGCATGTCGGCAGAATCCAATTTGTGTTCTTGCAAGTACTCTTCAAACATGTTCATGGCCGTCTGGTTGGCCAGCACGTGTTTTAGACTACTCGTCCATCTGTCCAAGTCGCCTTTGGATACGGGATTGCTGCAGGGATCACACGGAGCACATGTACTCATTGTACGAATTTACGATGCGATTTGATGCGAAGTATCACCTGAGAACAAAAATAAAATTGTAATTTAAGCGTCGCGTACAATGTTATAATATCCACAGTCTACTCGGCACCAACCGTGGACGTTACAACTACTTAGTATTATCTATATAGTACCGACTTTATTGAAAATTTTACGTAAAACAAAATGTTTAAGTATTTAATTACGATAGTTTCTTATTTGCACTATTATACTAAGCATTCAACTATTATCCGGTATGTCTCCTTAAGTTCTTAACGATTAAACAGAACAACATTTTAAAACGATTATTATATTGTTTAAGCTATTTAATGACCAACGATTTACAATACTAGCTATCGAGGCTGGGCAAGTTAACAACTTTTTCTAACCTGTTAAGTCAAGAATGTTTTTAATTTTCTAGATTAAAAGTTAACAAAAAAAAAAATCAACTTAATTTCTATTACCTAAGTAGGTAATAATTGTTCATATTTTAAATTCACATGGTTTTGTACCTAGTATTTTCTCCGCTTTGAAAATTGTTTTTCGTATTTTCTTTTGAAGTATTGTTTTCTATTTTTTTAAATAGAAAATTTTTAATTACTACAGATTTACTTAAATTTAACACGTTAAATTGAAAAAAAAATTAACTTCTTAAAAAGTTCACAAGAAATTAAGTTACGGAGTTAACTGACTAAATTTAATTTAACTTAATTTTAACTTTTAACGAGTTAATGCCCAGCCTTGCTAGCAATTTTAACTATAAAATTTTATGTTACATAGCGATTGATAAACGACAGTTAAAAACTGAATTTTACGATTGAGATGACAGCTTCTCAATAGAAGCACTGAAATATATTTTATTATTTATAATTTATACAAATTATTAGGTACTTAATTTGTCTAATTTAATCTACGGAGTAATCTAGAAGGAAAAATTTGGACGTTCGTTCAAAATGTTAAACAAATATATAGTCGTTCAACAACTTATTGCAGGTTGAATAAAGTTAAAAAATACATAACTACAAGTTCGACAGTAATAGCCGTTGCTGATGGACAGATTATTTTTCGGAAGCATAATATTTACGTTTTAAAAACAATTAGTATTATTAATTGATAAGAAGCTAAGCGTCGAAATGAAATGGAGGAAGAGCAGATAATATTATACAATTGCATAATTTCAGTAAATCAGTCAAGTACATATATATATAATTATGAGTTTTGAGTACCCTCCGAAAGTCATATAGCTCACCACCAACTTTTAAAACTGCAAGATCATGTAAACCGTAAGTAAATTATAGATAGGTATTTCGGACGATCGTGATCGATACAAAGTTGATTGAAAAAAAAAACATTTCACTTTACATTTTCCGCGGTCGTACTTGGGAGCGATTTATAGCGATTCGTTTGTATTTAGGAGTAGGTCTCACGGATTATAATATTTTTGCTGCCCAATGACTTTTTGACCTTGAATTAATTATTATAGAAGTATTCAAACGGATTTTACAGCCAAAATTAAATTAGCGATTAAGTATAATTTACGACGATAAAATAATAATTTGTGAAGACTATAAACGTGTGTATAAAAAACACAGAGATAAAACCGTGTTTAAAACAGACATAAAAGTAGGTATCTACTAAATTAAAAACCCGGTTAAAAAGTAAAGTAATCAAAGTAAACCCGAGCCACCGTCGGCAGCTTAAAACATTATTATTTTTTTTGTTAGGAGAGCCGGTTATAATGGTTTTTTAATAAGCCAAAATGGCATTTCTTTTAAAACCTAATAAAAAAATTTGTGTCTACTTAATCGTAATTTATATCAGTAATGAAAATATATTAGAAATACAACTTTCATTCATTAAATAATTAATAATAGCAGTCTCAAATTGTGTTTGACTAGATAATTTTAAACGTTTTGTATAATACGTATATTCAAATCATGATCAGACACAATGCGCGTATTGACATAATATGTTGTATTTTACATACAGTTGTACTGTATAATATAAAAGTAATGATTAATAATTATTATTGTGAATTATTATTCTAGACCGATTCGACCGTTTAATTCTGTGTTATTGATCGAAATAATCAAAACAAAGCTAGAACAAGGCATTTTTCAAGTCAAACGAGCACACAGTGTTTTTACTAAAATGAGACACTGCACAAGCCAAATCAACATAGAACACTGTAAGAAGCTAAAACATATTTTATTCCTAACAACTTTTTTCAACAAATTGTATTGGAATCCGCTATTCGAACACTAAAGTATAGATTTTCCATTTTTAGTGTACATACTAGTATATAATAAATTTTATTTTTCTAAACGGTTCGCCAAACGTTTAACAGGTACAATTTATTTTACATTGGTTAGAGTTCAACTAAACCGCAGTAAAAAAAAAAAAAAAAGTCGTTTGAGAAAAAATGGACAGTATAAAATACATACCCAAGTGCATCATTCAGCCAGAATATTTTTTTGATTTGAAAATAAGTATCTTGAATTTAAAAGAAACGAAAAATCGAATCCTGTGCACTCACGCACACAGAAATCACCTGTAACCGAGGTAGGTATACATTTTTAAATGAAGAAATAAATAGCATGAAATTACACAAAAAAAAAAAAAATTGAAAAATAACACGAGAAAAGAGAGCTCACTGTTCCGACAATCGTTTTTAGCGCACTTAAGTTGTAGACACATTAGATATTAGAATGTTTTACGTGTTTTTTTTTTTTTTTTACATTCTGAGCGCAACAAAGAATGTATTATTTTTACAATTACGTTTTTTTTTTCTGTCGACAAATTTAACTATTGGCTACTTCGTTTTTTTATTTATTTTTTATTTTTGTCTGCTTTGGAGAAGTTTACCTACAAAACTAATTCTCAACATCACTGCAGTCGTCACAGAACTATTTTATAATTTATACGACAAGTGCTGCGCGTATGGTCTAATTGTAACACAAATTAGATTATACGTATTGATAATTTCATAACGGTTGTGCGTACCTATGGCACGACAGCGCAGAAGAACAAAAACTAAAACAACGATGACTACTAAGTACTCATGACACATTTGGTTTATGAAAAAAAAAAAAAATCGAGTTAAGTATTCAGAATAAACAATACCTAATGTTGTTTCTTTAAGTTAAATAATTTTGTCTGTTCTCTATACAGTGACTTTATAATATTAATGTTCGTATAAGTATCATCACGTACCTCGTTGAGTGTATAGGTGTACCAACTAAACAAACTCGATGGCCTTATTAAACACACATAGGAGAGGTTTCGTGTATTGAATTTGTAAAAAACATTTATACCAACTGGATATGATGGAACAGGGGCGTAATTAGAAATGTTTAATGGGAGGAGAAAAAAAATCAGCAATTTTCGCGGTGGAGTAGGTCTACAGACACTGCTCTGAGTGGGTCAGTATTTCGGATGGTGTAAGTATAATAATAGGTATTAGGTACAATGTATATATTATATAAAACTATTATGGAACCAATGACAAATCTTTGCCTTCAAAAAACGAATCTAAAGCATAGACATGATGAAGAACTCTTTTTTGAAAAAATCTTTATCGTGTCAATGTTCTAAACACAGATAAGGATAATAAACAATATGGTAAATATAATAATTCATATCCGTGCTTCTAAAGTATTTAACAAGTATAGAGTGCCAACTTAAAAAAATTGTTTTAATTTCTTTGTTAATCAGTTTTCTAAATAGCAACCTGTTAAAATTTCAAGTTTCACATAATATTAATCATTGTTTGAAAATAATTTCATAAGTTTAACACAACTTACGTATATTAAACTATTAAAGTTTAATACGAAAATGGATAAGAAAAACGAAAAATGATCATTATTTATTAGGTATCAAGACATACATATATTCGATTGTAATGCTGCATGAAAAAATAAAACTTAAAAAATAAAAATACGGTTTCTGTGGAGGGCACGGGCCCCTCGTGTAGGTTCAGTTATTCTTAAATTGAACGCAGTATGTCAAAGTAGATTTTCAAAACAAAATGAAGACCGATTATTAATTTGTTTCGAAATCAACACTACTGCACCGGAGAGCATACTATTATATTTTGTAGCATGTGCACGATGTTACATTTTACTTATTTGGCCTATCAAATTTTTACTTTGATATAAAGTGCGTATAATCCATGTAAATAAGAAAGCCGCCGATGGTCTTACGAATCATAAGTACAATCATAAGTACATCAGTACAAAAAAATATATTGTTGAAAATATATTAGGTAGATGTTACTAAACTGAATTATGGCTGGTAAATGAACATTTCTTTGCAAAAAACAATGTCAAACGACATTATTATAATTATTTTTAATCGTGTAAAAAGTTCCCAATAACGCGTGTAGTTTAGCGTATTCCGAGTTTGTTTTACTGCCAAATGAAAAAAACAAATGTCCGCTCAAAAATGTAATAATATGTACCGTGAAATTGTTTTTGTGCCTGCGCGTCTATACCGAATAAAATTATCGATATAAATTACCGAAAACAAGCTCCACACATTCTATATACTATATTATACGGTACACGTCGACTATAAAACATGAACATGAAAATATTATCAGATTGAAATACGACTAAACGCATCACGGGAACACGTTTCAGAGCCCATACGTACTCGTGTGTGTAATAATTATTAGTCATTCTTCTTAAAAACAGCTCATCATACAAGTTACAGAAATACATCATGACAGGATTATACACCTGTTATAGCAATATATTTTGTTATGGACCACACGATTATGTAAAATGTCCGTGTTAATATATTTTTCGTATAGATTTCAGTACGATTTGGTTTTTTCGGCGTGCTTTTCGGAAAACTATACAGTTTGTCTGAATTTTATACCAGTCTTACCGAATCCCCACACATTCCCAGAAATCGGACAGTTTGCACAAAAACTTATAGCGGCGTTTGCGAGTAGGTATACACGTAATGTACATTATGCGAGCAGACATGTCCCATTGTAAAGTGCAGAAAAAATTGTAAGCTGCAGCACTCTTCACGCGCCTTAGTACGCTGTGTATTTTGAGGATTTTTATTGTTTTCTACACGGAAGTTTTGTATTTTTTTTTTTAATACACTTAATACTATCAGTCTTTTATTTCCGTCGGACTAACTAAACTTTACACGGCACGTATATTTTCTATTCTAAAACTATGTGAAATTTGTTTTCGTTTTTATTTATACCGATGTGGCGGCCGGATGAAAAGTTTAAAAAAATATATATACGTGTGTAGAGAGAGATCTCCGACTCTTGGTCTGTGTCGATCTGATTTCCCGGTCGGCCTTTTCCGCCAAGTCACTATTTTGAGCTCGTTTCGTACACGTCCGCGGCGGCGAGAACCGCTTCAGCAATGACATTGCAGCCTTCACGGTTCGGCACGCACCAGTATAAGAAGAACTCTGGTAGGTACCAACTTGCGGTGGCAAGGTCGAATAGCACAAAGCGAGTATTTTTTTTTTTTTAGATTATGAGCGACGAGCGAGGAACGTATTGTTTTTTACGATGTGGTTATTTATTTTTTTGGTCAACAACTTTTCGGGTAGAACGGAATGCTCGGATTTTAAGAACCAGTAACTTTTCTGATGGGTTTAATAACCCGCGATGACATTTCGGTCTTGAAATTTTTTAATTTTCGCTCACTTTTCGAGTAATACCTTCACGAAAACCAAAAATAAATTAAGAACCATACTGCGAAACGTTCAGGTTTGTGATGACGTATAAAGGGTGTTCCGGATCTTCCACTTTGAATACCACGAAAAGTTGAGATTTCCGCTTTAAATTGTATTTTATTCCAAACATGTTTTTGAATTTCACACATTTTGCGAGGCGGAAAACGCACAAATTTATACTAAAAAGCCCGCCGGAGTGGCGAGTATTTGTCCGATCGAATCGAAACCGATACCATTACAATCGGTAGGCCATTACGTGTTGAAATGTACACGCGTTATTTAAATTAATGTTCTTTACACGTGGACACAACTTTCGGAATTTTCGGACCGTTCGTATTGTTATATTTGGTTTTTACCAGGACGTATACTAGATAACTGAGATCGCTCAGAATCGTTTTTTCGAAAGCAACGATTTAAGCTTTCGGATTTTATGTAATATGCTTGAACTACAACTATTCCAAACCAGTGACAAACCAAATAGCTCGACTGGGCACGCTCAACTTCCGGGAAAAAAACAATACGTTTATAATCAAAATGCAAAACACGATTTAGACAGCACAAACATATTTGCATAATATTTGTCCAGAGAGCAACACCATAATGTGTTATAAAACCGTTTAGCGCCATGTTCAGTGCCGGTGGAAATACCATACTACTGTATAAACATTATACATATATACATGCCTATAATCCATTTCACGAGAGAATAATCAGTCAACCAAACTTTTCCGCCTCGTCCTTTGAAAGAAAAAGAGAATCAATTAGTTTCACGTCAGAAGTTTGGCTTTGACGTCTAACGTCGAAGACGCTTGGTGAAGGAAGGAAAGAAGAAAGTCGATGTCTGGAATTGCCGAAGAAGTGGGTTGAGATGCATGAAAACTGATTATTCTCTCGTGGAATGGAGCATATACTACACTTGTTTATATCCTACATAATCTATATACAATTTTGGTTTCCAATACCGGTACAAATGTGTCAGCAAAACAATACGTCATATCCATCCCGCATTAAATGATAATTTGTAAGTTATTACGTCGATAACTAATAAACATGTTTAAATAACACAATAAGCAAACTAGCGGTCTGCCGTTACCGAATTTTAAGATTTAACTAGTAAATACATACAACTCATTCAACGCCGGCGTGCAATTATTTGTCGTGATGTACAAAAATAATTTCGTAATTTTCAAACACTGGCAAATAAATTAAATGGATTTTAAAATGTTGGATAGTGTCCACATTCTTACGCGTCTACGATTGGCACGAATTTCTGGTTTTTAGATTCTGAGCGCGGCGAAGAATGTTCCGTTTTTACAACGATGTTTTTTTTTTCTTTTTCTGTGAACACTTTGACGGCCACATTGAGTCCAATCGCAAAAAATGTCAACGCGCAAAAAACTTTGTAGAAGTGGACTTATACGGTTTCTTCCTACAAGCATTTTTTGAATTTTATTTTCGTTATGGCCCGAAAACCAAAATATTTTAATGGATCATTTTCGAAGAACGGCTTGAAATTACGACATCTGCAGTCACTTTTACGGTTGCTCCGATCTTATTACGTTGAATAACGCAAAACGGTTTAGATTTTTGTTTTAAAAATAATACTAGGTATTTTATTTGAAAAAGTTTTCGCTATTTCGATTTATTTTTTTTTTCTGAGTAGGTATCTGCCGAAAACAATAAAAATCGGAACGTCGCCAGATTCGTTTGTATTTGTTTTCGAGTGAAAGAAGAGATCAATGCGCTTTATAACGCAAAAAAGTTACAGAATTCGATTAAAATTGGTTCGAAATTTTTATTTATAATTTATTTATTTTTCTTTCCTCTGAAAAGTTGCGGCTTGTGCCCCACTGGACACTGTCACGCCCAATAGTGTAACGAATAAACCCGTGTAGGTATTGAGTGACGTATTATTATATACGTTTGATTATATTTGAACGACAATGTCGAGGTGACTCTCAAAAAGAAGAAGGCATACAGACAACACTTAAAATTGGATCTACTCGTGGCTTGAAGTCACGTTTTCCATTCAGTAACGCATCGTCGGCGCATGACGGGAAATAGTATCACGTCTCGGCGTTTTCGTGTACACGACGAATCACAAGAAGGAGAGATCGCACGACACTCGCCGAAAACAATGATAATTGGGCCAGCTCAGCACACCCAAAACCATCTATTATAATGTACATGGCTATACGAAAACTTACACGACCGAACGTTATAAGATTAAATTTAAAAAAGAACCGGGTGCAGTAGCGATTACGCTTTGTTCGGTTTCAACTGCAAAATTTCAAACGTATTCCATTTAGTATCCGATCTGATTTGAATCAGTCGTCGGTTTTTTTCGACAAAACCGACTGTCCTATTTTTAGAATATTCCTAAAAACAGTAAAAAATGACCAAAATTTGTAAACACTTTTAAAGAATGAATATCAATTCAAGCTGCGCGTGAAAGTTTTAAACAATCCGGACGACGATAATTGTTTGAGGAGTACTACGATTGTAATCTATCGACTGTAGCACAATAAAGGCGCAATTTTTTAAGCTGCTTGTGTCAAAGTTTGAAGTCTTAAAAGTGAATATCGAAGTTTTAAACAAGCAGAAACTGTCAAACGATTTTAAAAACTGTCAAAGTTATATGTATATTGTACCCAAAAATGGACCAAATAAATTGAAACTTATACCTAACCTAACCGTTGAAGATTTTGTGAAAATTTCAAGTATTTTTGACAACTATTTAAAGAGTTACTGAAACATTGGTACAATAATAATCACTAGTGTTTGTATCATGCCAATGAAATCGACACGTACCAAAATAACACCGTTTTATCAATACTTTTTTATGCGCTTTCAGAAACTATATACGGAGCGGATTTTTTTAAAATTTTTGATCACAGCTCAAAATGTTGTTTTACATAAATCATGTCGAAATTTTAAGTCATAATAATATCGAGATCGACTTAATTACAAATTGTTTTCAAAAAATAAAACCACAAAAAGGTATTATCAATTTAAACGGCTGTAAAAAATAAAAATTGTAACTCGAGATTTTTTCCTATCACTAATCTATGTACAAGATATACGATCTATCTATGATAAGTTATCTGAGTAACTTGTGTTACATGATTAAAATTTTTTTGGAAAATTAAATATAGTTTTTATTGAATTGTTTTAATTAAAAGAACCGACAGGGTGTTACTTGACGATTAAAAGAAACAATGATAGAAATAATAAAAAAAAACACACGCATCGCTATACACTCAGAATCAAAATTTGAGAATATCGGCTAAAACAAAGTTTCAAAGTTTTTTTTATTTCTTCATCACTGAAGGCTGGCAAGATGTTCAACGTATGTATCCTATATTAGCTATCTATATTGATAACGGTTGAATACCAAGACGCATGTTTATCTCAATTCTTAACATAATAAGTCGAGGAAAGAGCATAACACTTGTGATCCAAAACAATCTACTAAAAACTTAGTTTTTGCACCTAAACTCACGAGCAAATGACGAACTTGATCAATGCAAAAACAGGACAAATTCGCATGTTACAAAAACCACTACCTAACCTAACCTATAAATGGTTTTGGTTTTTGGAGATATATTTAAAAAAAATTTTTATCAAGGATTTAAAAACTTTATCCGCAGGATAGATGATAAAACGATAATTTTGCTACCCCAACAACATTTTAATGAAGGCGAGTGCCTCCTCTTGATCCCCTCAGAAAATTACGCCTGCACTGTGCCTGTGTATAATCATAGCGACTTTTGACGCCACTACTGTAATTATTCGCTCGGAATACAAACATATTAATAATATAGTCGGTCCGGGGCCGGATTTGAAGATAACAATAAAGCAATTTTTTCGAACTTTTTACCTTCGGTTTGAGAAGTGTATAGAAAAAAAAAAAAACATCAATTTCGACAAATAAATATTGATTTGAATGTACATCATTCGCGTTGCTTGTTCTTTAAATTCAGTAGGAAAAGCAGTTTCTAACATTTTGCCAACATTTTATAGGGCCGCCATTTCGGATTTTAAACACCTATAAAGGTGCGAACATTCGATGCAGGTCATTTGAATTTTTTTTAGATAACCAGGCCACTATAAGCTTAAAACTGTTGCGAACCTATCATTGCCCTAAATTTGTGTTTAAAAAAAAAAACGTTCTACTCTCCGGTATTTTTTGGCCAAAACCCTAGTTGCGCCTGCATCAGAGAGTACACAAAAATTAACTTTGAGCTGTTATATTCTATTTGCGAACGACACACACACACACACAGGTCGTTAATTCACACATTATTGTTATTTGTTGTACCAACACGGGACCAAAGATGGACCAAAAGCGGGGTATTTTTTAATTTTTTTTTTCTTCTCAATTCATCGTAATTGCGGGTGAGGCCGATTTGTAGATGTCGGGCCAACATAAAAAAAACAGAGGGTCGCTACAAGACACCCCTGCAGTCTTAACTACGTCCTATTCAGATTTGTTTTTGAATTTGTTTTTCGAAAAAAAAAAAGATTTTCCCCGTGTCGTCGGTCCGGAACCTGTACGCGTATTCGCCCCTAAAAATAAGCGTGACTCACCGGCATAATTGTGACGGCGATCGGACGCCGACGTTACTCGCCGGCCGCCGACTACTCTCTGGAAACGCGTATTATTATTATTGTTCACAGTGGAAAAAATGGAGAAACAACAATAAAAATAAACGTTATTATACTGTTGTTTGCGCGTATTTCGGACGTACGCGTTTCACCGACCCGGAGGATCAATGGCGATTTTTAACTTTTTCTTAATGCTTTTTTCGCGCACGCCAAATCCGCGCGCGACACGACGCGAGGGTCGGGTGAGTACTGCCGCCGGTCTGTAATACGCGCTGCCGCCGCGTCGCGCTGGCGCCGCGGTGACTTGAGCGAACCGCGCGGCGCACATGGCCGTCGTGGAGAGAAAAAATAACCGCGGAGGGTGCGCGAAACAGCTGTTCGAGCTCGGTCGATGACGGACCGGAGCAGCAGTGTGGTCGCCAGATGAGAAAAACGATTAAAGTCCTCGGACCGAAAGATCCCTGTAGATTTCCTCGTCGGTCAGTATTTAAGTCCGCGGATTTACTCGAAAAATCCTCGGACTTCTTACCACAGGACAGTCGAAAGATCCAGATTTCCTGCGATTTGAAAACCCTTAGGTATATATTTTTTTGCCTTTTTAGAAAATCGCCGGAAAAAGGAAAAATCCCCGACAACGCTGTGGAGCAGTAAGTTCTCCCCAAAGGTGATAAACAAGCGTGGAAGGAAAAATGTAATATTGGGGAAAATCGAAACTGCCAACTTAGAAAAACAAAAACTCCCCGAAGGGTTTTTAGAGTTAGACTAAGTTGCGGAAAGACGTGTCTAGGTTTGGATGCGAATCATAGGTTTTAGGCTATCATCTGTTAGCCGAGCAAGCGCAGTGAGCGAAACTGTGCCAAACTCGCGGTAAATCTGCTCGGTTACATTTTACGTTATTCCAGTCCGGTTCGGTTAGGTAAAAATGAAATTCGGTCAAAGAAAATTTAAAATACTAAGTTGGTATTCTTCAATTTTTTTTTTTGAGGTTATGTGCTCTCCCCGAAAAATATTTTCTGTTATCGGGTATTTTTCTTATCGATAGGGAGAACTTACCCCATCCCGGTCGACGAGACCCGAGGCCTGTGGACATTCTTCAACGGTTTTTAAAATGACGTGTTTATAGCGCGGTATAAGTTTCGATTTATTTGTGCTTATATCAATTTTTCGGACACAAATATGGGTATAAAACTTGGACGGTTTTTAGAATCGTTGGCCAAAGCTTTTGTTTGATTTTGGTGAATTCAAACGTTGAGAATTCGGGGAAAATAAATTATTTTGTTTTATCGTCTATAATCTGCAGTTTTCATTTGTAAATTTCGCATGAAAACGAAATTCTTTAACTGCACGCGTATGATAGAGTTTCGAGAAAAATCCGCCTAGACTACATTCCAAGCGACGACGCGTAAAAGCTTAAAAAATCGTGCGCTTTTTGCGCTGCAGTCGGTAATTAAATCGTAGTACTCCTCACACGATATAATCGCTTAAAACTTTCACGCATAGTTTAAATTGATATCCTCTAAATGTGTTTACAAATGTTGAAAATGTCCGACTGTTTTTAGGAACCTTCTAAAAATCGGTTTTTTCGAAAGCAAACCGTACAAATCGAATCGGATACTACATGAATAGTTTAACCTCAACTTCCAAAACGAGCTCGAACAGCTTCTAATTTATTCTATACACCCAAAGGTTTAACCGATGATTAATCGACGTTTGATCCGATGATAAATTATTATGTTGTCTAGTGTTGATCGGTATCTGGCCGCTGATTTTTCGTAACGGATAAGTGTATTTGCGATAGGAATGTAGGGAAGTACATACATCGATAGCTGTATTATTAACCGTACAAAAATAATAATTAATTAAAAAACCGTTTGGTACTTCGTCTCGCGTTCGTGGTGTTATCATATACCGTTTAAGTATGCCGGAACACTATAAAATATTACGTTTTCTCCAAATCGAACGCGTCAAATACGAGCGTACCTACTATTTAAATTATTATACACGAGATACTTCAAATTTGTTTTCTCAAAAGTATTTCTATGTGTTCTTATACTATAGGTACGTTATTCGACTTGTCTTACCGATAATATATCGTCGTAATCGCACGCCAATGCGATTTGTGTCCGATGATTTTATACCTATAAGTTTAATCACTTCCGTTTGAGTAATGCCCCGGCATTAACGGCGGTAACGTTGATCGTTACAATATTGTTATTATACACGTACCGGAGGATATTAATATTGTAAAAAAAACGTTGAAAAATCCGTTATTTACACACTTGTTTTTGACAGTTCACGCGGTTCCGAACGGTAAGTTACAAACGTTTTACTCGTAGATGTTATAACATTAACGAAAATACGCAAGATGTGCGAGCAGAGTGGCAGTGGCACAACATAAACGCCTGTACAGGTGTATCCGAAAGAATTCGTAATATTTTTTTAGCTTAATATTTTTAATTTTTTTTTTTCCGTTACCAAATTCCGACATCGTTTACCAAGTCACGCGTTTTCACACACGAACCTGCATTCGTTGTTTCTCGTACATTACACGGTTTCCGATCCCACGACCTCCGCCGTGACCCTTATGTAAACGACGGCTAAACCGCCTATAGGTAGTGAACATCAGTGCGTGTTCACGCTGAGGAGTAAATGTTTTAGGTGGACGACCTTAGATCGAAATGCAGTTTTCGGGACACTACCGAAAGGAGCAGGTAAGCCCGCGCGCGGATAATACGACTTATTTTTTTTAGAAATTTTTGTATAAAAACAATTTTTTCTAGCCACAAAAGCCGGTCAAATAACTATGAACTCGCACGCGTAATTTAGCATACTTCTGGTCTATGGGAGTGTTGGAATTTTTGTATACCTCTGAATACACGCGTGGTTTTTGTCGCTGAGAACCGCGATGGTACTACCGTGATCTGCAGAATTTGGCGGTCGGACGTGGTTCCGGCGTCGTAAGAATTTTGTGGTACCTAAAAAAATCACCCAGCTATCGCCCACTTAGGTACCTGCCGGTGGTGTAAAGAATACTTTTGAACAGTACCTAACAGTTCTTCTCGATTTTTATTATTATATTTGGCTTCGAAACACCACAAATCATTGACCTCCGGTCAACTGCGAGGCCGATCTGCACCCTTTTCACTAATTCGTCCAACATCGCATAATTGATACTACCATCACATCAAAAGTTCAAAAGTTTTCGAAATCACTCGAGACTTTTACATCTATAACGTACTTTAACACTGTGTGCAACAGTTTCGGTCTGTTCCGATCGCATTGTTTTGCACGTTGTATGGCCAAAAAACTAAATCGATACGTAAAAAACGCGTTTCTGCTTATGGTTTCTCGATTAAAATTCTCAACTTTCAAATTTGACACCCCTCAGAGTAGTACCAGCTGAGTCAAAAGACCTTTCAGAAAAGGTACTGTTAGTCGGAGCATATACACCTATTATGGGTACTCTAAAAAGTGTTAAAAACAAAAAAGCCGAAATCCGCACTCTAGGTTTGTTTGTTGCTGTGGGTCACTGTTTTGGAAGGTTAATATAGAAGTTGTGTGTTAAATCTGTAAGCGATTAAATTAAATTGCTTACGAAAATAACGATTCTGCGTGTGAGCTGCTCAGCGACTCAAACAGAGAAGAAAAGAAACCAGTTCAGTTTAGCTTATTAATTTAAATGACGTGTAAAAATTTCAAATCATCTTACCCATTTTTTAAGTTATCACGTTTTTTGTATCAATCGCACAACAGTGCGTAATTTTATTGTTATATACCTATAGTCAACACCGTTTTTCAATATCTACTTTTTGTTTTTTGTACGCGTTCGGAATGTATTGGGCGGAAATTATTTTATTCACATAGCAAATTTCGTTTTACGTAACATACTTATTTAATTTCTTAAATAACAATTTTCCGCGAGTTACGAACATTTTCCAACTAAATATAATAACTGTGACTACGGATTTTCAAATTTCTTCTAGTAGCACATGCATTTACATGTTGGAGGAAACCCTGTATGAAATTTTCAAAACTTTTTGTGGAAAATTACATTTTTATCGCCAACAATCACAGAAAAAAAAAAATGAATATTTTTGAAAATGCAAAGGTTGGCTCAAAAATGTTCGGAATTTCTTGAAATTCGTATCGGAACCGTTTATATCGGTACTAATTTTAACAGGTATTACGTGAAAGCTTATACCAAATCATTATTGTGGAAGTTAAAATCTAAATCGATAACGCGTAATTTTAAACGTTTTCGCCACGATTTTCGCTTAGTTTTTCGTTGTAACTTTTTAATTTTTTTACCCTTAAATCTACGACTCCTCAAAGTACCATTTGCGTCCATATCGTTAGAGGCACGGACCTGTTAAAAATCGGAGCATTAACGAAGAAGTTATCGCGATTTACAATGCGTGGCGAGAAAAAATAAAATACATTCTTCGCTACATTCGGAATCTAAAACACACATATTGCGTGTACTGTGAAAACCAACACGTTCTTCGTTACACTCGGAATGTAAAAACTGATAATCGCCTAAAATGTGTTATAAAAACAGCTGCTGCTGCCGCTGGACGCGTCTCCGCCCGAATGATACGTTATCAGCGATTTAAGACGATTAGATTATATCCGCAGCCTGTCAACCGGGATACCGCGTATCGTTCGAAAATTTAAACATTTTTTTTTTTGGTTCTCACACATTGATCATACGTTTTCGCCGACCGTACGACGAATACCGCGATTTCTCCATATTTTCGATTTTCAAAACGCACGTTTTGTGCGGGTCGACAAAATGCTGTCGAACGTGAAACACGTTATCCTGGTGATGTCCGGCAAAGGAGGCGTCGGCAAATCGACCGTGAGCACGCAACTGGCGCTGGGACTGGTGTCCAGAGGATACCGGGTGAGACTGAGGGATTCGGTTAGCGGCGAGACTCTTATGAGACGTGCATATGAGCAGTGACGTTTTGTTTAAAAAGCGTTTCGTCGCGTTAAATGGAACTCCGAAAACGTTTTGTCAATAGGAATCCGCCGCCTCTCGTCCCGTTCCTTATTCCTACCATAAGAAGAAAATTATCGTCTCTTGTCTACTATACGTGTCGTCCATATCTCGGTTTGCGCTGTTCACGTAACATCCGTCGAACAATAATAATTTGGTGTTGGAAATCTTGTTTCGCCTACCAAATACTAATCATTGTTGAATTTAAAACTCATTGAAAACATAACGATTAGTCGGTAGTTGTTTATTCGTTGACGCGGAACATCTCCGTTGTATGGATTTTCTATTACACAAACTTAATATCCTATTAATTTATTACGAAACACGACGCATAGCCGAATTCGGCTCGTGAAATTTCTGTACACAAATTATACGATTTTAAAATTCATTCTAATATTGTAATAATATAAATGTTGATAAAATTATACTATGTCTCGTTTCTTGAACGATGATGCACTCTTAAAGTAAAGGTTTGATCGATTTATTAAAAAACATTTTTTTTTTTCCCAATTCACGCGAGGGAAAGAGTTAAATCGCACTTGTTCTAGTGATGCAATTTATAGCAGCAAGCGGTAAACTTTGAAAACTTATACGGTAACACCGCATTTTTGTTAAAATGTTCTTGATATTTGTCAACAACTGAATTGATTAAGTACCGGTAATATTCATTTGTACCAAACGTTCAATTTTTTTTACTCCGTGACCATATTTTAACGGTTTCAATCTCTTAAGATTAAAACTGATTTTATTCATTAATACTCAAGTTCTCATTTTAAACTTTCAGGTTGGTATATTGGATGTAGATTTATGCGGTCCATCAGTGCCTTATTTATTAAAACTAGAAAACAGCGAGGTACATCAGTGTGAAGCCGGTTGGGTACCAGTATATACTGACGAGTCAAAATCGTTGGGCGTGCTTTCGATTGGATTTTTGACCAAGTCTAGAAATGATAGTGTCGTGTGGAGAGGACCAAAAAAGACTGGTATGTTACGACAAGTTATGTGTACGTGCTGCCCCACACTCAATAATTAATGTTTTTTTAGCATTCATCAAACAGTTGCTTTCTGACGTTTTCTGGGAGGACGTTGATTATTTAATCGTAGACACACCACCAGGCACTTCAGATGAACACATTACAGTTATGGAGAATATTAAGTATGCAGCAAAACCTGAATTTATTACTATTGATTTGCAAGTGTATATTTACAGTTCTGAGCGTAATATTGTTTTAGAGAAACGCCATGCGATGGAGCAATACTGGTAACCACTCCACAGCAAATTGCTCTGGACGATGTCAGAAAAGAGTTGTCGTTTTGTCGTAAAACGGGTATTCCAATACTAGGGGTTGTTGAAAATATGAGTGGTTATGTTTGCCCCAACTGTACAGTAAGTTGATTCAGAATTCCTATCTAATATATTCTTGTACCTCCCAATCTCAGTTTATATTGTATCGAATAGTAAATTCTAACGGCTTTGGATCAAAATCCCAATAATTAGGAATCCTGGCGGCGTATTTGAAGTTTTGAACCCAACAATTTGAATTACCTACCAACATATCAAAATACTGGCAAATTGAAAGCTTGAAAATTCAATAAAATTGATATTTATTTTATTTTTATTTCATAACAGCCTAATCCAAAGTACAGCTTACAAACCAAAATACCAAAAAATAAAATTTCAAAGTTAAAATTAAGCAAAATGGTTGGCAATTAATATCTTAAATAATTGTATTTAAGTAAAAGTTTCTAATAATTAGATTTTAAACATATTCTGACTAATTAAAACATTCATAAAATTATGTATAAATTAATACAGTTTAAATAAATTTTAATTTCTAAAATTGTAACTAAAATTTTTTTACAATATTTCAATAGTTTAAAAAGTATAATATATATATATATATTATACTCAAGGGTAAAATGTTTTAATCCCAAGAGTAAAAATTAAATTAAATATTTAAAGTTAAAACATATTTTATCCAAATTTTAAACTTGCAAATATTTTTGACATTTTGACACACAGAGAAAATTTTTTCAATAATAATTAGTACAATTTTAATACCGAAAAGTCAATTAAAAGAAGTACATAAATATCAGTGGCGTCATGTGGGAGGGGCAACTTATACATTTGCCCCAGTCTAGCATTCAGGTGTATTGAGCGGAACCGTGTAAAAAATCAATATATTGCTCAGATTGTGCCGAATCTTGTATGCAGTTGTTTCTATCATAATTGTCTTTATTGAGTAAGAAAAATACTATTTTTAATTTCCAAATCAATTTGTTTGAGTTATTTTTTTAATTCTTTGATAATAGCAAAGACTGTCACATGTGCTTCACTAACTATAATAACTCTTGTCGATTCCAATCTTCAACAATGTTTGCAGTCTTTGGAACTTTTTGATTACATAATCTGAAACAGACCATGTATTTCCATTTCTTTGATTTCAGTAGGTACATAGAAGCAAGAACAATTTTTTTAAAAAAGTGCTGAAATTATATAATATATATTATCATTGATATTTTCTGTAAATTTTTGCTCTTTGGTTTATGTCAAATTATTAGAATGAACAACTCATACTGATGATCTATGTATGAGTACTAATACAAGTAAATGATAAAATATTTAATATGCTTTTATTCATCCACAAGAAAAACTAATAAAATGTAATAAATCATAGAAAATAACCATAATTTAATAAAACAATCGTACTTTCAAATTTGTTTTTTTACAAATTTGTCTTTGTCATGGAAAATTGACCCCTTGTAATAAGTCAACGGTCAAGTTTGCCACTCTGAGACAATACAATTACACTAATTCCACCCATTTTAAAATCTAATATAAACTATACAGTACAATACTATCTGCGCGGCACGTACTTTACTTATTTGGTATTGTAATAATTTCATTCAAATAAGTGGCTATTATTTTAAACATTGTATGCTGCTGCACCAAACAGTTTCCAGCCAACTGGCCAATAATACGTTGGGATTCTTTATCAGCCTGAATAAAATTGTGTACCTGTTTAAACACAAATAATTGTCTAAATTTTGAACAGTCAAGAATTCAGGCTAGTATAAAATTAAATAGAAAAAATTTTGGTGGCAAGATTTTTAACAGAACTCTTATAAAATATTTGCATACATTGGTATTCAGTTGTGGCTTTAACAAACATAATAATTTTTCAATTGAAATAATAATTAATTTTATAAATAATTAACTATTGAGTAAAGCATTAACCATATTACTAAATATTAAATAATTAAAAAAAAAAAATACACTTACAATTTTATAAGAAAGTATAAACCTTTCTCACGCCTAAATCCTGTACTCATCTCTACAACCAAGTAGATTACATAAGTCACTCATACAAAATAAAAATTATTTAGAACAAGTGATAAGTTTACGGAGATCATAATATTATGTACCTATCTATTAGTCTCAGAATTGGAGATCGACCTTCTATAAGACAAAATAGTCTTGTAGTTTTATAAGGAACTTAGGCTGTAAGTGGTTAAAAACGTTTACTCGTGTAGTTTATATCAATGTGTTGACGCACGTTATGTTGAAGCTATTTGATGTACAAATTCTAAATTATTTATATGTTTAATTGTATTAAGTAACCTAGTTATATTTATTATTATACTGCACTTGAGCCCTAACTGGCATTTAATAAATGAGTAAAAATAAAATAAATAATAATTGTTCCTAGGCAATTACGTTTTTCAACATTTTAGAGTAAAACTTCTTTTTCGATTTTGGTTCTAAATCTTAAATCAATTATTTTTAGTTCCAGTTTTTTTTTTTTTCTTTTTGAGTGCTATGGTGCCAGTTTCTACGAGTGTATTTGTATTGTTAGATACTCTCATTATGTTACGCTAATAGTTTTTTTTAGTGACATATTTGAGTAGGAATACCCAGTATATGAGTTGTCTCCGATTGATCCTTATAAAAGAAATGTTATTTATCAAAATTAATTTACACATAATTAGTAATATTTACAAAATATTTAATTCATTTTTAGTAAAATTGTAATCATCCATAAATCAGTAAGACCACATTTTAACAAACATAACACTAACAAAAAAATAAATTATGTCATAGTTTTAAATAATAAATGATAACTTTTAATTATGCAGGAGTGTACAAATTTGTTTTCCTCAAATGGCGGAAAATCGTTAGCTGAACATTTTCAAGTATCGTTTTTGGGGACTATACCAATAGATCCAAGAGTGTCATCGGAAACATCAAAGTATATAGGTTCGACTTTTCCAGAATCACCAGTGGCAATATCATTCAACTCAATTGTTGATCGTATAACTAACTTGAACTGCTAAACCTGAAAATTGTTTATGTTGGAATACAATACACTTGCATTTATACAGTTTTTAAAATCAATAAAATTGCATTATTTTATTTTTGTTAACTAAATTTGTCATGTTTACTTGTTTCACTCCAACGTAACTTTCGTTCTAGATTGCTCTACTTCTTTCTTGGACTCGTCAAGTTCAACCAACGGTTCCACATGTCCCAGTGGTGATTTACTAGTAAATAAAATCGGTATGTTTTTCAGTCTTGGGTTCCCATCCTCCTCCAAGAACCTAATCTATAATTTCATATAAATATTATACGCTAAACACGTCGTTTGCATAATAAGCCTTTTCATAAATTGTATACCCAAGATAGTAAAGAGTTTTTACTGGATGTACCCGTTGCAGCAACACCTAGTATCGTACCATCTTCTTGTTCATGTACAGTTCTTTTTTTTGCAACCTTATTATTTGATGCTGTTGGTTGAGGTTTATCAAAGAATGGCACACGAAAGTTACTAATATCTAAAAAGTAAAACAAAAGTATGAAATTAAAAAAAAAAATTATAAATAATTTTTATTTTTCATCAATTGCTATAAAATAACTTGACGTGACAAAATAATTGCTATTCAGTTAATTTTACATAATATATTTTGAAAAAAAAAAAAAAAAAAACAAATTATGCCATATCTGAAATTATACATTACCATCTTCATCTTCTACTTCTTCAATTCCAAAAGTTGGAGAAGGCTCTGTTCTTAGAATAAAATATATAATACTCTGTTTTCGTAACCACAATCTAAATCCTCCTTCGATATAAATAGGAGTATTTTCTGGATGATTAGAAACTAATTTTTTTTGATCGGGACTTTGACCACTAACTATCCACGTGTCTTCTGTACTCTCATCTAAATCCTTAGTCTTGTACACCTTTACTTCGGATTCTACGTCTATGGTGCAAATCCTCTTGATGGCCAACAAAGCCAGCTCATATGGGTCATTTGGCGCCGGCTTGGGTATAGGCCACGGCGACAAGTTGTTAAACTTAGGCATCCAGTACATCATGCGCCAATAACGCCGTACGGGAAAACCACGGGTACCAAACCGACTAACTAGCATGTCCTCCATTTCCCAATCGGGAATAACACCTAAAAAATCAAACACAAATTTAAAATTTACCGTGTTACATCTACAAATAATATTCAGGTCCGGGATAGTTAAGGCTGTAGCTTACACTACCAAAATTGGGAGGGCACTAAATTATGTGAATTTTTTTTAATTCCTAGCTTAGCGAGGAATTTCTATGATGATGTCTTCTTTTTTTTTTTTTTTCATATTTGTAGTTTTTATGAAAACACTTTTTGGGAGAGTAGAAACGCTCCAATCTTATCAAGTTATAGGTACCACAAAAAAGATGGATTGTTGGCCCTAGTAAACAGGTAGTACTTAGATTGGTTGAAGCATTTTTTTAAAAATTGTGATTATTTTTCTGAGTTATGAATCAAAAAAAGACAAATTTTTAACAATTTACAGAGCTTTGTAGTTTCGAAATTCATCAATATTGCCAGTTTATGTTACTAAACAACTTATTCTTACTTCCTTTTTTTTTTTTTATAGTATTTACCTAATTATCGATTTTGTTCAGTAAATCTTGTACCTAGTTTACATATATTTAAGATTCCAAAATTCTACACAAGGTTCACATTAAATTTATCTGTCTATCGAGCAAAATATAAAAAAACTACTTGACAAAACTTTTCGAGCGTTTGACTCACCAAGCTCGTTCAGAGTCGTAATAATTTGGTTTGCCAACACATTCAACATAGGTAAACATCAAAGTACGACTCATATGCCAGTGACCCACCCACGAATATGTAACTGACAAGCTTCCCACTTTCCTTAGAATTACTGTTTTTTTTTGTTTTTTTACACATGAAAATATAAACTGGTCTATTTAAATTTTTTTCTCTATCATGTAACATGCAAGAGCGGTGATGAACGTTGAAGGAAAAAGATGTGGAGGAAGACCGAAGAAGAGATGGATGGAAACAATTGAAAAATATATGTTAATATGTGTGTAGGAAATGTGAATGATCGTGATAAGAGGAGGGGCCAAGCCCAAACAGTTGGGAGGAAGGCGAAGAAGAAGACAGCCTAAACCGCGTAAAATATTAATCGCTCGAGAATTAAAAAAAAGGGACGGTTACGTTTTGTTCACGGGCACCATAGTAATACGATGGTTTATCCCCGGGCCCGATAGTAACAATATTACATTTTGAACGAAATCAGTGGCGGCTATCCAAAAATATTACAAGGGTGATTAGCATATCAAGTTGATCACCACTACTGGCCATCACCAATAGGTACCACGTTAAAAGGGCAATCTTAACAGTTGGGATAGTCGCCACACGGAACGATAGGTACCGTTGTCTTCCATTTTTTGCAACAGGTCGATTATGCACTGCTGGTGTTTTGGATAGTGCATGAACTCCGATTGTAAATAGTTCTGAGGCACGAACTTCCCGGCCGGCAACACCTGGATAAGCCTCTTGTACGTTTCCAGGTCTTCGTTGACGCCGAACTCGTCCAGGTGCTTGACCGCGGTGTTGATGAACTCGACGTGGCCGGAACGATACTTTTCCAGCTGATACATGCGCAACATGTCCAGAAAGGTCTTCTTGTTCTTCTCTTGCACGTTGTTGAAGCTGTCCACGCTCACCACTTCCACTTTCGGCGGTCTCTCGTTGCGCGGTTGCGTGCAGCGAAACCCTCGCCGGACGAACGTCGCCGGCCGATTCGTTTTCGTGAGATTTCGCGCGAAAACCAGGCCCCGCCGACTCGTTCTCAGCACGCTGCTCATG
>CM029357.1:11294408-11356079 GCA_017140985.1 Hormaphis cornu
GCTGCAGCTACGTCGTAACAGTAATACGTATTATTACACGCCGTTTGACGACACTTCTGTCCTTCCAAAAATATACCGTATCGTACACGACGTGATGTAATATCGTACGATAGTGTGACGATTCCGATTTTAGTCGGCCAATCTCGAGCCCGTCCATAGTTTGTGCGCGCGGTGTATAGCAACCGTCCGAGAACTGTGTAACATCATAAGAGGAGGCAGCCAAATTTTTCTCTACTGCCGCGGCGAGTTCATCTGCAGATTCGGCGCTTCGATCGTTGCTAATTTGGAAATGTCGACGACCGAGCCCCCGCGTCGTATACACGCAGCGCAACGGACGAACGATTTTTGAAACATTCTGTATATCACATTCCGTTCGCTGCAGTTATTCGCACAATGTCGTATTATACGTACACTATTACGCATATAATATTTCAAACCGTGTCACAAAGTCGATGCAACAATATTAATAATGCAATAATTTATAAACATTGTGAAACGCGTATAGCAATAAAGTGAAATCTACGCGCAGCATCCGTCGCAGCACGATATTATCGTAATAATGCGTGTTGGTTCGGAGATGCGGGATATGATGCGGGTATTGCTAAGGGAAATTGGCCGTTAAATTCTTTTTATAACCGCGCAGTAGCCGAAAACGAGTCTTGTTCTGTAATAAAGCCAAACTAATGTAAATTTATCGATTTTTAGTATTAATTAAGAAAAATAATTAAAGTCGCGTGATTTTCGAAAAACTAATTTCACATGTGTCGGGTTAGATAGGTTCAATGGCGCCCGTTCCGTTTTTTTTTTCTGTGATCAAAAGTTCCAGTAAAAAAACTGCACCGATTTTAACGTACGACACCTTAAAAGATAGATCCAAGACGGTACTTTTTTCGAAACGTTTTTCGAAATTTTGACTATTTTCTGAGGAAAAAAAAGAAAACTGGCGTATTTTTTAAATCGCTCCGTTCGACATCAAATGTCAAATGTCATTTAGAACGGTATTATGAGTGTTCCGCTGGAATTTCAATCGATTTAGATCATTTTTTAAGGGAGTTATGGAGTAATTTTCGTTATTTTGGGCGGCCGCGTATTTCTTGCGGGCGGAACAAATAATTACGTAAAACGTGTTAGGTTTACACGTCGATTTAGATTTTTTTTATTTTTGTGATCATTTTTTCTAGTAAAAAGGATGCTCCAATTTTAATGTACGATAGGTACCTCAAAAGATAGAAAATTGATCAGAGATGGTACTTTATTTGAAGCGTTTTTAAAATTTTTGATTAATTGTTCTGAGGAAAAAACGAAAACGGTCAAAAGTTCAACTTGAAATTTATACGTGTCGTTAAAAAGGGCTTAGCGAGTTTATTGCTTAGTTTTCAAACGATTTCGATCTGTTTTAAGGGAGTAATGGAACTTTGAAGTTTTTGAATTCTTGAATTTTACGCAATTATTGTTACGTAAAACTTCTAGTTTTTACGTTTAAGTCTCGAAACTTTAATACAATCTAAACAAGATAGTTTTACACATGTGGTTGAAAAATTTAGAAAATTGGTTTACACAATTTTGGTTTATAGCCGATTATAAGTTGTTATTATTCCGTGTATTTCTTATGGGAGGAACAAATAATCACGGGAAACGTGTTTTTCCCACATCGATTTAAAATTTTTTGATCATAACGTCCAAAATAAAGATTGGACCAAGCTGAAGCTTTTACACAATACCAAAATAGGAAAGATACAGATTCGACAAGAGTATTTACTGTTAAAGTAATGTTTTTCCCACGACGTATACCAGACAACTGAGCTCGCTCAGAATCGTATTTCCGAAGGCAATGATTTATTGTTGCTTTCAGAAATTAAATAATGCGTGTAAATCACAACTTCTAAACTAGTGACCCACCCAAAGCGTAGTCGCTACCCCGTAAAACTACCCACGTGAACTAGACTGATCCCGGTGCTTATTTTTTATTTTTTTAACTATTGACCAGTAGTTTGGCAAGTAGGAGTTACTGTTAGGTTTGTTGAATTAAAATTAAAATACACTTGTTTTTGAGTCCCGCTGACCTTTCTTTCTACTCGTACTCATTATTAATTAAGCAATTATTAATAATTTGTACTAACCTATCAGTGTTCTGAAAAATGACAAAATAAATGTTTCGTTTGATTAGCTCATAATCATTTTCATATCGGGTAGTACCGCCCTTCATGAGCGGTATTAACCGATTATATAATTTTAATAAGATAATTTGTACTCAACAGCAATGAGCAGTTCTAAGTACTAATTAATGGTATAGTTTTGAAAAACGTATGTTTAACTATCGTATAATATTACAAAGGTTGAAATATAATAATAATTGACGTATTAACAGCTTAAGTGCTGACGGTGAAATAATATAACAAGAAACACCTCAAAAAAAACCACAAATCGTTACAAAACTGTAATATGAAAGATAAACGGTTCGGCGTTAATAAGGATTTACTCCAAGGAGTTTATAAATTTTTATGAATTCACACTGTTCAAAATTGATTGAAAAAACGTAAACGTGTTTATAGAAGCTATATTCACCGCATGCATTTGAAAAACTATTTTAAATTTTAACGTTTGAATAATATTGTTTTCGAATATAGATTTTGGTAAAATTGATTGCAGAAGTATAACATTTTATAGAGTTTCTCAAATTTCTAACACAATATTTGGATTTTTTTCAAACGTTTATCGTACCTAAGTATATACTATATATAATATTCAAGGCTGGGCATTAACTTGTCAAAAGATAAAATAATAAGTTAAAAAGTTAAGTTACCGAAAAAATAACTTGTTAATTAATTTTTTCGTTAACTTTTAACTTAATAAGTTATTTTTTTTACTTAACATGTTGCCTTTAAGTTAATTTGTAATGAATAACATTATTTTTTAAAAAACTTAAAAAAAAAATTATTACTAAGAAGAAAAAACGAGAGAAAAATTTTTTGAAGCGGAGGAAATGTCACACTATAGGTAGGTACCTACAAAACCATGTGAATTAAAAATATGAATTATTATCTTTATTTTAAGTTAAGTTAAGTTAATTTTGTTTGTTTATGTTAACTTTTAATTTAATAGATTTAAAAAATTAACTTTTAACTTAACGTTTTGTTTTTTCAATTAACTAACTTAACTTGCTCAGCTTTGAATTAATATTGCTCAAAACAAAACTTTTCTACAAGTAAAGATAGCTAAGGTAAACGCCATATTATCTTTTATGTGCATGTCTCCAGTTCAAAATTTTAACAAAAATGTACAACGTAGACGAATAAAAATATCTTTTTTATTGTGTATATATGACGCATAAATTAATTGCTATTGTTGTAATTGCTTGTGCCTGCGGTTACGCACATTGTCAAAACAATTACTGATAATTTAGTTGATGTAATTATTGACTAAAATCAATAATATCGCTATTATATTATCACATTATTGATGTTAATGCGTAAATTAATTGGTTTTTTTTTTTTAAACGTATATAGTATATAGGTACCATTATAACATATTATACTGAGCGTGAATAAAAAATCTCGTTACTATAAAATATATTGGTTTATAACTAAAAAAAAACCGGGATCACTCTAGGTCACTTGTTGGAAGTCGTGGTTCAAACGTATTGTTTAATATCTGAAAGCAATAATTAAAAATCATTGCCTTTAAAAAAACGATTCTGAGCGAGCTCAGTTGTACAATATACGTTCTGGTAAACTTTTCGAAAATTTTAAAGTTCTATACTTAGTTTAAAAACTTTCAAAATTACTTGAAACTTTTAGCAAACCTGTACCTTACTTATTTGAATATAATGTAAAAGTTTCAGCTTGTTACGAATATTATTTTAGATGTTATGGCCAAAAAACTAAATCGATGCCGCCGGATTTGGCGATTTCGCCATTTTCGTCGTTTTCGACGCATGACTCAGAAAATAATCAAAATATCAAAAAATGCTTCAAATAAAATAAAATTCTAAGTCAAGATCCCAACTTTTATGTGGTATTCAACGTAAAACGATTTACCACCGGAGTTCACAGACCTATCAGAAAAGTTATTTATTTTAAAAATCGGAGCATATATTACTTTCTCCTGAAAAGTTTTTGAGAGAAAAAAAAAAAAACACCGTTGTAAAAACGATAGGTACATTCCTCGTCGCGCTCAGAATTTAAAAGTTTTGTTATTTTTGTGTATTTATGACGTTTCGAAACTGTATAAAAGTTATTCGTGCATAATAGTTTACTTTTTTCAAAGCAATGCGCGCGATATAGGTATAGTGTGATGGGTACGAAATGCATACAATTATAATTTATAATAATTCAAATATTTATAGTAAAATTTAAATATCTGCAGTAGGTAGGTAAGTTATATTGTGTATACGCTATTTAAAGCCAGAAGTGCGATAGTATTATTGCGTTTGTGTATAAGTATGTATACCAACAAACGAGTATAAAATATTTAAAGATAGGTACGTAATGTAAAAAAAAATGACTACTGCCGCTTGCGCATTTATCATGGGTGTACTATACCTAAAAGTTCAACGCTTACGAGTTGTGAGTATAGTCTCGTGCATGTCTCAAAATGTTGTATTTAAAACTATTGTATAACATTTTATTCTTATTTTTATCTTATTCGTATTTTATACAAATCGTAGCGTACGAATTCCTTCGTATATACTATAATATAAAATTATAATAATAATTGTCGTTTCGTGAATTTGATAGTGCGTAAAACTGTGAATAAAATAAGCATAAACAACAGCATTAAAATGCTATAAAATCCACACCGGTTTTGCACTCGAACGCACGTACCTACAAACACACGTGGCTGCTGCAGGTTGCGCACTTTTAAATGTGTGTCGATGAACTATTGCTGTTTATAGGCGCTATAAACCTATATAATATTATTATTATAATAATATGAAGCGTATTTTAATGTTTGTTCTGGAGGGTGGATGTGTTCCACCAATTTTTGCAGCGAACTCCGGCAATTTGACGAGATAAATTGCATGTATTGAAGTTGAAAATCCATTGACACTGTTTCCTACTATTTTGAACCTAGGGGAAGTTGGGCGAAGGAGGCGCGAACCCCTTTGGGAGTTTTTTGAAAAGATTGAGTTGGGCAATATTTAAAAAAAAAAAAAATAATAACAGTTACTTAAAAAAAAGTTTTTAAAAAGTACGCTATTTTATATATTATCTCCCTAAAAAGTTCTAAAAAGCATTCAGAGTTGGCGTTTTGGCGTTTGATACTTAGCAAACGTCCATTATCAAATATATATTGTACGTATTAATTTGATATTTACACTTCCATTGTCACCGTTAACTGAATTATTGTTAGTCACTACAAATTTTATCATAATGCTATAATGAGCGTTGTTTTTAATTATACGCGATACGATTAAAAGATAATTTTAAAATGTTTCATATTCGTATACAGTTAGCGGCGTGCTTATTGTGATTAAAAATGTTTTAAATCGCTTTACACATATAATGAAATTTTATGTACATACACAATCATTCGGTATCAATATTATTTTACTGTTTTGCTTTCCTGGAATTTTCAGTAAATTAACAATTTTTTTTTTTTTTAAATGCATTAAAATTTACTTAAGACATTAAAACCACACAAAATAATGTAAAAACCGGTGTGCGAGTTAAAAAAAAATTTCATTTTATTCCTGTATTATTTTCTCAGGACAATTCACTTGTACCATTGCCGATTCTCAATAACACAAAAAAATATTCAGACGTTGCACGGCCAACTCTTGTATGACAAACTGATCCGACTTCAAAAAATGAGGAGGTTATCTATATATATATATGTTCGGCTGTGGGTATTATTATTTTTTTTTTTTTGTTTTTTCGATTACTCTGCAAATATTATGAACCGATAATAATGATGATTCTTTTTTTGATCCATAGATTCAGAGAGATAATCCCATAAAAATTTTATCGAAATTGTTTTGGTGCTTTTAGAAAAAACCCAAAATAATGGTATAGAAAAAAATCGCTATAATACGTTACATAAATTCGATACATTCTACTAAGAGTTATGAATTAAAATTATTTAAAAAAAAAACTAAAAAATTATACGGTAACATATAATATGTATAGTATTCATGACAATAAACTGACTTCTGTAAAACGTATTACGTATAGTTACATTCTGTTTTATTCCGTACAGTCCGTAGGTACAAACTATTCTAGTTATTTCATATTTACATTTGAATAATTTGAAACATATAGGCACCTGCCTACCATAATAATTATTTTAACATACTGTTTATAATTTTTAAAGAACCAAAAACATGTGGTTAAACGTAGAAAAAAAAAAAAAAACTGTAGCTACATTGTTTGTTGCAACTATCTGATGCAAGTACAAAATATGAGGTGGGTTATGAAGGTTTTTGTTATGTTGCGTAGACATTTATAATCGGTAAATGAGCATTGTGATAAAAAATAAAATAACAATGTTAAAATAAAAAAAATAAAAACAACAGTAAAACAAGCAATAAAAATCAACCGCCGGTAATTGAATACTCACCAAAAACTATGTATATTACACGCTTTGACTAAATAATATATATTGCTGTTGTGGTAAAAATGAAACAATTTCGTGGTTTGAACATGAAAAAACTTTTTTTTTTGTAGTAAGTATTACGCAAGAAGTTGTGCAGACGATGAATTCCACAGTGCTTATTTAAATTTGCACATACCAGCTGTCTGTAGTGTCTAAATACCTACCTACTTGTATCTCTCTATTTGAGTAAAAAAATAATACTTGGCTCTTGATTTGTGTTGACTTTTGTTCAAAAAGCATATTCTGAGAATTGTCAAATTAAAAAAGTTATTTAAAAAAAATCAAACGATCCGTCTGGTTAGTTTCGATATGATAATAACAAATTTTTATTGGTTTCAATCAGCGTAAATTGAACCGATATAAAACTGACGACTATGTACAACAGCTTGCAATTTATTTGTCCGAAAAAATTAAATGTCAAATATTGAAACTACCGTGAAGGGTTTATTATGTCGATTTTTCATAGATAATACATACAGAATAAAATATATGTTAATAAATTTACAGTTTATCATCCGTTGTAGAGGTGGGAACAGAGTAGCAACTGCAATGATCAAAGTGCAGATCAATAAGAATACCGTAGTCAAATTTTGAAAATATTTAAAAAATTTAACGTTAAAAGATTAAAAATTATTTTTTCAATAATAAATTTTGTTCCTAAACAAATCGAATCGTCGAACAAAAGCGAAAGAATTCATTAAAAAATATAATTGATGAATTAGTTGTATTTTTTAATGAATGCACGTGGAACTTTTTGGCTTTCCACCTGAAGGATATCGACAGGCAAACTTCAAGTTGCATGGGAGGGAGTTACCTTAAACCACGCGTTATATCCCAAATATCTTGGAGTCACTTTAGATAGATCGCTCACCTACAGGGAACATTGCACAAACACGAAAGCAAAAGTTAACGTTAGGAATATTCTACTTAAATTTATTGCAAATTCCGATTATTCCACACAAACTGGGGCGCCGACCCCACAATCCTCGGAACAACGGCTCTACTGAAGCGGCAACAGCTACTAACAGCGCTCCGTCACTCAGCCACGGAATATGCGTGCCATCTAGTCTGGATATCATCGACCCACGCTAAAAAAGTAAATAAAACAGTTGATAAAACGTGCAGAATCGTCGCTGGCTGTCTAAAACCAACAAACGCTAAAAAAATGATATGTACACTCTGTATTATAGCTCCACCAGACATGAGCTGACGACAAGTAATGGCCGGAGAATAAAGAAAGCGAATTCAACCATGTACGTCGGAAAGCATCTTCTATGTACGGATACGTACCAAAATATAACAGATGAAAGTCAAGGCTTCTTACGTAGTTTATTACTGGGACCCTAAAATAGAAAACCGATGAACAAAGATAGAAAAATAGGCGCTTAAAGCTGAAGAACCAATATAAACAAGAAAAACAGGGGACCAGCTGAAATACGGACTTAAGATAACCTTAAAGGGTCCAAGAGTAGAAGCAGGAAGAACAAAAAAGAGCCTACATGTGCGGTGGAAAATAGGAAAAATCAAAGAATGCGAAGACGCGTGCAATAGTCGACCTGCAACACCTACTGCTTGCAGTGCGATATGACACGAAATGTCAAAGAAACGAGTTAACGACCGCTTTAGAGAACCAACTGATGAAATAATGAAACAGATCGAGAGTGTATCAAATTTCAAGCCGAAACACTTTCTGACGCATTTTCCCCCAAAACTAACTACCTCTCCATCCTCTACAGTGGTGATTCGGAGAGACCCAAAATATTTTTATAGCCTGTCCAAATGTTGAGCTTTGTTTTAAATACCTGAAGTAGTAATATCGTACGAAACTCACTATAGCTGGATCTATAGTGAAACAACCCCAAAATAAAATTCCAATGGATTTTCGCTAAAAATAAAATACACATTTATAAAGCTGTGCGAACGTTTTTTTTTTTCTTTTTTCGCCACCTATCGGTTGTCGTTTGCCAGCCCGAATTCCGCTCCGTTAGCGAAATAGTTGTACACGATATACTATAGCGCAGCCGTGCTCCCCGCCACCGCCGCTGCGACGGAACGACCTGCACGTATTATACAGGATGTCTAAAAAAGAAGTATTTTTCGACTTTGCCAGAAAACGCTTCAAAATATTTTTAAAAAAAATTAGTTTAAGTACTCTTCCGGCGTAAGTATGATAGACAATACCGTGTTACGAACGCTCGCCCCGATGACTCGACTAACGTTCAAAGGGGTGCGCGTAACAAAACTCGAAAAATCGAAATTTTTAAACGCGACCATATCGTTTCAACGAATTTAACCGACCTAACTGCCTGGCCGCTAACGTGTCAACCGACCCAACTGGAGGAACGGTAACAAAAACACGAGAATGCAGCTCGATCGGGACGAGATTTTGGCTTTCAGAAATTCCAATTTTTCACCTTTAAAGTCTTGATTTTACAATTTTCATTTTCCGTGCCGAAGAAAAACGAACGCACAAGAGGTGGAAAAATCGACGGCGCGTGCAACTATACATTATACTCGAAACGCGCGTCTTTTTTTAGACATGCTCAGTATTATAATATAGCCGGCCCACCAAAGTCACATATGCAGCACATACGAGCTCGTACGGTAAAGGGCAAAATTTCAATTTTTTACTTTCCTCCGAACTGTGATAACAGTGGCTTCCTCGAAGGGTAGTGGAGGGTCAAGGGGACAGTTACCTCAATCCCCTCGTTAAATTTTATTATCTCGGTTTGTACACGCTTCAATACATAATATATAGTGTGCTCATTCGATTTTCGCCACACCTGAGACAAAAGTCGCTAGAGGGTTTTGACTTTTGAACGGATCTTCGGAACAAACGAAAAAGTCAATTTCGGAAACCGCGTTTCGCCATAACGTTTTAGTCACCAGTGAAAACCCCGAATATGTTAAACTTATCGTCACTGAAAAGTTGTACCTAACGCGGAACAAAAAATTATTTTCGCCACCACCCGCTGCACAAACTCTACAGGTCCAAGGACTTTTTACGAGACCCCGTACAAAGTACCCCCTTTTTTTTTTTTTGAAAAAACTTTGTTCGAGAATTCGGTGAAACGGGGGCAGACATTTCCCCCCGGCTTTACATTGCAGATGCCCCTGCCGGCGTGCAGACGGTTCGCGTTTTTCCGTGTCTCGTGCACGCGTTCCGTCCGCGACTTCCGAACCGGCGTCCCACCGAAAATGTTACTCCGTCAAACCCACGCGACCCAAAGTGATTTCGGGCTTTTTTATACTCGAATAATTTTTTAATTTTCCCCGACTATTATGCTCTGTTCGTTAAGTCAACCCACACAGAAAAAAAATCGACGGATTTTCAAAACGTATTCTTCTGTCGACACCCTGTATGGTAGGTACTTTTTTTCTTCTTTTTACCCGTTCTTCCCCCGGTCCCCCCGCATCGTCGGCGAGCGCGCGCGGTGGACGCAGCAGCCGGCGGCCGGTCGTCGTCGTCGTCGCGCGTTGCGCAGTAGAATCCATAATATCGAGAACGCGCCGCCCCGTCGCGTGTTTACGAACCCTAACCGAACGAGTGCCCGCTGCCGGTTAGCAATGTCCGCAGTACCCGTGGACGAATAGACCGAGCCTATTATAATAACGAGGACTGTTATCAAACGTTCGTGAACCGCCATTTTCTGTCCAATTCCGTGCTGTCATCTATATTATACTCAAACTCGTCGTAGGTACAAATCATAATATATTTTTTCTTAATATCAACACGCAGCTACGTGTAATTAGTTAATTATATCGTACTTAGGTTCGCATGATGTCAGTCCAATGGTTTTAGAATGTACCGTATTATAACGCTGTACTACCGTGTAAAAAGGGCAGAATGTCCAAATTCGCGTTGGGCTAAAACGGTATCTGGCCGTGGCTAGAGAGCCTATATAAGAATATAATATTCTTATATGGGCTCTCTGTAGCTATGGCCAGTTAAAAACGTAGGATCGTAGGATGTTATCGATTTCTATAGTCTAGGCCGTCGACAATCGGCCGTTCAGGCACATCTAATGATTCTCATCTGCGGCTGCTCTCAAAGCGAAAACAGAGCGGAGCTTTTACTGATAAATGATGAAAGGAAAAAAAAAACCCAAAAACATACATTCCTTGTGTATTTGACGTAACAAACGTAAAAACGAATTCTTACGGCTAGCTAACAAGCTGCGGATGATAGTAAGATAATATAAACAAAATAATTAAAATACTATTATAACTTGTTACACAAACAAAAAAAAGAGTTATTCAACTAATTTTACTAACAATAAACAAAGATTCTAATGTATCTTAACAGGTCTACGGTGGTAGTACCTACCTTTAGTCCCGTTAACTAACCGATTTGGGGCACGTTTATTTTTTTTTAAGTTTATTTAAACGCACAATGAGCACTATGCGTAATGTATATTGTAATTCTTGTTATTATACAGTCGTTACTATATTTTATTTTATTAGGCAAAAATTTTACAACAATACAGTAAAATAATTATTAACTCGTATAAACGTTGTTGAAATTTTTCCAAAACTGCGATAATCGTGTCACAGATACGAAAAAAGTAAACAGACGAACTCAATTTAGATGAAAAATACGATTACAATTTTGCGCCCGAACGAATTATATAGCACTTATATAAAACCTTTTTTTTTTTTTAACACGGTAATTTACGCAGGACAGTTTAACACGAATAATTATTGTAAATATTTGTATAAAGTTGTAGTATTTTTTTACTTTTTAATAGTTTTATTGTATACAATTATCGTTGCAAAATAAAATGTCATAATAATAATACCAACAATTTCGAGTTAAAAAAAAAAAGTGCCCCAAATCGGTTACAGGGAACGGTGCGTAGTACGAAAAATCCGTACGGTCTCAAATAACTAAATCGTAAACATTTTTTAAATATGCTTATTGACGATCGAATTCGATGATGGTATTTTACCAACAAAAATTAATCGGTGTGGTCTGTTATTAGCTAACGCACGTTTCGTACGTGAAAATATAAGGATAAAAGTTGTTTGAAATCGTAACCGTTGCGAATCGATATCGCGAAAGGTTTTAAGCGTTTCGCTCAGAGCGGCGTAGAAAATAACAAAACGAAGAAGTTTTACCGACTTTTCAAATCTTTCGTTTGTTTTAACAAGTAAACGACATCATACAAAAATATAACAGCGTACCGTCTATACTGTCTTTCAGCGTTTTTGAAAACCGAAACGTTTTCGTCTAAGAATCCAAAATATCCAACATTGGTATAAAACATTGTATTCGTACGCGCAAATGAGGGAAGAAGAAGCTCCCGTTTTAATACAACCACATATCGGTGGTGTGCAGTGTACGAAAAACAACCGTGTATGTTTTAGCGTCTGGAACGGAGTCGACCAAATAAGACCGGATCGTGTGGGTTAGGGTTTGGAAGTGCGCGCCGTAGTAGTAGTTACGACGCCGCTACTGCCCGCGGTATCCACCCGGCGGGGGCAGTGGCGCGAAAGAACACGCGGCGGCTCAGACGCGCGCGCGAACCCCGGGTGGCGTATCGTGCATTTGTGCGAGGTACCGCGTACCAATAACACGACCACTGTTGTAACAACAATCGTCTATTATTGAAGAATAACAAAAAAATAACGATATTAAACTATTATAATAATAATACCGACGTCGGTTGTCGCACACGTTCGCGGTATCGTCAGCCGTTATATTTTTCCCTCCAGCAGCAGCAGCAGTCGAGAGACGCGCGCCGTTCGTCGTCGTCGTCGGCCGAATCGATTCTCTTCTCTCGCAATTATACCTAACATTATTATTGAAATTTCTCCGCAGCAGCAGCGGTGTGTCGTCGCGCGATCATGACGCGTTACGTGATGTTTTATTAAAATTTTATTTATTTTCGTACACTATTATCGTATTGTTCGTAACATTCTGTCGGCTTTTTCGCCGCGACCATCGTCGTACGGCGGACACGCTTACCCGTCGACGACGACGACGCCGCCGCCGCTTGTCGATGTCGGCCGCGTAGAGGTGCTCGCGGACGACGCCGACGCCGCCGCAGCGTCTAGTGCCGACGACTTTGCCGCCGCCGCCGCCGACCACCGACCACCGCAGTGTTGTGCGAGGTAAGTGACGCGCGCGCGAAATTTCTCGCACGATTTTCTCCAACTTTTTTCCTAAACGGCAGCCGGGGCGGTGCATTCGTTTAGAAACGTTTCACGAGAGGAAAAAATTTTGCATTTTCTGACGTTTGTAGGTCACTGCTCCGAGTGGGTGTGCGAACGTTGTACGGAAAGTATTCAAAAGTACAACGCGCAATCGACTGACGAAAAAATCGTTCAGATTTCGTTCGTAAGTTTCCCAACGTACCGGTTTTTTTTTTTTCAAATTCACCGCACATTTTTTACCAAAATAATTATTAGACGATTTCAAGTTTTACGTAGATAAGACGTGATTGTAACGTGAATAAGGACGCGAAAAACGATAAGATCGATTTTAGGTACCATCGTCAAGACGTAAAAGTAAAAATACGGTTTTGCAGGATTTCTCGAATAACAAAATATAACATAAAAAAGGACCTTTTTGGTTTCGTTCAACTAAAATGCGTTCTAAAATATTGAAAAAAACACGCGGGTAGTGAGACAACAAATCAACAATAATAAACGGATCTGTTGAAATAATATTGTGCGATCACTCTTGCCGGGCCCCTAATCTACTGGAAGAAATAAGTTGAAATCCATACGCATATACTACGTAGGTATAGAGTTAAATGACCAAACAACGGACGTGAGTCTTAAAATGTGTCTTACGAAAATCAGAATTTACCGAAAATTTGCCGTTTTTCCAAAAATAAAGACTCGTTTTTTGTCATTACCCTCGAGTATACCTGGTAAAGTTTGTTTGGGTTTTCAACGTGGTGCTTTAGAACCGTACGGTGTTTTTTCAATGCCTGTCTATGGAGCTACCCTAAACCTAAAAAAAAATTCAAAGTTTTTTTTATTCAACAAAAAACCCCAAAAAAACGAAAGAAATTTTCAAAATGTTTAAAGTTCTGTGTGTAGCTACAACATCTTGTAGATCTATTTTATTGATTACAACGTTTGGACGTTTCAAGTTTTTTATTTTATATTTAGACAGTTTAGCGTCATGACAAAATAATTCAACGTGGGCCTATTGTTTTAAACTATAGTTTTGCACAAATTTCGTCAGTTGTAGCCTGTAGAACACTGCAGTTACTGATCCGAATTTTTTTTTTTTATAATTTTTAATATACAGATAATTTCAAAAAAATGTTTAAAATACATTACCACACGAATTTCTATCGAAAGTGGCGTTAAAATCAAAATTCAGGATGGATGGGGAAAAAAAGGGCGCTGGAGATATTTGGAGATAGATCAAATGTTTTTATTAAAATCTGTAATATTTTTCGGTAGGTACGTCGGCCAAAAAATTGATAAAATATTTTAGCATGCCATTAATTTTACAGTGTCCGAGAATTATATTTCGTTACGTTATAAAAGGTATTATTAGTTTAAGTATGCAGTATACCTTACTTACAAAATTTAACGTTTTATCTATATTTATATTCCGTGGTGGCAAATATTCATTGACCTTCTTGTACATTTTTAATAGACTTAAAAAAAAGTGTTTTTATGAATTAACTGTATGACACGAAGACTAACAGAAAGTATACCTATTCTATACTAGGCTTACGAAAGTCTATTGTTTTCCCCGGCATTGCGTTTCAAAACTTTAAAATTGCTAACCGTAAATGTATAATTTTTTTGTCTTGGAGGAATGCCCAAGTCTTTTTTCTCTTACCTATTAAATTAATAACGTGTATAATATGAGCGATTTTGGTTTGGTAAAAAAAACGTTTTCAAAATACTGAGATATGTTTAGAATTTTCGTAGTTTTATTTTATTTTTTCTAGTTTAAATTTTCATTTGGTTATATACTTTGACTAAATTATACCTATATTGATCAATTTGATTGTTAAATTTTTAGCCGAAAACGCACTTGGTCTTTTATTAATTTGCTAAAACTTTGTCTTTGTATGATATACGAATCAATTAAAAACCACGTACCTTCTAAATGTAAAGTAAGTAAATTTTTTTTGGATAAATTGAGCGAATTCCCTTTTATATTATTATTATTATCATCATTAAGTTGGTTTCAAATGTATACCGATTATAGTCCTCGGTTTAGTCGTTTGAATTCTGACCTAACGTCGTCGGAAATCACCTAAAGTTTTGTTTTTCATTAAGCATTTAGCATCGGTGTCAGAAAATTGTTTTTCATTAACGATTCAAATGCTTCATTCGGATAGTTTTTTACGTCTCTAAATGATTTCATCTAACGCAACACAAATATTTAAAACTAAGAAATTATGTAGGTATGTAATTAGGTATTACAACCGAGTCAGTATCTAAAAGTTAACGACGATGGCATATTATTATAATAGCATACAGCTTGTCTACTTCACTATGAAGTATTTATAATGTGAAAGATATACTTTTATAGAAAAGAAAAGAACAGTCAACACTCAAATATTAATTTAACCCAAAAATATCAACACGAATCGTAATTATTGATATTTGCGGATTTTAAAGTAAAATTTCAAGACCAACGGCAATTGGTGGTGAACGAGGACCGTCAGAACTGTCAAGATTGTGCTGTTTTTTTTTTCACGCTCGCATACTAATTATAAAATATTAATTGGTATACGGTCTCTTGCGGTTTGTCTGGCGAATCAATAGATGTTATATCAGTATTTGTTATCAATCGGACGTTTAACGAAATCAATAATTTAATGGAAACGAAAATCATTGAATAAAATTATGCAGCTGTCCACACGTGACAAATGTTTTTCCGTGTACTTGCTGTTGGTTCGCATGTATAATACGTCGATAGCGATGAGTGATGACGGTCTACATAGGTTTACGCAGATTACGACCAAGGCTACAGGCGGGCATCAACGAGTCAAAATGTCAGGTCAAGTTAATTTCAACTTTTTAACTTGCTAGAACCGACTACTTCTTATAGTTATAAATTGACTTAATTCGTATCTTCTTTAATTTACTTTAGTTCTGTGATATTATACGGCAGAAGTGTGTTGGTATGTAAAGTTTTTGAAGTTTTGGGAAAATCAAGTTTTAATGTTTAGAATGGAATAAAAAAATACAATAATTTTCAAAGATTCTTTTATGATTAATGGCTTTGTGTGGTATAAAATAGATCATTATACATAAATTGGTTTTCAAAAAGTTTAATAATTCACAAATTATAGGCATATCATGTTTTTCCATATCGTTTAATTCTTTTTAGTTACGTATCGACAATACATAAAAACAAATTTATATTAATATCTTGTTCAATAAATTACAGAAACGTGATAATATTTTTATTAATCAATTCAATCTACAGGGTGTTTCAAAGTGATTCATCCCATCTTGGTTGGCTATAAATCTTGATCCCATAGTTTGTGGTGTAGCAACACTACCGACCATCTGAAAGAAGGTAATACAAGTTTTTTTCTACTGCTGCAGGTAAGTTATGCGTTGAGGTTTATCTGAGCCGAGGAACGAACTTCGATTAGTGTTAATTTGTCGACTGAACCCCGTCGTATGTATTGCGAATTGTTAGTGTATAGAGATCAATCGGAAGGAGACACAAGCATAAACAGTTTTTTTTTTTATCTAAGCGCCCCCAATAAAAAATCAAAACAACTGTTCTTATCCCGTTCCAAAGAACGGGTTGGAAAAAAGCAAAATCTTAGCGCCACCTACTGGACTGGCAGTTGAAAAAAACTCGAGAGACTTCCATTTAAAAACGGTTATAGCAGTTGGTTCCACTCCAACCGTTGCGGGTTCCAAACTTATAACTAGTGTAATGAAATCGGATGAATTATTTTGAAACACTCTGTATAGTCAAATTATAGATGATATATTAACTATAAAAATCTAATAATGACAGTTTTGCCATCACGTATATTATTCAAAAAATGACTTATCTAGAGTAAACCAAGGCATATCGAGTATAAATGCAATTATAATATGGCACAACCCCTCTAACGGCTGAGATTTTGAGTTAAATCCTTTGTTTAAACGTTGAATGTGAAAAATAATCACATAAATTCGTCTATTGTTAAATGTTTGATGATACCAATATAATATAACGTATTCAATACAAATTTATTGTGTAAAGGTACATAACGAAAAAATGGTTTAACAAAATGTCAAAATTCTAAAAATTCTAACAGCTTAAAGTTTTAAGTTTTAATAACTTATTACTTAATTATATTATCTGTCGTAACGTTGTCTCGAAGTATTTTAGAAAACGTGTTTATGCGAAAACAAACAATTAATAATGCATATATATAGGCAGGTATTTCAAAACGATTTTAGTGTAATTTATTTATTTTGTGATGCACATTATTTTCGTTTTGAATTGTCGTAACTTTGTTAATTTCGATTTTTATAATTGCTTAGGTTTTCATTTCAAAATGTCAAATTGTCTTTGTATACTTTGCAATGCTTAGAGAACGAACACGAAATTATGAAAGGCCGATTTGTTTATTTTTTATTGTCGACTTATTGCAAATTCTTAAGGTATTCGTATTATTTCGAAAACAATACAGTTTTTAGTACAGAACAACAATAGTCTTCATGGTTCAAAAAAAAGTGTATGGAAATATTCTAATAGAAACCCTGACACCCAGTATGTAAAATTTAAAAAAAAATACAATTATATTTTTATAGTTTTCTATAAAAATTTGCAGAATATTCGGGATATTTTCTATCACACTGTGTCACTTCGTGATAAACCTTTATCAAACATGCGTTATAATTAAACGAATTAGTTATTTTTAATACTTCATAGTTCATATATTACGTATTAATCATTTTTTTATATAGTTCTTTTTAAGAGTGTTTCATTTAATGTGTATCATTATAATTTTAATTTGAAGAATATTTGAATTTGTCCGACCTTGAAAACAGTTTTCTGATTACTAAATTTAATAAACCCGAAATCACAAAAATGATACACTTTTTACTGCGTATACGTATTTCAACAACTATGTTGTCATCTTCAGCGCGAATCAACGACTAACCGGTTAGGCGCTATTTACACCCGTATTTATACTTATATACTTTATACTTTATTTTCTGATTTATGTTACAAAATTTTTATGTGTTTCTTGTTTGAAATGATCGGACCATATTACATCAAACTATTCTCGAAATGATCGATTTTGCTAAGTTTCTTCAGCGCACTTAACACGCGTTTTATATAATTTGTGCTTTGTTATTCAGAAGTCCTAAGAGACGTTTGTAAGGCACTAATATTTGTGGACCTATTTAAAAATTCTTATTTTTTTTGTAATTTTTGTTTGAAAAGAAATTAAATTTTTCACAAAGAGTAAACTAAAAAAATTTCAAATATCCGTAGGCACGATTTTTATATTTAATTTAAAGTTGGAAAATTTTTGAAAATTGGTCATACCTTTTACTGTATTTGGTAAACCATTTGTAACTCACTCTAATTTTTTTATTTAAAATTTGAAAATTAAACACGTTGTGCAAATCGAAGTTTGCTATCTGAGTAAAAAAATTACGAAAGATCCGACCTATTGATTGATTCCGAACGCGTACAAAAAAGTATTGAAAAACGGTGTTATTTTGATTATTATTTTTGTGAATAGTTTCTCTATTCTCTATTTGAGTCACCGAGCTCACTTAGAATCGTTATTTTCGTATGCAATTTTTAATTGCTTTTAGATTTAATATACAACTTCTACATATAAACCTTCCAAATCAGTGACCCACACTCCACAGCATCAAACTACCCACGCGACTTATAGTGATTTCGGTTTTTTTTTTTTTACTTGTAGTTTAGAAAGTGTCCGTTTTAAAATTTATATTTATTCCCCGTCTCGCCCACCGCGATAGCATAATGTTTCGTCGGTACTTACTGGAGGATAAGTTTTGCGTAGAAATGTAATTTATTGTTATTGTCATTCTGGTGAAATTTTTATTTTACGTGTTGTGCGTTCATTTTAGTTTTTATTATTTAAAATCATTACGTAAGCGTTTGCGATTCCACGATAAAAAGACTCTCTGTGTTTTCTGCACTTGGGTAATCATGTGGTGGTGACATCAAGCTGATTTAGGTAGTTTTTTTATTTATGTACGTTTTCCAAGAACAAAAAACATCTACTTGAAAACATTTCACAACGTAATTGTATTATGTAAAATAATTGCAAACAATAATTGGTTTGTATTATTTATTAGACGACTTTATCGGTCGTGAATGAAACACTATTGTTGTCTAGGTGTACCACCCGCTGTGTTCGCAGCTCATTGATGCGACATTTCACAATACGTTTTATTGTATTTGTTGTTTGGATTGTGACATTTATATGACGAAAGTTGTGAATACGTTGAAAGCCAACGATAACCGTGACTAGTGAGCATAAATTCACAAACATTTGTGGCAAAGGTGAGCTTTGCGTCCATACAGACATAGATATCTATCAATATCTCAAAACTTGCCTTAAACAACTTACGCATGCGAGAATTAGCCGTTTCCGAAGTGTATTAATCATTCCAAAATTATGATAACAGTCGTTGCAGGCTTGGTTAGGATATTATAGAATTTGCATTAATTTTCTTTTATGAAGTCCTTAAAAAATGTTAGAGTAAGCTTAAAATTTGTTCCATGGTTGAGAGGTTCTGATTTTTATTATTCTAATGCTACTTTTGGATTTTAAAACGATATTTTTGCATCATTTTTTAATTTAAAATCGGTCATATTTTTAGCGCGTATTTAGATATATTTTAGGTGATACCTATTATAGCGCATATTTATTATTTATGCAATTTTAAGTGCTACAAAATCCTAGCCCTGCTTATTAGTCATTATAACGTTTTTAGCGCATTTTTGCCCTGTTAACGAATAATTTTTTTAATAAATCGTGTTTCACGTAAACAGTGTTGCGCAAACTTTAAAGTTATTTAGATAACAAAACACTTAATTACTTTAAAAAAATTATCCAGATGAATGTATAGATAACGAGTATTTATCTAATATCTGGATAAAAAACAAATTAATTATTAAAAAAAAAAAAAAAAAAATGAAAAATATTAGTATACGAACCGCTAATATTGTAAATTTCTAAAAAATACTTATACCATCCATCAGTTTTGACTGCTCTTATAACATGGTTTTAGTATTCGAAATTTGTAATCTGATGTAGTAATTATTAGTTATTAGTAATAATTAATATCTTAAAATTTTGCGATACCTTTTGCTGTTGCATTTTTGTTATAGGCGTTCAAGTACGTGTTTACAGTAACTTCTTACGTATAAAAAATCAACCTCATATTTCAGTACTGGGTGAGAATATCTTTTTCACGGTTTCTAAGAAAACATTACGAATTAAATCATAATAATCGACATTATACAAATTCTAAGTATTACGTCATATAGTTATAATAGCAGTTTTTGGAATTCGATAAAAATTTTTTTAATAACAATAAACCTGAAATACGTTTGAAATAATGTTTAGTACCTATAAAAGCTTTGTTTTTATAAAATAAGCATACTGTAACGCGTTATAATTTCTATTTTCTAGTACATTAAATTCATTTTTAATGTTCTATTATAAGTTTAACGACTAAATATATATATGTCCTGGTCTAAAATATAGAATATAAACTAGTTTACACCTTTTTAGTATGAGGAAAAGTGATAATTATACTTGGATAGTAAAAACCTATGTGTATGTAAAATGTGAATTATTCTTACAATTTTGTGAATTTGCGTTGTGCTCATTTAACTCGTTTTTAAATAATTCATATATTTCTTTGTCCGCTATACTATATATTTTATTGTAGCTTTCACATTTTTATTGCAGCGTTCTTTCTATAAAACCAACCAGCAAAATGAAATAAAATTTTTGAACTGGTTTTGTTGAACAGCTAAAATTTGTTTGTAAGGAAATAAATTTTTGTACGATATGCTCAAGAATTTTGTAATATTTATGGCATATAAATTATATTTATGGTAATGTAACAAGTGTAATAAAATGTGTGTGTGTGTGTGTGTGCAATATTATTGCTCATAGTAATTTTAGTCTGTTCACTTACTCGGTTTTTATATATTTTAAAATCTTATTTTTGCAGTTTTTCAGTTTGCCCGTCTCTATTTTATTACTTTGATTTCATATCTCTCTATACTAATTATTGAGTGTTTATTGTTTTTGCCTGGAACCACGACATTTTATACGGACCTACTGTGTAAACTATTACACCAGATTTTTTTTCTACCGTAGAGAGTTTTTAAAAAGACAATACCTTCGTAATGGATTTTAAACGTATCAGTTCAATATAATAATAATCAGTCAGAGAAATAATAGGATAAAAATATGTGCAAAAAAGACGTTGTAGTAGGTATTAGTAATTGTTTAGACTAGGATTTCTAACCGCGATTCGTCTTTGATTCGATTTTAACAACCGTTTTCATCACCTTGGTTTTATACTGTATCAATCATCGGAATTTTTTTTTTTTAACATACGATTAGACTGCTACGTCGTAGCTAATGAAGCGAAAAACGCAATCCGATTATATCGATGTTTGTGATCATGTTTTCACCTTGGGTCCTATATGCATTATACGAATAATATACCGCAGGTGACCATCAGACAATAAGTGACGGTCCGATGCGGTCTCGCGTGGTGGTCGAAATTACGAGTAATCGGCGGTTCAGAGGATGCGGCCGTGCTGATCGAATACAATGGGCCGAAAACCGTGTACACAGGACAGTATTTGTGAAAAAAAAAGAAGATAAATGGTTTTTTTTCCTTCAAAAATTAAGAGCTGTAATTCGGAACCTTGAGGTGTCCACGGTACACATTATTGCACTGCGTATGCGAGTAGAATTATATGTTTACTCCTCGAAGTTTTCTTCCAACGACGCACGAACCACGAGTTCCTCTTGATTGCATTTCAGAGGAACTAAATACGGAACGGATCCAATAATTTCGAAAGGGATTAATTCCTTTTTCAGCAATAGGAACGTAGAATAATTCCGGATTTTTTTCCCAGTAAATATAACCTATCGTTAAGTTATTGATTTACAAAACTTTTGATTTGAACACAGTCCAAACTACGTACTTTCCCCGTAATTTACAAAATCGGTTCTTACCGTTCGGGTTGCACAAGTAATTTTTCACATTTTCGTCATGTATGTTTCGCCATAACACTCCTCCAATGTTCCCACTTACGATTCGTCGAGTATATTTTACTTACCATCGAGCTAGTTTCTAGGAATTCTCGAAAAATGAAATTTTACAGTGTTTATTTTGATTTGCATACAAGTAACTAACTCTTCCTGCAAATCTTCTACTCCACCACCGGTGGGATCGCTATACATTTTTTAAGCTATTGATTTTTTTTTTTAAGTTCGTATCGGTACGTAAGATATTATAATGCCGTAACGCAATTAGGTTAGGTTATCGCCGAACTTATCACGGTGGAAAGAATATAGGAACGAGGGAAAGAACGGATACCTTTTAAAATATTGGAACGGATTCGTGGAACGAGTTGCTTTTAACAGGGGCGGATCCAGGACTTTTTTATGGCGGGTGCTATTTCGCTAATAATAATGGTCATATGGTACTTATTATGGGACGTAAAAGTACTTATTAAGTACAGTTTGGGAGGAGGTTAAAAAAAACTTATTTGGAGCTTAAACGGAGAGGAATACATAGACTCTTACTATTAAATAAACATTAAATTATGTTTTTATAACAAACAAATAACAAACACACGGTTGTATTGGTGTGTGTAATCGTATTCTTCTTCTTTTTTTCTAGCAAACTCATTGACTACCAAGTCGATACCTACATGTTTATCTTTATGAACATTTAATAAAGTTAAGCCATTCGGTCTAGACTCGGTCATTGTATAGCGGCGCATATAATGTTTTAGTCTTCTACTAACTTTTTAGTAGAAAAAAATCTTTTAGCGGTTGCTGTTGATACCGAAAGCGTGGCAAATAATTGTAAGAGGATTTTGACGTTTGGAAAAAATTCTTCACATCATGGTACGTGGAACATTTGTTTCATATATTCTATTTAGTTTTTCGAAATTTTATTCCATATTCTTCTTTAATTTTCAACATTTTATTCTGTTTAGTTTTTCGAAGATTAATTTCCGCTTTTATTATTAAATCTTGAAAGTAAGTCAGTTTTGGCTATAGAGCATTGCAGAGTTTAATATATCTTCAGTGGAGTATGAATCTTTACGGATGAAGGAATGAGGCCTTCAAGTGGAATAATCTTAGCAAATTTATCGCTAAATCTAGATTTTAATTCTTGAATGGTCTAAAAACGGTATAAAAATAGTAATTTTAACCACCGTGTCGGATTTTCGTTGACGTTGGCATCACGTCTCTTTGTTTGATGATCGCAAAGTCGAGGAACCCTCAACTCTTCATCAATGACATTCGCGTTTTTCGACCTGCACTCTCGAATAGAGTGTGCCGAATGTTGTGTCAGGATTTTAACAAACACGTTTTTGACATTTTTCCATTGCACTAGATGCACCTTGCTCAGAACTTTTTTATTGAATGCTGTTAAACGCCTTGTACACTTGAAACTCGAGGCTCTAAGCGATATTTCTCGTTTCTCCAGTTCTTCCATTGCTATTAAAATAAATTTTTCCAAACTCGTGGTATGATGGAGTTTTTAACGAAAATCATGAAGGACGGCGGGTGCTTCGGCTCCCAAGCACACACACACCATCTAAATCTGCGCTTTGCTTCCAACACGATAAACGAGAGCTGAACGGATTTATTTTTAAACGACACTGGATTACATACAAACACCGCGCGCACTACTACACGCCGCCGCGACGACGACAGAATTTCTTCTTCGGTTACTGCTGCTTGCCGGCGGTGTATCGATTTCGCACCGTTACAAACGCGTCGTTTCATTATTTTTATCAGTTTTATTATTATTAGGTATTTGTCGTACCTACCCGTACCGATTCTACGTATCTTATCGTCGGTATAATATTACCCGTTTATAATTTATAAGTAGGTGTCTTTTCTGCTGTATAACAGCTTAGTAATGTTCTCGATGTCGTAGTACAAAATGTGTATAGGAACACAATAAAAATGGCCGCGAACGAAATATTTCACCCGTTGTTGTTATTGTCGTTGCGTATTATATTGAAAAACGACGATATATAGGTTTATTTTAGGTCGGCGGTACGTACCACGTGTTTTCGATGTTAAAAACGGTGGGTACTGTTCGTTGTCGATTTTGGGCACGTCAAAACGAGAAAAAATCGAATTTTCAATATCGTTCGATTTACCTGGTATAAGGTACTTTTGTTGCTGGTATTTTTTAAGAATTATTACAATAAACCGGTAGAAAAGTATAGTGGTTTTTTAAATAAATAAATAATAGTTAGAACACGCGCACACTATATACCGTTATATACAGCGTTGGGACGAGTTTTAAATTGGCACTACGTATTTATAGATGTATTATGTTTTAGACACGAAGCATATTAAACCTTAACAGTCGTCGGGTTAGGTACAGTGTTGTTGTCGCATCTGCAACTTTTTTTCGGATTCGTTGCTAAGTAGGTTATGAATTTGTTTCAAACGAATTAATATCTAAAAAAATTTTAAGTGCGACTTTTCGCAATTTTTTCGATTTTATTGCAATTTTGTTGACTGTCATTTTCAATACAATTTTATGTATTTTTTTGTGTTTTCACTTTTTTCGTGAGATTACATAGGAGCTATCGTCTACATTTTTTAGACAAAAAATATCTTTTTTTTTGAAAACAAAACAAAAATAGTTTAAATAGAAAGTTTTATTTATTTGACACGATTAATTCCTGAAAAAATTAGTAGACCGGACAAATTACCGGGTTTCTTATTGTTGAGAATTTTTATTTTTTTTTTTTATAATCTACTTGTTTAAATCTGATAAAATTACTTCGAAATATTACCGAATAAAATTACTCAATCCGCTTCATAAAATAATTTGTTAATATAAAAAAAAAACCTTTTTTTTGCAACTTTTAAGCGCGATTTTCGGTTTTTTTTTTTTTTCCCCCCCATAACAATCGATCCCGTCACATTTTCAGCGCAATAACGTCGTCCCAGTTTATAACGAGTATAAATTGAGTACGCGCGGAATCCGTTTTCGAACGAGCGTCTAACCTATAGCAGTTTTATTATTCACTTGCAGCGTTCGGTGGCCGCGATGCAGCAGCCGGCGGAATACCGCGGCGACGCCAAATACCGGCCGAAACGGTACCAGTTCGTTGGCAAGCTGTTCAGAAAACGTTTGCCGATCGTCTCTTGGCTGCCCAAGTACGACGCGGATCAGGCCGTCAGCGACCTGATCGCCGGGGTCACCGTCGGGCTGACCGTCATGCCCCAAGGGCTGGCGTACGCCACGCTCGCTGGTCTCGAGCCGCAGGTGAGTGGCGAACGTTTATCGATTTTCATTTTGATTTTTGTCCGTAAACACACGTGTATTTCGATCGATCTACCCGCACATTATTATCGTCTTCCTGACTGAGACTGATTCCGAGCTAGTAGTCGAACGCAGTACGTTGTTTTTACAAAACACGATCACTTTTTCTAGTAAATACAAAACAACGCTCCGAATTTAACGTACGCCGCGTTAAGATAGACAGGTACACCCAATTGATCCGAGACGGTACTTTATTTTTTTTTTTTAAACTATCATTCGATCAGAGTTTGCGAGCGAATTTTTAAACTGCTCCGTTCGAAATCTATACGTGTCATTAGGGATGATGGTTTAATACCGCCGGAATTTCAATCGATTTCGAACATCTTTGAGCGAGTTGTAGAAATGATGAAATTATTGAATTTTATGCGGATAGTTTTACAGATAGCATTTTGGTTTATATCGCGTTGTTATTTTGCCGTTAAACTCGTCATTCCGGGCGGGGCGGGGGGACGAATAATTACGGGGAACGTGTTTTTTACACATCGATTTAGATTTTTTTTTTTGATCACAACAGCCAAAATAAAGAACGTACCAGACTTTTACATAATACTAAAATCGGAAAGATTTGTTTTTATTTTGTTAAATTCGTTTTTACCAGGGAGTATACCAGACAACTGAACTCGCTCAGAATCGTATTTTCGTAGGCAACGTTTTATCGTCGCTTTCAGATATAAAATAAAACCACAACTCCCAAAGCGTAGTCGCTACCCCGTCAAACTACCCATGCAATCTAGACTGATCCCGGCGCTTACTTTTTTGTATTGTTTTTATAATGATTTTTTTTTTCCGTGAACAACTCTATACATGGGGCATTATGTGCCGAAATCGACGAATCCGACGTCAAAACTGCTAGGTACCTGTATTGAACAAACGTTATAAAAAATTATTCCTTGTCGTTTTCGAACTTTCATTTACTAAATTAATTTAATTCGTTATAAAATTCGCTGGTTATTGTCAGAAAAGTATATACACAGAACAGAACATATTTTTATTCGAGCAATAACAATTATTTACGAGTATATTCAAAGATAATAATATTGTAGTAAATAGTTTATACTGACAAATCGACTCTAGCATACAACTAGCAGATGTCTGTATTAGTACACTGTATGAAATTTCGCAGAAAACATGTGTTCACGCAGTTTCATCACGCTGATTCGATTTTATCTTATCTGTGGCATGTATTGTTATACTACTGTCGCTAAAGAGCTATTTTGGCAAAAAAAAAAAAAATTTTAATACAGGAAAAAAAAAAGCTGAATAATTGGTCCGAAAATGTTATTACGTACCTAATTGAAGGATTTTAGATTCTGGGCGAAACATATTATTGTTTTTCTGAAAAGGTTTTTTTCTTTTGATTACGAAATTTAAGAACTGCTCCGATTTTTATACATTCCCCCATCAAAGACAAGTAATGCGTTTGTCGTAGATGGTGGTTTTTTACAAAAGAATTAAGTTTTTTTTTTTTTTTTTAATTGTAAGCCAAAATAAGAAGATTAACAAAAGCGATAGAAATTGTAATAAATGTTTAACAAAATGTATCCAAAACTTTAATATTTTTTTAATTTGATCATTTTCGCAGTTACTGTTTCGTAAAACGTTTATAGGTACTCGAGTTTTCATTTCAAAGACTCAATATTTAAACACAAAATAGGTTTTTGTTTATTCATGATTGAAAAATGTCGATAATCGGTTTTCACAATATTTTGTTTAAATAGACGCTTGTAAAACGGTACAGTTTGATTATTTTTATTCTTGATTTTTCGTTCCTCTAAAAATTGTTCAAATCAATCATTAAAATTGCAAATTATAATTGTGACATCTGCAATTTTGACTTTTTTTTACAGAACTTCGAAATTTTAACTTATCAAAATTATTCCACTGAAATCTTAAAACCTTTATAAATAAAAACCGAACCAATTAAAAAAATTTATTGATAGATCCAATTTTGAAATTGTTGAAACTTAAGTACAATTTTGACACGTGTAGTTTTTTTTTCACGTACTGTGTATGATTGAAAATTGTCCAAAAACAGTATTTCAAATAATTATAGTTTAAACTAAAAACTTTTTAAATTGTCACTTTGTATTTTTTTCGTAACATTCAATCAAATTTTGATATTGTCAATAACTCATCTAAACTTTTTTCACATTATTAGATTAAACAAACTTGAACCGTAATACAAGCTTGAAAAAATAAACGATTTTAACCATTTCGGAACTAAATACAAAACTTTAATCTTTTAAATGTTCAATAGTTTTTTGGTTTCGATAAATTGAAAATGTTTTTAGTAGAAAAGACTGTAAACATCTAGATTCTAGATAGTTGTTAGTTTATTTTTTCTGGTTTTTTCTAAGTACCATTAACACTCTAAAAACTATTCAATAATAATATGTTATATTCAAATTAATTTAAAATTGTATACATTCTTTATGAATGTGTGAAGTACGTTTTGGTAAAAATTATAATCGATTTCAACCATTTTTGTTCTAAATCTTTTAAATTTACGTTTTTTTTTTAGTATTCGAATCTCTGACCTTGCACAGAATCGTAATTTTTGTAAATGATTGAATAAATGAATAAACCCATTTACTCTAAGCCACACAGTCGTAGCAGTTAATTTTTATCAAAAAAATTTTAAAATTCGATGTGTTCAGGTACCTATAAACTGTTGATATCATTTGATAAAAAAAGAATGTTTTTACTGTGCTTGAAAATATATGGCGATCCCCCCATTATCAAATACTTGAAATTTTTCCTCAGTACGATAATAAATATAAAATATATCGTTGGGTACCTAATATTTTTAACTCCAACACATTTGTAATTTATGTTTGCGGGAGTTAATTTAGATCAAAATGCGTACCTAGTTAACTGAAGCGATACGTTAACAATTGTCTCCAACGTATAACGCAAATAAATCGTAACTATCAATCGTTTCTAAATAAAAATAAAAATATTTTAACTGAAAGATTTAACATTACCTAATCCGCACATTACAACGATCTCCGCAAAATCGATAGCATTCGCAAACTGCATATGATTGTGAATGACTATTTGCATATGATTGATTCGTTAACAAAACGATAAATGCGATGTTTGATTTGCAACTACTATTCAAAATTCAATTCAGTTTAGTCGAAATTTTAAGCTTGGCGTTGAGTCATATCGGTTTGCGAAATCTTTTTACTAGATTCGGCGGTCGATTTTTGTCTTGACAAATTATTGTAAAACATGATTTTATTTAGTTGGTCATCATAAATGAAATTCAGTAATTCAGCCTTTATAGTTTATAATAGGGTTATTGTTTACTAGCCCTCACTTTTATATTCTTACACCGAATACGAAAAAAGGAGTATTTTAAATAATATTAAGGAATAGGTAATTTAATATTATTCTAAATTTTTATACGCAAACGGACGTTGTTTTATTTTAACAATCAGAATATAATATTATATCACCCATTTTAAGATATAGTTGAAATAATTTGACAAAAACTCATCTATCATTTGTGTAAATATAGGTTTAAACTTTAGTTGTACTACTTATTATTTTTATTTTTCGTTCCGCCGAAATTGTAAAATTAAAAAATTTAATGATACTATAAAAAGGTTTTACAAGAACCTACAGTTCGTTTTGTAGGCTTCATAAGAGTATAATGTTTAGTATGGTAGATCGAGTGACATAGAAATAATGTAACTTAAGATCCGGAATAGAGCCAAGAAGCCATCCGCTTGGTTTATGTGTAATCTGATTTGGATTCTGAGTGCATCGAACAACGATGTATTTATTTACAATGTTGTTGTTGTTTTTTAGATTCTGAGTGTAGCGAAGGATGTCTTATTGGTTTTTACATGGTGTGTGTTATTGTATTTGCTTATTTTTTTTTTTATATGTCCTGAAACCACGATAATTTCTTCAAAAATGCTCCGATCTTTACACTCATATACATGGTTTCTGGTAGCACTAGTTTGTCGCGCGGTACTATGAGGTTTCGTGCTTTCTGCACCCACGTGACTCAGAGTGATTTCGGCTTTTTTTTTTTTATTGCACATTTTTTTTGGTATAGTAGGAGTGCTCCGATATTTTCGTGTGATGATACAAAAAAGACGGGAAAACGGACTGAGATGATGATTTCATTGAAACGTGAAGCGTTTTTTTTTTTGTCGCAATATTCGATTACTTTTCTGCGTTATAATCTGCGAAAACGAAAACATATTTCCGGAATGAACGACTTGAAATTTTACACTGACAAACGGAACAATATTGGCAGGAATTGCCCGAGTTCCTTGACCGTTTTCACACGTTGTCGTATCGTTGATAAAATACAACGCAACGCAATAATCCTGTACGGAAACGACATTGATTTTTTCCCAACTCTTCTTTTATCATGTTTCACTTGTACGTGATAAAAAACCGGATATTAAATTACGTATTAGCGTTTTTTGACGAGTATAAGAAAAATTGCGCGTAGACATTTTTTATTACGTCGAAAATTCGAATCATTCGATCAAATTAACCAGTGCCGTGTGCTCGTTTGCGTGTTATGTTTGGAAACGATTCATAACTGCAGTAGAACGTATTGTTTATCCGTAATAAATGTGGTTCTTACTTCGTGAATTGCAGTTATTCGGTATGTTTGTCTGCCAACTCGTAATGACGTAAATTTTCATCCTTAAAATCGTGTTGTGTTTTAATTACTTGTTCTACAAGAACAAAAATCACTGGAAGTATAGTATTTATTAAAAAAAAAAAAAAAAAAATTTAAAACGTTCACCGTTTATGTTAAGGCAACATGTGAGCAACAATTGATTCCTTCGAATAATTGATAAAAAATAAATATATTATGTTTTGTAAACCTGATGCGTGCTCGTAGCCCGGGTTATACTATAATTGCCTATATAATAGCACCGTTTTTTTTTTTTTTGTCATCTCGTAAATTTATTTCAAACTCGGTCAAATTAAACACGCGTTTAACAGTGATAACGACAATACGTTATAATTCTCGAGGCGCAATTTCTGATTCGGATGATACTCTTGGATCAGCCCGATGTGTCCTGTGGCTATTGTTTATACGGGAATTTTTAGAAATATTTAATGGGATGGGTACAAAAAGAAAATCGGCGTTTTTGTTGTCAATAAATGGTCACTGCTCTGAGTGGGTCATGGTATTTCAGATGATTTAAGTAATTGCATACCGTATACGCCGTATACATTATGACGAAAGCAATGAAATCATTAATAAATAATTGCCTTCGATAAACTATTCTGGAATATTTCGCAGTCGAGAACCAATTATAAAAATAAATTGTTTCGATTTACTCCGTAAGTCAATTTCCTAACTATCTGTGAAAATGTCGAGTCATTCGGAGCGTTTATTAAATTTTTTTAACTCATATTTATTGTTTCAAAATAATTTCACAAGTTTTACATAAATTATTATGGATAACATTTGAGAAAAGCAAAAAAGATTGATCAAGACGTGTATATACGAGTGTGTACATAATAAATTTATTATATAAAAAAAAAAACTTAAAATATGGTAAAAATATGGTTTATGGTGTGGCGACGTGAACAACGCACCACGGAGTCGTCCATGTTGTTTACAATATTGTCAGTAAATAAAGGGTAACCCCATGTTCTAGAATATACTATAACTATCTCGTTTGGGCAATTTCGAAAAAGTTCTAGAACAATCGACGCTTATACCGGCTGGTCAGTCGGTCAGTCAGTCCGCGAGTACACTCCGCGACACACCGTTTATAACACTCCGCGACATACTCCGTGACATACTCCGCGATTCCTCCGTCATTGTGTAACGTATATTTGTTTTTTTCACATTTATATTCGTACGTATTTATGTAATATATAGTGTTTATATTAAATTAAATCGTGAGTGATTTTTTATTGCCTAAAACCCACAATGGGGAGTGTCTTTGTGTCCTTTTCTTAAATACGCCACTGGCTGTTTATGTGAACTTGACCGTTTCGACTTTGGCTCAATTCCACTTGTATATTGTGTATGTTTTATTGTGATAAACGCTCCCGTACATGTTTCACATAATAATATTAGAGGTTTATTTTATATCGCGTTAAAATATTATAATATTCTGTTTATTGATTACAATGTGTATGCCCTTTATACAGTGTCGTCCGTTTGCACACAACTAAAGCATAATGCAAAAAAATGCATTATGCATATGTTTAAAAAAACAATTTATGCCGCGTTTTAGTTACAACGTACAAGTTAAACATTGTGCGTTAATCCGTGTATTGTAACGTATGTTACACCCCCGAAGAGAAAATGTCGAATTCAACATTATTTGTTTAGATTATCATGTTAGAATAGGTCGCGTGGGTAGTATGACGGAGTGATGACCGATTTGAAAACAATCATTGCCTTCGAAAAAACGATTCTGAGCAAGCTCAGCTGTCTAGTCCGGGTAAATTTTTCGAGAATTCCAAAGTTCTAGTACGCTTAGCTCAAACATTTTCGAAATCGCTTGAAACTCTTATCGAACATGTATCTTACCTATTTTAATGTTATGTAAAAGTTTCAGCTTGTTCCGATCATTATTTTGGCCAAAAAACTAAATTTATGTGTGGAAAACGTGTGTGCAATTATTATTTCTCTACAGTTTCTTGATTGTAACTCTTTTGGCATTGTAAATTCGGCGAAACGTCGAGAGTAAACAGTGCACCAAGGATATATAAGTCGGGCTTTCAGAAAACGACCGTTAAAACCGGAGCAATACCCCTCAAAAAAAAAAAAACACATCTTTGTAAAACCAATGGTTTTTTCGCTAACGCTCAGAATCCAAAATGATTTCGGTATAATTACTATACATATATATATATATTTATTATTTGATATTAAATAATTTACAAAAGTTAATAATTTTGGCAAAAAACAAATAGCGTTTTTTTTTTTTTTTTGTATACAACTTTTTACGTTTGACGTATGAGTTATTATATTTGCATGTATATTTGCACACCTGCCACGTCTGTATACTGTTATAATTTTAACCGTCGAAGCTGAAAAGTATTATATAATTATGTATAACCGGTATCCCATGTAGACTTAGACGAGGATGTGACGAATAAAAACAAAATCTAATATAATGACATATGGATGTCATATAGGACGAATAGAAAATATAATGTTTTTGTTACACTTTAGTTTTAAATGTAAAATGTAATATGAAACGTATAAAGAATTATTCATTAAAAAGACGGGATCATTCTAGGTCGCGTGGGTAGCTTATAGTTTAAACGTATTATTTAATATGTATCTGAAAGCAATCATTGCCTTTGAAAAAACAATTCTGAGCGAGCTCAGTTGTCTAGTAAGCAACACGTCCTAGTAATGTTTTCGAGAGTTTCAAAGTTGTATATACTTAGCTGAAACATTTTCGAAATCACTTGAAACTTGTACAAAAACTCAAGTGGAGGAATTGGGATATTTTTGATCACCCTAGGAGCTATAGTCCTGATTTGGCACCAAGTGATTATCACCTTTTCCAAAAATTGAAATCGTCCGTCGCATCTCAACATTTTGGAAGTAATGAGAAACTTATAAACGGTGTGAATCAATGCCTCAACGCACTGGCGGTGCCTTTTTTTAAAGATGGTATGCAAAAGCTCGTCCCACATTACCAAACATGTATAGATTTAAACGGAGACTACGTAGAAAAATAATTTAGACGTTAATAAAAAAATTTTGTGCAAAAAGTTAATGTTTTTGGTTTTTTTTTAAAAATATTTTTCACTACGGAGGTTTATTTTGAAATAGCTCTAGAATTTTATCTATTTTAATATTATGTAAAAGTTTCAGCTTGTTCCGATCATCATTTTGGATGTTATGGCAAAAAAAAAAAAAAACTAAATGTGTAAAAAAGATCGCAGATTACTACGTATTGCTATCCGATAAAAAAAATTTCAAACAAATCCGTCCATTAGATTCTGAAAGCGTATAAAAAAAAGCATTGAAAAATTGTGTAATTTGGTTATAACAATTAAATTACGCACTATCGCGCAATCGGTACTAAAATCGTATTAACTCCTCCAATAATGGTCCAAATGGTTTGAAATATTCACACGGTGTTTAAATTAATATTCTTTATACGCGGATATGACTTTCGGAATTTTTGAAAAATTTTTATTGTTAAGTTTGGTTTTTACCAGGACGTTTACTTGATAACTGAGCTCGCTCAAAATCGTTTTTTTTTTTTGGAAGCAATAATTAATCATCACTTTCAGATATAAAATTGTGCGTTTGAACCACAACTTCCAAACCATAGTGACTCGCCCAAAAAGTCGGTACTCCGTCAAGCTACCAAGAGTGATCCCGGCTTTTTTATACTACCTAAAACGTTTTCAGTACTTAATATTTCTTATAGTTATTATATATAGAACATTTGCCGTATAATATAGGTAACTACTTACCTATACGCGAAAACTGTTAATTTTTTTTACAGCTTGTTTTATTATTAGTGCAGCGTTTTAAACGTATTTACGTTCATTTTTGTGTCCATTACAGTTTGGTTTGTACTCCGCGTTCGCTGGATGCATTGTTTACACGGTTTTTGGAAGCTGTAAGGACATCACAATCGGACCGACAGCGTTAATGTCGCTTATGACTTACCAACAAGTATTCAACAGAAACTCTGATTACGCAGTGCTACTATGCTTCTTGTCTGGTATTTTACAATTCATCATGGGATCACTTAAACTAGGTATGTAGCCGTTAACGTTATGTTCTAGTTATATAGTCATCACCCATACCCGTGACCCACTAACTGCGGCGGAGAGATTTAACACGTTTATATAATGGTCCGATTTTTTTGTTGAAAATGTGCATGAACTCATATACTTTTTATGACCAAAGGTCTATCACAGGAAGCACTTTCTTTATTAAACGTCCGATTTGTTTAAAATGTATAGCAATATTATTTTTTCCATGGTTTTAAAAAATTTTAATTTTAAAATGAAAAATCGACTTCAAAAACAATCCAGTCGAAGAGCACACGAATTCACGCGTATTCTATTTTAAAAATTGAAATTGGACCACAAAAAGTCTCTCCTGCTTACTGGTCCAAACGCATTAAAAACACGTACATCCTTAGCCGCCTCAAAACCTAGGTTCGTTTTGGTCGTTATAAGCCACACGAATAATAATTATGTCAGCTTTGTTTGAACATAAAGTTTTTAAACGTAATCCGATGTTTTGTAATCTAGATGAAAAACTAAAATAATTTTAAAGTATTGTTGTTAAAATCTATCAATTATCTTATTTAAGTTCAATTTATTAGTAAATAGTGTAATGTTTTTATATTATACGCATCAAATTCAGTACTTATTTGACAACGCACGTACAATATACTCACGTAATGTACTAAAATTTTAATTCGTAAAACTAATCTACACTGTCACTATTATACCATTGACAGTAAAAATAACAATAATTGTTGGGAAAAAACAAAACGATGTTTTTGTAATTCCCATCTGTTTCAATATACTATCAATGATACTATACCTACGTAATAATACACATTGCTGACATTTTTTCTAAAGTTTGTCATGTCAATTCATGTTCCAGTCCAATTTGTTTGATCAACGATATTGAAATGAATCGTTATCAGATCTTGACACGCAAAACGTTTATTTATGTTTGTTTGGTTTTGTTTATTTACAAAATGTCCTTTGAATTCAAAGACGAACAAAACATTAGGTATCAAATATCTAAAAACGACGTATTTTTAAACCGATATGTGTATTAAATGATTTTTTTTTTTAAATCACAGCTTGTAGGCCTATATAGACGAAACGATCTGACTATTTTACACATACTTATTATTATTACCAGCCATTATATTTTAATACTAATTTTTTCTTGTTGGACGATAATTGTTTGAAATGAAATCCTGTGCGGATAGTGTGAAATCTTAAAATTCACTAAACAACTAACGATCGGATTCTATATGTAACAATAAATAATTATAAGATAACCTCATTGGTAAAAATTTTGCAAAAAAATAAAGCGAAAACCACCGTACACGAATTATTTGTAGTTTAAAAATAGCGCGTCTCTAAAAGTAAGCGCGAAACGTTCAGCTGATGAGAGACGTTATGATTCACCTACACAATATTGTAGATTTTATCCATCGTTGTATAATGATTAGCAACCTAACCTAACTTAAAACTCAATAAATAGAGAAAAAAACAAGTTCAGTTTACACCGTAACATCGCTTAAAGGTGTCTTTTGGTCACACGGAGAAACATTCCACCTTCTGGGTTCGCCGGTACGGTTTTAGGATTCAGTTTGAACGGCAACTTCATGGTTTCGGACAGCGAAACGTCGTAGGTCGATAATACTCGGACCAGCGCAACCTTTACTTGCATCATTCCGAAACGCATACCTGCGACAAAACAAACAACGCGTTTTTACATTATTTTACCGTACATAAAATGTTTCGCCCAGCTGTTTCTTATAATAACAATTATTGTACTCGTGGTTGGTTTTGTATTTTCACTGGTTGTTTGAAATCAAAATATTCGCGAACAGCTTTCCTTGTACCCTAATACGTTAAAATAGTATATTACTATGTGTATCAGATTGTTCGATTGCAAAGTATATAATATCTGATGTAAAGAACACAGTAAACATGTGTTATAAATGTTGGGCAGTTGTTGTCCGTGGTTCGACCCGTCAGAGGTGGGCGTATAAATCATTTGTGTACTTGATTGTCGTGGAAATATAGTTCGCGAATGTTTGTGATGAGTTTTGTTGCTTCTTTCTAATCCAAAGATCGTGGGTGGTCTTCGTTAAGAATATTCTCAACACATGTATAGATTGACACTACGAAAAATCGGTTAAAAAAAACTAACACGAACTTAAGGGACCTGCACGTGTCCTATTTTCTTACTGAAAAGAAAAAGACTTCTCTTACAGTTCGCATTGGATTTTTTAAACTCTAGTTTTTCAATAATTTATAATTATAGTTTGAATTCGGCCTATTTTTACTAGAGTTTTCACTTATTTTTCGGAGAGTTTTTAGCGATAAAATCAAAAAGTCCAACGCAAACCATAAGCGTAGCTTCTTCTTTTCATTAAATAAAAAATGATTCAATCGTGTTGATTCTACAAGACAGGAGTAATTTTTTTTGCATATTAAATTTTGTCCATTTAAATGGATTGAAAGTGGGGCTGGATTTATAGGTCTCTAGGCCCGCCGACCTGTGGTATGAACCCTAGTCCCTGCTATGGGGTGTGTGAAAGAAATTAATGAAATAAAAAGAAAACTCATAAAAAAGATTGTATAAAACTCTATTAAAAAAAATGTTTCTTTAGAAACTGCTTATCAAAACTTTATAATTAATACTAATTTTATAATGATGTTTTTTTTTTCTTGTAGTTAATTATTTTAATAACAGAATAATTGATCTAATCTTTTTATATGATACCTCAAAGTGAAGTGTTTCGCCTTAGATAGGGTACTTCTTGTATAAAAATTTGTTTATTTTTTAAGGTATTATTACTATATGAAACGAAAACGCGAAAAAGTAAAAAAATTCCAATTCCGGAAATTTGTTTACCATAACCTCTTTGGATTTTTGAATTTGTAAATTTTTGCAGATTTTTTTTTTTGACGTAAACAGACATGTGGTGTGGGCCCTTAAGCTGCAGCCTATGTAGCCAATGCGTAAATCCGGCCCTGATAGAAATCGCCTACATATTGCCCTTAACTACGCCTATAGAATTTCATAAGATATACTATTTTTTAGATTCCGAGCGACGAGCGAGGAATTTATTGTTTTTACAACGATGTTTTTTTTTGTCAACAACTTTTCGGGTAGATGGAATGATCCGATTTTCAAAGTCAGTACTTTTAATGAAAGGTCTATAAACTCTAGTGGTACTTCAATATTAAAGTTTTTTTTAAATTTTGTCTGCTTTTTGAGTTCTAGCCAAAAAAAAAATCGAGAATTTCACTGCAAAAAAATTTTTAATTTTTCCGGTTTTGTAATGACGTTTTCGGGTAAAAGGAGTTGAGTACCACATAAAAATTGGGATTTACGCTTTAAATTTTATTTTATATGAAGCATTTTTTTAATGTTTTTTATTTTTTTCTGAGTTACGTGCCGAAAACAACGAGAATGGCGAAATCGCCAAATCCGGCGTCAGACACATCGATTTAGTTTTTTAGCCATAATATCCAAAATGATAATCGGATCAAGCTGAAACTTTTACATAACATTCAAATAGGTAATATTACACAGGTTTGATACAAGTTTCAGGTTTCAAATTTCGAAAATTTTTCAGCCAAGTATAGCATAGAACTTTGAAATTCTCGAAAAATTTACCAGGACGTATACTAAACAACAGCTGAGCTCGCTCAGAATCGTTTTCCGGCTTTTTTTAAAATTTTAAACCTGGTAGATACCTATGCAAATCCTGGGGCCGGCACCGAACGGAATGTAGGCGTACTGCGGCCGATTGCGTTTTTCGTCTTCCGTAAACCTTTCCGGGATGAATTTTTCCGGTTCCGGCCAATATTTGGGATCGTTGTGGATGCCGTACACCGGTATGACCACCTGAAGACCTTTAGCGAGGGTGAAATCTGAGTCTGGAAATTTGTACGGTTTTACCGTTTTCCTGGTTAGATTAGGCACCGGTGGATACTTCCGTAAGGCTTCTGTAAAAATCATACAATATACTATATTTGAGTCGTTATTAATTATGTAATCAATTTTGAATATTAACGTTACATCGATAGTGCAATTTTTCAAAACATCTTCAATACTGTGTGTCTAGAGTATTTTCACTTTGGACGATCGATTCGAGTTTTTTTTTTGTCAAATTACTTTTTTTAATATAAAGCTATTTTTCTCAAAAGTGAACATTAAAAACAGAACGTTGGGGCTATTCGTGATCCCCTACTCGCGTGTACTAGAATTGAATCCGAAATCTGGTATAATAATAATAATATTAGGAAGATGATATACATTGAAATGAATTATTTTCCCATGTTTACATGCCTTTGTACATTTCTGCGCGCTCTCGAATGAATTAGCGTTATTAAAAAAATATTAAACACGTGAACGGGATCCAAATCGATTGTACTTGGTGTTATGGACTGTAGGGCAGTAGTAGTACCTACTAATATATCGTTAATTCGGCTCAAACGTACTAACCCGATACGATCATGTCTACGTATTTAAATTCTTGCAATATTTCGTACGTCAGTCTTCCGCCGTTTTCGGCAAGCACCGAATCGATCTCGTCTTGGGCGCGCTTTTGCACCTCGGGATTCCGAGCGAGTTCGTAAAAAGTAAACGTCAGCGTGATAGAAGACGTCTCGTAGCCTCCGATGAACCATACGAAACACTGGGCCGCCAGCACGTCCATGGTGAACTCAAAATCTAAAACATCGCATTATACATTTCGTGGCGAAATCTTTCGGTAAATACGTAGACGGCCGCCAAACGTAAGTGTAAGTAGTCTGAACAACTTGCACAGAAACGCGCGTATACTACCTACTCGTAATACCTACGTATAATACTAGCTGTCCCGACCCGTCACCCCCCTCGGGATTTAGACGGTCAAGGTAGTTAGTAAAAGAATTTCGAGTTAAATTTAAAATGTCAGTACACATCGAGTTACACTAATTCGGAAACCCTCTGTTTCACCACCTTACGGGACGAGTTTTCAAAAACCCAGAATTTGGCACTCGCGTTCGTCGTATAAGGAACCTCTGTGCAAAATTTCAAGTCCCAGCGGTTTGGCGTTGATATACCTCAGTCAGTCAGTTTATCCTTTTATGTACGTGTAGGTAAGTTGTAAACGAACCTTCTTTGCTTTCGTTCTCGTACAACGCTGCATCCTCTTCCGTCGCCAAATTCTGACCCCGTTTGATCTTCATCAGCAGATCCATAAAGTCGTTTCGTTGCACGCCGTTCTCCTCTCTGTACCTGACCGTCTCGGTGACCACGTTGTAAAAGAAATCGGCGTATTCTTGCTTGACGCTCCGCACTCTGAGCAAACCGATCAAAGCCGGCGCCAGCGCGTTCAGCGCGTTCCGCACGATCGACTCGAAGCTGGTGGAGAACAACATTCTGCCGACCTTTCGGAACTCGGCGTCGGGGTTCGACAGCGAGTTGGTTTCAAATCCGAACGCGACAATGCTGATGACGTCCGTCGAGAATCTGGCCAGGAGTTCTTTGAATTCTACCTGAAAACACAAAAAAAAAAAACAATTTACGCCAACGTATACTTTTTAGACCGTAATTTCGTGATGAATGGTTAAAAAAATTACGACTCGAATAAGAGACAAACGATAGTTGCCATGTGAAACTATGTGTTTAATGTGTATAGTATGTACTTGTTCGACGTTTGCCGCCGACGGCTCGAGAATTCTGACCATTTCTTGAGCTCTGCCATCGATCAGATCGATCATGTACTTTATTTTGCCGATAGTGAACGCCGGTGTCAGTTTGTTTCTCAAAACTTTCCATCTGTGACCTTCTAGTGTTAGCAAATTTCCGGTCAGCGGTTCCAGTTTGTCGTCGAACACTATCCCGCGATTGGGGAACGTCGCGAACTCTTTGGTAAACACGTCCCTGATAATGTCTAAATCCCTCAGCATCAGCTTCGGTTTTTGAAACTGGTAGAACCCGAAATACTTGTGTCCGTCCGTGTTGTAGTACAAATTTGCGTAATGTTCGCCCACCCACGTTTTCATCTCCGTCACCTCTCTGGTGTGGCCGAATATGATGTGAGGTTCCAGGGGAACAGGGCATCCTTGACGTTTCCAGAACGCGTAACGATATTTCAAGTAGCACAGAAACGACGTGACGATTACAACGGCGTACGTCACCAGACTGAACGCCCAACCGCTGTCCCAAGTCATTTTACCTGTCAATAAATCAAATTTCATATCGTTATTGTCTATAATCCCGTGACATCTGTTGAACAAACTCGAACTGAATAGCCGAAAATGTCATGTGCATAAACAAATTAATAAACAACAAACTCAGGAACAACAGATACTAACAAAAAGTTTGGCTATCGGAACAAAAAACAAATGATTTTGGAACGAAATTCCGTTGGAACAAAATGGTTCGCGGAACACATTTTTTTAATCCTAAAGTCTGTACAAGATCCTTGAACGTGCTATAGGATATAATCGCGTTAGCGGAGCAACCCGAATATCGTGATTATAAGCTGTTTAGAAAAGAAATAATACACATTTTCGGAAGTATTGTGTACCTTTTGGAAAAAAACATAAAACGGAACAATTGTTCTCGGGGACCGAAAGCATGGAACAAATATGAGTTGGAACAAAAGTACTGTTTGGGAAATAATGAATTGGAACAAATGTACCTATATTATAATGGAACACGTCATATTTTGTGGAAGAAATTAAAAAGATTGAATACAATGTGAAGGCGTTTATTCAAAGGGTAAAAATACTTAAAATTTGTTTTTTATTTATGCCAAATAGGGAACATTTATCAGGGTGTAAATATTTAATTAATATGTATTAAACACAATATTTTATTAACTGTACTCGTTTAAGTTTTGACTTAATTCGAATAATATTGATTCCAGTATAATTTTTTAATATTATAAACTATTATGTAGGTATTAAAAAAATTATAATTTTTGCAAATTCCCTGTAAATTCTACCCCATCGGCAACGACGCTATGATTTTTGCATTCAGTTGTGTAAAGGTTTTCTTATCAATCTTACTCGGACGTGTTATAAAAAAATAAGTTTAAATGCTTAATCGTATTTCGTAATCGTGTTTTTATGCCCATATACGTTATATTAATTAAAAATCTTTATTCATAATAGTTAATTACCTAACATTGTATACTTATGTAAGTTATTATTTAATGATAGATAGTCAATGTTAAAAGATCATTAGTTATTTAAATAAAGATAATAGAAAAGTAAAATAAAAACACATTTGCCTTAACTGTTATTTATTATCAAAATAAATTTTTTTTTTATTTTTGCAAAAAAAGAACACTCGGCAACATGGGCTATTGGGTTTGCAAATAATTTAATCGATTACACCACACATGGTGAACTTATTGTAATATATTGACTTATTCACTTTTTAGAAGCAAACCAGGAACGGATATCTAAATAAGTAACGTAACGGAATTTTCGTTAATTTTCTGGAGGAACTTGAACGATTTTTTTTGTTTCTTTATTTGCATTTACTTATTTAAACAAGTGCTTATTTAAATAAGTAAATACATTTTAGTTATAGCTTTATTCATTTTTTAATTTCTTTCTAGAATTCTGCTGTTTGCATGATAAAATATTTTATTTGGTCGCAATTTGTTATCAGTATTATTATTTTATAAGTCGCAGAAACGTGTGATAAAATTATTTTATTACATATATGGTTACATTGATCAAATCACTGTGGGTTATTTTATTTTAAACCGATTTAACCGTGGTAGGTACCAGGTTTTAATTTATATCGGTTCAAACAGCAAACTTCAAGTTACAACACAGATATATACGATTGTATATATAATATGTACATATATATATATTATATATATCATTTTATTTTTAATTTAAAAAAATAACAAGTGTTAGTATTAGTAAAATAGTGGCACGTATCAAGCAAGTGACTAATGATAGTACATAAAAACGTTACAAACTTCAGTAAATATGTTTTGTAAATTTGTTAAAGCTAATTAATAAACAAGTTTAATTTATCTTAATAAGTCTGTCCCTGTTAAGGACGTCATATGTTTGGAAAATCTGAGATTATTTGGAGTAGGTGTTCATTGAGTCTAGAATATATGTTAAAATTGATCACGAAACAATGTAGTTTTTTTTTTTTACGAAGAACATAAAAAATTCCTTTTTTAAAGTTTGAACGATCCAGGAATTCAGTTCCTTTTTAAAGACATAAACGTGAACTGATTCAAGTGCACCACCGAGATAATATTTCAACGACATGTTTGAAAAGTTCATTTTTTTCTGTTAACATCCGCACCAGTTTACTTGATCGAATTCTAGAACGCTTTTTTTTAAAATATACACATGTAACAGCCAGTTATGTATATACCAGTTACGTAAATCCAATCAAACAAAAGCCAGGATCACTCCAGGTCCCGTGGGTAGTTTGACGGAGTAGTGACTACGCTTTGGGTGGGTCATTGGTTTGTAAGTTGTGGTTCAAACGTATCATTTAATTATCTGAATACAATGATAAATCATTGCCTTCGAAAAAGTGATTCTGAGCGAGCTCAGTTATCTAGTATACGTTTTGGTAAAAACAAAGTTTAACAAAATCAAAATAACACCGTTTTAACAATATTTTTATTTTTTTTTCATTAGATTTTTCCTAAAAATGGACCGAAAATTCCGTAAAACGTATTCACGTATGAAAAATATTGATTTAAATAACGTGTAAAAATTTCCAACCATTTTGGTCTAGTATTTGAAGAGTTGTTACGGTTTTAGTATCAATTGCACAACTGTGCGTAATTTAATTGTTATATAATCAAAAAATAACATCGTTTTTTAAGACATTTTTTATACGCTTTCAGAATCCATACTGGGCGGATTTTTTTTTAAAATTTTTTTTTATTCAGATAGCAAACTATGTTTTACATAACGTTGTTCAAAATATTTTAAAAAACAAATTTTCCGTGAGTCACAAATTTTTTTCTAAAAATAAGTCAAGGGTATATCATTTTTATTTTTATTTGTATATTTAAATGGACAAAAAAGTCCTACTTATACAATATTTTAAGTGTAAGCACAGTAAAAATAATAGTAAAATACATAGTATGTAAACTCTCATATACTGCAAGATGACATAAGAATAACAAAATTAAAAACCAAGATACATATGTAAATACGATTAAATATGTAAATCGTACAAATAAATTTATGTGTACATATAAATACAACTGTAAAGTTACACATGAAGACAAAGAGAACGTATAAGGTAAACAACAATCAAAGAAAGATGTAAAAAATAAGCCACGCACAATCAAAAGTATTAGAACTACCCGCAGCCATTAGGATATTGAAGGGACTGTTTATCAAATAGTTCGTTTTATACGGGATATGGAAGAATAAATCACTATTTCTTGTATTAATGGAATTTATTTTAAAACGAATAATAGGGAAAGGAGGAGCTCTTCGCAATCGACAGTCCCTAAAAGTAAATTATGCAAACATTTTGATAATAATAAAGTGCATGACCATTAGCACGAGCATTTAGCTCGTAAGGGGCAAAAACAGTTATAATCTGATATTTTGTTAAATTTTGTATACAATAAATGAGGAATTTTTTGAGAAACTCGCTTCTTCGGGCTAAAAGTATTAATGGCTTTATTTAAATAGAGGCGGATTCGTTATGGCTTAAATTAACAAAAGCTTAACGAAGTAAATTATCAGCTAAAAATTTAAAACGATACCAGTACGATATTGCAACGATTAAAATCATAAAAAATAATCGGTCGACGTTAGTAAATTAAATTGGTTGTTATATACAGTCGACCTGTTCTGTAAACGTGTATACGTGTTAGAAAGATGCATAATACGTAAAACACGAAGAAAATCGTATAGTGCGTCTTCTAATAAATACTCAATATTGATTCTTACCTTTTTTTTTGGTAAAGTAGGTGCTTTAGTAGCTGTTCGGAGACCAAATTTTCAGTCGATCCAGTGTATTTCCAATTTCTCTTTGGGACGATTAAAACAATATTCCTCGGACACGCGTGTTCTTGATGTTATACATTGCACTAAAGATTTATAAATTCTCGTTTGTTGAGCTAATGATTATTAGATAACGCTTAATATGCCTCCTTATTATGTGTATTATAAAAATAGAGAAAAAAAATCGCATCCACAACAGTTATCAGTAGTTTACCGACATTAATTACGGTCGCTTCATACGAAATAAAATAAACGCGGTCAAAGAGTTATGTTATAGTTATATAACTAAACGCAATCTTCAGCAAGGTGAAAAAAAAAATCATATGTTATTGTAGAAAAAACAAATTTGTATTTCGATCGACGGATTGTTGTTACGCGCGCGTACTCGTAGATTTTATAAAAGTTGCAGCGCACACATTGCTCCGAAATCTATTTTTAAAAATTAGCAGTCGTAATATATACTGGTATAACAGGGACAGTATAATTAATATACATATTCTAACTGGTGTGAATCTCGGATATTTTTGTAACTAATTGAAAACTACACAACAATAATAAATAAATATGATGTAGGACTACATAATAATACTCCATTCCACGAGAGAACAATCAGTCCGCTAAACTTTTCTGCCTCATCCTTTGAAAGAAAAAGAGAATCAATTGGGTTTCGCGTCAGAAAAGTGTTTGACTTCGGCACATCGTCTAACGTCGAAGGCGCTTGGTGAAGGAAGGAAAGAAGAAAGTTGAAGTCTGGAATTGCCGAAGCCGTGAGTGGAGATGCATGAAAACTGATTATTCTCTCCTGGAATGGAGTATGAAGAATAGTATACCTGTTTGGAACGCTATAACTTTTTAAATGCCCAGAATACTTTATAATATATGGCGCTGACGTATTTTGGATTCTGAGCGCAGTTTAAATTGATGTTTTTTTTTTCGTCAACTTTTCGGGTAGAAGGAATTACGTTGTACGATTTTAAAAGTAAGTAACTTTTCTGATAGGTCTGTGAACTTGGTGTACTTTGGTCCCAATTTTTTTTTTTTTAATTTAACCTACTTTTCGTACCCCAAAAACGAAACAAACTTGAGAACTTTACGGCGAAAAGTTTGAAATTTTCTGGTTTGTGTTGACGTTTTCGTGCAGTAGAAACAGAGCTCCGATTACTACGTTAAATACCACAAAAAAGTTGAGATTTTGGCTTTAAATTGTATTTTGTTTGAAACTTTTTTTTTTTTCTGTAAACGCTGACGGCCAATCGAAAAATGTCGTAGCACTAAAAATTGGAAATTATAGGTACCTTATCTATATACATATAGAAGACCGTCCCTATTCACTCATCAACGCCCAGACCGAATCGCTGGGTCTAAAGACATGAAATTTTGTACAGAGGTTCCTTAAGCAATGTAGGGGCGCGCTAAAAAAGGATTTTTCAAAATTCAACCCCTAAGTAGGTAAAAATGGGGTTCAACGTTTTATACATCGATCAATGCACAGCCCATACCGCTGGGTCTAGAGACTTGAGTTTTAGCACAGAAGTACCTTATATGTATGGTCGGCAAACCCCTAAAAAATGTTTTTCAAAATTCAACTCCTAAAAGGGTTCAAGTATTAATACATCGATTAACGCACCACTGGGTCTAGAGACTTGAAATTTTACACAGAGATTTCTTGTACAGCGAAGAAGAGAACCAAGAAAAGGTTTTTCAAAATTCAACCACTAAAGCTTTTTTAAAATTCTTCCCTTAGGATGGTGAAACAGGGTTTCCGTAGCTTGGTGTGCTAATTTTTAAATTTAATTTGGAATTAATTCACTTAGCTTTGACCAACTAAGTCCCGGGCAACGCCGGGTCGGGACAGCTATAGTATAACATATAACATAGTAAACGTATAGAGTTGCGTAAAAAAAAGAAAGGACGGAAGAAAAGAAATAAATGAAGGAAAGAAAGAAAGGGAGTAAATTTTAGGTCGGTGTGGAGTTGTTCGACGTGGCGATCACCTAAAAAAAAGTCGTGTTTCAGGTAATGTCATGGGTTAAATAAAACTTTTTGTCAAATTTCGTTTTTACTCGTTCGGAATCGGTTTTTTTTTTTATAGAAATTTTGATTTATCATTGATTTCAGAAATTAACTAATAATACGTTTGAACCACAACTTCCTCCAAACCACAGTGAGCCACCCGCAAAGCGTATATTTTTATTATGTTTTGAAATTCTTAATTACGCGGACACGAACCTACAGATGGTATCCAATTGAATTAAATATCAAAATTAATTTCTTCTAACTTATACAAATCGCGTAGGTGTCTAAAAAAAAAAATAGGTGTACAGTTCGCAATTACATGTTAAAACAATTGTGTTTACCTGCAGCAGTGTGTGCTAAAATCAAACGCCAACGAAAAAATTCTCTTTTTCGGCTGTATCGTGGTCCGCCGTTCGAGTATAATTTGTCTTCGTTTTCCCCGCACAGGCGTACTAATCGACTTCATATCCATCCCGGTGACGGTCGGTTTCACGTCGGCAACATCCGTCATCATAGCCGTATCTCAGCTGAAGGGTCTGCTCGGCTTGAAATTCGAATCGTCCAGCTTTCTGGATTCCACGGTAAAAGTGTACCAGAATATCGGCAAATTCAGAGCTAACGACACGATTTTAGGAGTCACTTCTATCGTCGTATTGCTATTGCTCCGAGTAAGTATAATACTTGCGCGCGCCTAGTTTGACCTTCTCGAGAATGCATCTATAGTAACGTACACGTATAAGTGTATTTATACTATAAATAGGTACACCCGTATCATAACGCTTATTGTTTAATAAAGCATTTTTCTTATTTTTTTTGCATTTTTGCATTTTTAGAAAGTGAAGGACATCAAACTGCACGGCCCCAACGGCAAACCGTCCAGTAAACAAAGGTCGATCATGAAAGCGCTGTGGCTGCTGTCTATATCCAGAAACGCTTTGATCGTACTTCTTTGTTCGATGGCTGCGTTTCTGTGCTATTCTCCGGACGCCGACCCGTACTTTACGTTGATCGGTAAGACTTTTGGGCACTCGTGAAATTTATCTCGGTATAAAATATTCGAAATTGCGCCGTATAAAATCTCGTAGATGTATCGTATCCATTTTTTGTTCTTCCGTCCGAATATTACCTCTGCGTGGTGGTAATTCATAGGATATATCAGCAAAAAGAAAAACATTCGCTATATAAGATCGAAGTTATCAATTATATTGTTTTTAGATATTTGAACCCTAGAAATTATATAACATTACTATATAAAATAGAGCCATCTGTTAAAACCGGCTTATTAACGTAATATTCCTGTAATATTTTGGATTCCGAGTGAAGTTCTGGTACCTTTATAGTTGCGTCTGGTACAAATTTCAAGAGATTTCGAGATTTTTCATACTTTTTTTTTTGTTAATTTGTGTTCGATAAATAATTTATTTTTCCAGAAAAGTTTTGAAAATTGAAAAAAAGGATGCCAAAATATAAATATACTTCTAAAAAAAACTGTCTAAAATCGTTTTTTTCGTCATTTAAAGTTGGAATCTGTTGAAAGTCGATCGTGTGACCTGTGACACTTATTTTTGGAAAAATATTCGTAACTCACACAGTTTTGTTATTTAAAATTTAACTTTATTATGTAAAACAAAATGTGCTATCAGCTGAAACAAAAAAATGTCCACCCAGTAGATACTGAAAAAGCGTATAAAAAAATGATTGATAAAACGATGTTATTTTAATTATAACAACAAAAACACTGGCAGTTGCGCGCAATTGATACTTAAATCGCAAAAATAATAACTCCTCTCAAAAGATATATTATTCAAATGGTTTGAAATTTTCAAACGTTGTTCAAATTAATATAGTCTTTGTATATAATATGTATGGGTACCTACTTTCGGAATTTGTTGACCATTTTTAGGAGAGTAAAAAAAAAAAAAAACAGAACATTTAATCACACCGCGGTCGTTGATAATACGTTTTTGTCGGGCTGTTCTTTTTAGTATTAAAATAATCTTCTCGATCTTAACGTTTTCCATACTTCGTAGGAAACGTGAGGTCCGGTTTGCCACCGCTGAAATTTCCACCGTTTTGGACCGAAGTTAACGGGAAAACGGTGAATTTCATCGAAATGTGTTTGGATCTCGGATCTTCCATCATACTGGTACCGGTGATCGCTGTTCTGGGAAACGTGGCCATCGCCAAAGCTTTTGGTAAACACTCACGTTATGCGTCGATTTATAAATTATATTACATTGTAGAGCGATAAAATTAATTGTAAACTGCAGTCCGAGAGCTGTCCTGACCTGTCGTTGCCCAGGTTTAGCCGTGTGGTTTACTATGTCCATATTTTTTTCATTTCGTTTTTCCCCCTATTTCAGCCGTTTAAATCCCCTTAGAGGCTCGATTTCGAAAAACGCTGTGAAAAACTTTTCATCGTTCGTACAACAATATATTTGAATGCAAAATTAAAAAAAAAAATCCAACCAAATTCATCCGTTTTTATTTTTTCCCTTTTTAACCGCTGTACGGGTTTAATGTTGGAAAATGCGCACGTATCAACCGCAATAAATTGGAAAATTATCGAATTTCCGACAACATTTTTGTTCGAGGTCACAGCTCGTACATGGGTGGACTTATGAAAGGGACCTCTTCTATGTAAAAAAAAAACCGCATGAAAATCGGATGGTGAGCCAACCTCGGACAAAGATTTCGGTTTTCGTATTGACACAGCGATAAAATAGCTACTACTATAGCGGTTGACGGGAAAACAGAACAGAGTATGAGCGTATTGCGGAAACGAGAATGCTTAGATGGACGAGTGGAGTAACAAGAGAGAAGATATAGGGAAAATATAGGTACTGAGACGGTTTGGACGTGTGATGAGGAGTGAAGAAACTGAAGCGGTATTGAGAGCAGTTTTCATAATTTTCATAATGAACGTTGATGGAAAAAGAGAAAACCAAAGAAGAGATATGGATGGAAACGGTTGAAAAAGATATGAGGGTTGTTATGATGTGTGTGTGTGTGTGTAGGGGATGTGAACGATCGTGTAAGTGAAGGGACAGGATGAGGGTGACCAACGACAAACATGCGGGAGAAATTCGAAAAAGAAGAAGATAAAATCGATTGAAAACTGGCTAATTTTTTGCTCTGCTGTTTTTTTTTTTTTAACGTTTTCCGCTTGTTTGTATGTTGATGCGCTGTATGATCGAAAAGCCAGCGGAAACTCTGTGGACGCCACGCAAGAACTGTACTGCCTGGGCGTGTGCAACTTACTGGGCTCGTTCGTTTCATCGATGCCGGTCACCGGATCGTTTTCCAGGAGCGCGGTCAACCACGCGAGCGGCGTGCGAACACCCATGGGCGGAATGTACACCGGTACGTGTATGCGTCTTATATGGGACCCTTCGAAAATCGCGTCTTTCGAGCAATCGGACGTTTCTTTTTTGGAGAGGGCGGAGGGATTAAACCCGCGGGGTCTTTGTAAAGATCCTTGTAAATTTCGTATGCACATACATCGCTGTTGTTAGTTTGAAATCAAAAACTGTGTAAAAAAATGATGTTGACGTAGTGTCTAAAACGGCCACGGAGAGCTTTTTGTTCCGATAAATAAATAAAAAAAAACTCCGGGATCGGCTCCAGGGAGACCGCGAGGACCAACGCCCCGTTAAAAAACACAACAGATTTTTTATATATGTATAGAAAACCATAACATTGTATACCCGTGGTAAATAGAAGTATTAAACTGACGGTGTGAAAATTTTACGTTTATTTTAAACTTTCACATTTTCTAAAGACCAAAAGTGAACTATGCCTCCCCCCCTCTGGAGCCGTTTCTGATCAAACCGCGGGAAAAAATAAAACACAACAGTGTGTCTCACAGTGTGTGTATCCCCCCGGCGGATAACTTTTGTTCTATTTGATTTTTTTAAAATCTCGTTTTCGCAAACCGTTTATTATGCCAGCACATACAAAACAAATAATTTTTTTAAACACTTTTAACACTCGCCCGACCTAAAACAAGAGTTTTCCTCTCGGTTGGGTCGGAGAAACAAGTATACTTTGACATGTATTTAACACTTTCTGAAATACGAATTATTATTATTATTATTAGGTACTGTTATGAACTCGAAGTAAAAAATTATTTTTTTTTTAATTTTTGAGTTGTAGAAAAATCCAACAAAAACGTTTTAAACGCAGATCCAAAAAGGTTGGTAAGTTAATTGAGCACAAAGTTTCAGCGTAATGAAAATTATCAAAAATTTTCATTTTAAATATGAAACTGTGGACAGTGAACGTTTTAAATATGCGGTTTGTGACTGTAGATGTCCATTTTGTGGTTAGTAACAGTTACCACACGTTTGTAATATGACCGTGGTCAATATATAGGTTTGTTGCATACAACGAGACGTGGTTCCACAACAAAACCGTATATGTTTCGTTTAAATAATATTTTTGTCAATTTTTTTAAAATAAAATACAACCCATTGAGTCGTGAACGAAAGTTTTGGGCGTGAAAATTTTAAGAAAAACCATGCCTGTAAAATGGCTATTTTTTGAACTAACACAATTGATAAAATACCAAAGTGTTATAATTTGTTTTTGGTTAAAAAAAACGTATTTAACGTGATATATTTTATCAAAATAGTAAACATTTTTCAAAAATAGATTTTTAAAATGTTAAAATATATAAAAAGTTATTTTCTGGGACGTTCTCTAGACACCCTGTAGGTATAGCTTAAAATCCTTTATATATATATATATAAAAACCAATACACGAACGATCTTTACAGGTATACTTATCATTTTGGCATTGAGTTTGTTGACGCCGTACTTTTACTTCATACCCAAAGCCGCTTTGGCGGCGGTCATCATTAGCGCCGTTATATTCATGATCGAGTACGAGATCGTCAAGCCTATGTGGAAATCGAGTCGTAAGTATTAATTTATCGCGAATACCTAAAAATAATAGCAGAAGACAACGCGTATTATAATTTATTCTTCAATTCGATTCCCAGGAAAAGACTTGATACCGACGTTCGCGACATTTGTCCTATGCCTGGGCATCGGTGTAGAATTCGGCATTCTTTTCGGCGTGGGCATAAACATCATGCTTCTTCTGATACCCTCGGCTAGACCGTTTTTGAACATTGAAATGAAAAAGGTAAGGACCGCCTTTACGAAATTGAAACCATGCATTTATATTTCCATACACGCTGTAGTACGTTATTGTTTAAAAAAAAAATCACTTTTAATATCACGGTCAATAATTGTCCATATAATACTATACGTAGGTACGCGGTTTATCTACGTACGGTTTGTCCTGCACATAATATTGTACGCATCTCGATTTTTCTGTCTAATCGATTTCAGTTAAGAAGCGGCCTAGACTATTTACTAGTGACTCCCGAGAACAGTCTTTACTTCCCGGCTGTGGACTTTATGAGAGCGAAAACGGATCGAGCGGCTGTCAAAATGGGACAGTCGAAACTCCCGGTGGTGGTCGATTGTAAACACATACTCGAAGCAGATTTCACGGCGGCAAAAGTAAGGAACAAAACAAAAGTCATTCGCCGATGAACGCTCGATTGCAATATTAGGTACACGTCCCCTATGCGCTGTCTTGCTCGGAGATTCGCAGGGTCGGACGGAACCCGAGAGATCTCGAGATAATCTCTGTCATCTTTGGGCTGACTCATTGTGGCCTTTTCACACTGCAGGCTTGAATGAAGTTCAGAAAGAATAATGGTTACATCTGAGGATTTGATTGTTCGACAATCTTAATAGTCCTCTTTACCTACATTTTGGGCCCGGTTACATTGAAACGGTTAGGCCAGTAAAATTTTAAAACTCCAAAGGCCGAATTCCTCGGATCCGGTCTTGAAGATTCGTCGTGTTGATTGAAACGGTCGAGTTTGGTTTTTAATTAAACAGTACTTTAGACGACCCCCTGTGCCACACATAATATATAAGTATGATATGCAGCTGTAAAGCTTTAAAGATGCATTTAGTTTTTAAAAAGACAAGCTTACGACTTTAAACATGGCTCATATTTAAAAATATCGTTCTCCTTTCTCGTACGTCCGATTTTCAGGGTTTGGCGCTGTCCTCAATTGGCGGCATCCACACAGATCTATAGCAGCTCAAAGAGAAATGGTTAAAAGACATTTTTTAATTTTTCTGGATTCGTATAATTCACATTATATATAACACATGACCGCCTCCCTATTCTGTACACATATACACCTGGTGGAGTAAACTGCTGAATGATTTATTGTCAGGAAATGTTGATTCTCCATCGGGACCCCTCAAGTCAAATTGTTAACTCCAGGGTTCCTCGACGAAACGCTAGATCTACTATTACTTTTTACGGTCTTTCACGCACCTCCCCCAATTACTTAGCAAAATGAGCCGATCAGAAGGTTAATGCGCAGTGTTAATTGGACAAACATGGCGAGATGGGACGGCGGCCTAGTGAATTTTCGGCAAAATGGGGCAGGTGGTACGAGCGTTGCAGACAGCGGCGTATTTACGGGGTGGAAGTATGGGGGTCAGATCCCCCCAAAAGAGGAATATTTTTCGTTTAAATACATATCGTACCTAACCTTCGGTAGTAAAATTTTGGAAAATCGTTACGCGTTCGTATCCTCAATTCGAATCGAGAACTTTTTTTTTCAGACTCGTATTCTCGAATACTATCTATATATTATGTAAAGCTCTGAAACAATAACGCGACGTTTGTGATTTCCAGGGCATCGCCGGATTAATCTCGGATTTCAAAAGACGAAAACAACCGTTGTGTTTTTACAACCCGAGGAAAAGCGTCTTGGCCGTGTTGCAGGGAGTGTGCGCTGACGAAATCGTACACTGTTTTACCTATGACGAACTTGAACAAACGCTCAATGGTGAGAGATTTAACGTCGTTTAATACCCATACTATTTACTACGCTCTTTACTTCTATACTATTTTTATGCGCCTTGTAAATCACAATAGTTCCAAATATTGAAATATTATACAGCGAGTTTTGAGTATACAACAAAAAATCCCGTCATAACGAAAGTCGTAGAAGTCCCCTACCGAAATTTCGTTAAAACGGTAAAAACTCAAAAAACTTTTCATTATTTTTGTCGGTGAAAATATCGTGTGGTACCAAATACTAAAAAAGAAACGCGAGCACCGTAGTTAGCGCGTTTGTCGTTGCACACGGCGACGATTATAAATTGTTATGAGCAAGGCTGAGATTTTATAGCTCTTAAAATCGCATGAATATATTATATCACCTTAAATATAGCTAAAAACATGACCCATTTGTAATTGAGAAACGGGTAAAAATATCTTTAAAAAACCAAAAAATAGCTCAGAGATAGGCTTATAGTTAACAGAAATATTTCGTATCGAATGTAACGCGAAATTATTGCCATAAAACAAAAACTACTAAAATGTACCTATCTATTTTTGTTTTAGACATCAACTCTTCTGCCAACCCGACGGAACTAAAAGACATCGTACACACAACATCTCAACTGCAGCCACACGAAATTCCTCTTTTGAACCGAAGATCGCATTAAACACACACACACACGCGCGCGAGTATTTCGATAGTATTGTTTTCCTAAATGATGATTATTAATACTATAGTTGATAAGTTAGCACTTTTTTTTCTCTTTTTTCGCTCGGTATTTGTAAATGTATCATACGAATTATTGCTATACATTATTTTTTGTGAAAATTTTTATACCGTTTTGAAAACGCTGTACTTTTTCTCGTGAGTACACCCGCGCAATCGTTACAGTACCTACACAGTTTACCTGCAAAATGTGAGACGATAAAAAGACATAATTGACCGTGTATATTTGTATAATCACTGAAGTGGTGAAGTCGGTTCGATATAATATAATATAATATTATTTTTTTACTGTTCACTCTCGTTTGATAAAATGTGTTTTTTACATGAAGCGTTTTAAATCCTTTGTATGTACCGGATAAATTAAGTTTTATTGTAATATTATTTAAATATTTATAGTAAATATATGTTTTTTTTTTTTTTTAAATACACCACAATTTCGTTATTTTTGTACTTTTTTTTCATTCGTTTTAGATTCTGAGCGTCGTCGACGAGGAACGTATTGTTTTCACAATGGTGTTTTTTTTTTTTTTGTACAGAAAGAATGCTCCGATTCTCATCAAGTATGTACCTTTTATGAAACATCTATGAACTCTCACGGCACTTTTAGGCGTCTCAAATTTGAAAGTACAAAATTTAAAAAGTACAATCGAAAAAACTAAGTGAACGTTTAAGGATTAAATTACAGCTAACACGTTTTTTGACACAATCGATTTAGTTTCTTGGCCATGACTTCCAAAATAACAAACTTAACTAACTGAGACTTTTACACAATATTTAATTAGGTAAAATACAGGTTTTATCCATGTTACAAGTGAATTAGAAAATTTTTTAACTAAGCTTTAACATTTTCAAACATTTCCATTTTCTTCGTGGTTTTGGTTCGATAAAAAAGTATTATTTTCGATAAAAAGTCTTGAAACTTAAACACAATTAGGTTGACAACATGTACACACATATTATGTTACTAAAATATTTAGAAAATCCATCGTCACAACTTTTTTTTTTTTTTAAAAAGTTGAAAAATTGTCGAAAATTGGTCATACCTTAGACTTGTTTTTAGAAAACAATTTGTAACTCTCGCAAATTTATTATTTAAAAATTAAAATCAAAATACGTTATGTAAAACGAAATCTGATATGAAAAAATTTCAAAAAAATCCGTCCTGTAGATTCTGAAAGCGTATAAAAAAATTATTGAAAAACTGTGTGATTTGGTTATAACAATAAAATTACGCACTGTTGATACTAAAATCGTATTAACTCCTCAAATAATGGTCCGAATGGTTTGAAACTTTCACACGTTATTTAAATTAATATTCTTTATACGTGGACACGACTTTCGAAATTTTCGGACCATTTTTATTGTTGAGTTTGGTTTTTACCAGGACGTTTACTTTATTACTGTGCTCTGAATCGTCTTTTTTTTTTCGAAGGCATTGATTTTAAAAACTTTCTGACATTAATAAATACGTTTGAACTACAACTTTCAAACCAGAGACCCGCCCAAAGCGTAGTCACTACTCCGTCAAACTACCCTTGCTACTTGAGAGTGATCTCGGCTTTTTTTCGATTCATTTTTAAGTCATAATACGAGTACCTACAAGAATATTGATTTGTAATAATAACTAACTTCACGGGAAATTGAACGTAGAAAAACATTATTGTTAGAAATAATCAAGTTTTAAACTGTCCCAACAGCGATTTGGTTGTATTTTCCGGGCTAAAAAATATCTTCAACTATACTATATTGTATTAATACTGTTCACTATTGAACGTTGTCGCTATTAACTTTACATCAACAATCTTGAATTAAAATTTCCGAGTACAATAATAAGGAAAATACAATTTTTGATAGACAATTAATACAGTTAAGAAATAACCAAAGTGTTTGACATTTTCAAATTTATTTGAAAATTACACATTTTGTTCAATTTGTGGAAAAACGATAAGTATTTACTATTTTTTATGATTTTATGAATGTTAAGGGGCATGGGACTCTCATTAAGGAGTTTTGTATAGGCAAAACTAATCGCTTCCATATTTTATCATTTATGTGTCTTAGTGTGACAAAGTAAATGTGGCCATTATGGTGAGTTATTTAAATTGTTTTCTTCTTTACTTTGCATACATCAACATCATTGATTACAGAGGCAAAATATATCATTTCGAAGCGTTTAAAAAAATCGGGGCTTTAATCATTTAACATTTGAATAAGGAGCGACGATCGATAGTCCTGAAATTAAATTTGATTAGAAAAACGATTTTATAAAAACTAACTTGCAATTATTTTTTCAAAACTTTTTTCTAAAATTAGCCGTAACATTTTGAATACAAAATTTAATAGCAACCGAAAAATTTTTGGCGGTGTAAAAAGTGTTTTCTTATGAATTAAAAGATACTAAGATACTCTTACCAATCTTTGTAAAACCAATAACTGTATTGCTAGAAAACCTGAAAATAATATTATGCAGTTACGTTATTTCAAGTAATCGTATTAATAAACTCTGTTGTTTTGATTTATTGAACAATAAAATTGTCTAGGGGGTCGGTGCCGGCCATATATTAAGGAGTAAAATTTAGGCAATTTAATTTGCTCGTTGTGTCGGTGGTGCATGTGTGTAATTCATTATTAGTGTGCACAAATTTTATTTATCGTCTCGTTTTTAGATTCTGAACGTTAGCGAATAATGTTTTTGGGTTTTACAATGAAGTTTTTTTTTTTTTTTTTGTGTGTGATCAAAAGTTCTTGTAAAAAACCTGCACCATTTTTAACGCCGCATGATGCCTTAAAACGGTCAAATTTTTCACGGTGCTCCATTCGACTTGAAATTTTTACAAGTCATTAAAAAGAGTTATATAACGAGTTTACTGTTGGATTTCCAATCGGTTTAGTTCATTTTTAAGGGAGTTACGGAACTTTATAGAATCTTACGCAGTTATTATTCCACGAAACCTCTAGTTTTTATCATGTTTAAATGTCTCAAAACAAAATAATACAACCTACATGACGTGTGGTTTAACAACATTGGTCCACACAATTTTGGGTTTATAGCCGATTTGACGTTGTTATTTGGTCGTAAGACTCGCCGTTCCGGGCGGCCATGTATTTTTTATGGGGGGAACAAATAATTCAAAATGAAAATCGGAACAAGCTGAAACTTTTACATAATACTAAAGCATACAGATTTGATAATGGGTTTTTATTGTCAAACTCGTTTTTACCACGACACGTACACTAGACAACTGAGCTCGCTCAGAATCGTATTTTCGAAGGCAGCGGTTTATCGTTCTAAACTAGTGGATCCACTCAAAGCGCAGCCGCTACCCCGTCAAACTACCCCCACGCGACCAAGACTGATCCCGGCTTTTTTACATTATAAAACATACAACCCGCCGCCTCCGTTTAGGCGAAAAAACGGTCCAAAAATGAGTATTTTAGCCGATTTATGTACCAGGGCCCCATGAACCGACGTTTCATAATTATGTGTTAACACGCCCGTGGCACCGTTTAGGTGAAAACGGGACGTCATCACTTGGCGCGCTCGCCACTTTGCAACTTCCCGTGCGACTTCATGCGACCCTGGTACCACGGGGGACAAAAATATTTTGTATATTAATATTGTATGTATAAATCATAGATTAAATGTATTAGTATATTTAATCTATGGTATACAATTGTATTTACGGCCAGTCGTTTTTTGCGGTGGTGAGCCATCCGTCACTCCGCGAAATTATCAATTTTTGGTACCAGGGTCCCATGAAGCCGACGTTTGCGTGCACCACGTGGCCACAAACACGTGTACGCGAACGTCGCGTCGGTTTCGTGCCGCGTCATGCGGATCATGGGTTCCTGGTACCACGGTGGGCTAAAATACAAGTATTTGCGGCCAGTTTTTGCGTAAACGGTAATGGTGGTGGTGTTAATTATATTATAGTATATTAGAATAATAACTATAAAATAATTTAAAGTAGTTATAGAATATTATAATATATTTATAATTATGTAGAGTATTATAATTTAATCAATAAACATAGCCCATCGCTCCGCAAAATTATCTAATTTTGGTACCAGTGTAACTGTAAAAATACAATTTTTTTCCCCTCTCTTCATGTTATAAACTTCTATGACTGTTTGCTGCTTAATTAGAAAAACTAGTCAAAGAAAAATTGTTCAGAAAATATTTTTTTTCCCTCATTTGTTTTACCTCAATGGTGTTAAACAATATTTAAATAGATTTAAAACTTGAAAAATTTTATTTTTATTTTTGTGAAACCACAAACTGCCAAATAATAATTTGTTTTCAAACATAACGTAAGAAATCACGCATGACATTTCTGCTGTTGAAAATGTGTGAGAAAATGTCATGTATATGGATAGTTTATTTGGGGAGTTATATTGTTATATTGTTTTGGTGATAGTCAATTATTTTTTTTCAATATTCAACAAAATAATCAAGAACTTACTTTGTCGTTTTAAAATAAAATCAAGTCGTGGCTCTTATGGCTCAATTATTAAGTTTCATAATGTTAACCGAGTTCACTACAAATAATTATTTTTGTAAGCAATTTGTCATTTTAAAGCTCATAAATGTTATACACAACCACTAACTAAACTTTCCATGTCCAACTCCAAGCCAAAGTTGTTAACACATCGAGATTCCTATCAGACCTTGAAATTTTTGTCTTTTTCTACTTAGGTCCAGATACAGTCTCATTTACAATAGTATACAAAATATTTTAAATCGCTAAAAAAAATAAAATTGCGATCCAAAATTATCAATATTATTCTTCACACAGAAAGAAATCTGGAGTTTTCAAGTACCGTTAAGTGTCATTTTTCTTTATAAAAGTAAGAAATATATTTTTGTTCCGAGAGGGATCTCACTATGTTTAGCATGTTTTATACGAGTAATTTTTATACACAAAAAGAATGAAAATTGAAAACATAGATGAAAAAGGTATGCAAACAAAGATTGTGGAAACCGATTAATCAATTAATTCTGAAATCATTTAAAGGGAAAACTGTTGTTGAGCTTCTATGGATATCTCAAGTTTTTAAATTGAAATAATAGATTATATGACACAATTGTATTAACGAATTCGAGAATTTCTATTATTTGAAAATTGACAAAATCGATTACAATCGTATAAAATGATAATAACAGATATATTATCATTAATAGAAAAGGTCAAATGGTTTTCTCAGGTATGAAAAAATTTCAAATAATTTAAAGTACTTGTAAAAATTTTGACTTTTTCAATAATAAAACAAAACTCAAAAGTAAAGTACCATCATTATCCTATTTTTAAGGGAATGTGCGGTAAATTTTTTTAAAAATGGAACAATTATACTACTCGAATGTTCACAGAAAAAAAAAAAATTCAATAAAAATCAATGTATTATCCTTTTTTACACTTGTATCCTTAATTTTTAAAATATTTAGCTCAAAATTACAAGATAATTTTGTAACATGTACTTGGCTCATTACATGCCAAAGTTCCAATTGTTTTTACTAAAAACGCATTAACCGTAAATTTTACAACTTTCGTGAAACGTTTTGACAGTAATTAGAAAAAAAAAATAGGTCGTGGGCAAAGTGGGAATGAGTGTAAAGACCAATGAACTCTTAGTAACAGTTATTGAGGTTTTGTTGGGAGGAGTGTGGGGGGAATAGACATAAAAATAAAAACGTATGACCGGTTAAAATGACTAATAGCTGATTTGCTACACGTAGAATCTACAAAATAAAAGATAAATATAAGAAATCGGAAAGGTTATAACTGCCAAAAAGCAGTCCTCGCAAGGAAAAGTATTTTACTAATTGATGAATAAAACACAATAATTTTGTATACAATAGTCATGTTATATATTTTATCAAACTCAAAAACATTTTTAATTACTTCACAATTGTTATTATCTTGAACGTTTGAAAGTCATTCGTACTAAAAATTAAAATCTACTCACAAACCCTTAAAAACCAACACATATATATCTAAACGCCCAAGATACACTACGCCCAACGTCTTTTTACTAAACATTCATACCCAAAATGTGCGTTTTTCAAACATGGCTTTCTGACAATGCACACGCACGTTTTTTCACAATTCAAGGTTAGAATTCAGAAGCAACGCACGTGCGTCTAACACTAGTCTTACATGACTTTAAATGCAATATATCTGTTAACAGTTTACGTTATAACTAACTTAAATCGTAGACAATACTAAATTATATACAAAGTAATCCAAAGTACTCCCTACTTTTACACATTAGGATTGGTACATAATATAATATAATATAAATGACAGTTTCCTTCAAATACAATATAAGTACGGAGACTTTTGTAGTCTTGTCTTTTTCGACATCAACGAGTTTGTTTTTAAATACAAGATCACGATTGTCATTTTGGTTAGTGTTATATACATATGATGGACATTAAACATAAATATTGTAGGTAGTTAAAAATAAAAGTAAAATCTCAAATAGGTACATCGGACTATGAGAACATGTTAGAATAGTACGACATTTTCAACTTAACATACGTATGAATGTAAATATGTGTGCGTATTTATATATTTTATATTATGTATGTATATGATAAAAAAAAAAGCAGTAGTAAAATAATATATTATTATAAACCAGACTAGCAAAGCACAAGGGGCTTTTGTCAAAACGGTCTGTCACAAACTGAAAAATACGTAACAAACCGCTCAACAATTTTAAACATTATACAAATAATATAAAGTTAAAGTAATAGTTGACATAAATAAAAATAATAATAATAGAGAATAATACAACTGACGACAAATGTTTTTGATGCAATTGATGTAAAAAAAAGAACAAATGAAATATCGGCCAAGAAGCTTCTTGTTGAGCAGACGAGGAATTTATCAATCACAGTTTGTATCAGTGTATGCAGGTGTATCAGTTGGCCTGAAAAACGATCGAAAACAGTTGATTAGTTTCCTCTTGTCAACAAAACGCGCGATTTGAAAAATATTTATAATTGACCATTTACACAGCAAAAATAATAATATCCAAAGACACTGACAACACGTATAGGTTATTAAGTAAGTATATGTTTTTAATCAGAAAACTCTTTTTTACAAGTTATGTTCTGAAATATAACGTACGATGTTTTGTTACTAGAGCAAATACTCCAGGCGGCAATATATATATGCATTATAAGTTTATAAGTATAAAAAACAAAAAATTATAAAATATCAAAATTCCCCATATTACTTGAAGAACAAAAACCAATCATCGGAGACAACTAAATATTGTGTGATCCTAAAATCAAAATTTTGTCAACCATGTTTAACAACAACGTAGTGTGAAACGTGTGAAACCACGTACTCTCAAATATTTTTACGGTTTTTCGGTCTAAACGAGGAGAATTCGGGGGGTGTCCAACGACCTTAATATTTAGGTAGATGCGGGCAATTACTTCAATTATGGCTTCGTAGCCGCCTTTCGACTGCATCTGACCGTGTATGGCGTGCAGCCTGGACGATCCCATTTCGACGTCGGACGAACCTATGTGACCGGTGTGTTGAAAGTTCGTGGGAGCGCCGATCATTGAACGATCTATGCGCATCCGCGTAACGTGACGTTTGCCCTATGCGACACAATAATTTATATGTAACAATTATCACTGTAAGCTCATCGTGTTGTTTCAAAAGATTAATTTTTTTTTAACTTAAAATTACCATCAAAAAACATACTCATAATGAAAATTCATTACGTCACTTACATAAAAATTCAGGGCAAAATAACGAAATTACTCGGTTCTGTAAAAAAAAAAAATGCAACGCGTCCTATATAGTTTTAACTGACGGGATTCGAAAACCAATATCACTCAAAAGCCTCCATTTATGGATCCGTACGTATGTATATATCGTGATGATTATGAACACTTTGAGTAGTGGAACGAAAACTGCACACGACACGGTGAAACGCACGGTATATATGCTTCTCATTTTACAAGCACAAAATCAGGGCCTGCCAAAAGAGTTGGTTACCAGAAAGCTACTAGGGTTGATTTGGCGCACCTACTAAGGGTTTTTGGGGATGGAATTAGGAGGAGAACTGTAAAAACCGCATCGAACTTTTATCGTTTAAAATAAAACGCGTTTCGTTTTTGGATACACAACACTGTACAAAAGCATTTAAAAATGAATTTAAATTGAATTACCTA